>WHUZ01000051.1:0-450430 GCA_015179045.1 Kalaharituber pfeilii | reverse complement strand
CCGTATATACACCTCCGTAGCGACTCCGGCCCGCCGTATATACACCTCCGTAGCGACTCCGGCCTGCCGAATACGCATCTCCGTAGCCGTAACATCCAGTGCTTTCCAGCGCCCACCGGAGCCTAGCCCCTCACGCCCGTAACAGATAGCCCTTGCGACTGCGATTTCAGCAGCCTTTTCAGAATGCATTTCGGGTGCTATTTCGGCTGCCAACTCTGCAGCCATTTCACCATTAGATACACATGGCTGTTCCGACGCAAGGGCACAAGATGAGCTGCAATTGTCACGCGCCGGCGAGCTGGTGCTGCGACCGGATATGGCCAGTTCAGGGTAACAGTAGTTTCGCAAGCGCTGAATGGCAGAGGCTTGACAGGAGAGGCTTGCAGGTAGCAGTTCAATAGTTCCAGCTCAGCAGCGATGCCAGGCTCTACTTGCAGGCGGCTATACTAGCAGGTGGGCTGTACTGGCAGGCGGCCCGCTATATTAGCAGGCGGGCTGTACCGGCAGGCGGGCTCCACTAGCAGGCAGACTGTACTAGCAGGCGGGCCGCACTGGCAGGCGGGCTATACTGGAAGGCGGGCCATACTGGCACGCGGGCTATACTAGTAGGCGGGCTATACTAGTAGGCGGGCTATACTGGCAGGCGGGCTATACTGGCAGCTTGCTAGCTACCTATAGCTAGCCGGTTCTGTGAGCTTGCCGGCTGTCGGCGGGAGGAGACATCAACATGGCGGAGATATTGGACTGGGCGGGGAAAGAGTAAACTTGGGGTACTGAAACTCGGGAGGAGCCCGGGTCACCCGATAGTAAGGGGGACCACGATGGGAAGAGGCGAATATTAACCTCCCGAGCACCCTGAAAACTACCCGATCAAGGTGGTGACCAAGTGCAATTCCTGGTCCGGAGGCGGCGTTTGAAACCGTCGACGTATGTAGTATGAGAGGTATTCCGGCGGGTGAGTGGCGGTTCCACCTAGTCGGGGCCGGCGAAAGCAGGACATGCAGGGGACGGGTACATACAGAGCAGGCCCGCTATGAATCCTCCGAAGGGGGCCCCTACGCAGACACAACGGTAAAGCCCTCAGAATCATACTCCTCGTGTGTAGCGCACCATCACCTTGAACAGGGCACGTCTCGTGCTGTTGGCGATGAGGATTTTGTCCGAGCCTTCAGTATTGGTTAGTTGGGAGTGGAGGGGCGGCTGATAGGCGGTTAAGTGGCGAACCCACACCGTCCCGTCCCGGCTTCTAGCGAGACAGCGTCAGCCACTGTGGAGTCCCAGGTCGCCCATGAGGGAAGAGAGTAGGCACTGAAACTGCCCAGCTTAACAACCCCGGTGATGGACTCCCTTTGGTATCGCGAAGCGTCACTAAATATGGCGTGAGGCGAGATGGGGTACGCTGAGAGGTCTACCCCAGTCCGAGAGGACGGATGCGGCTGTCGGTGCCTTGCGGCCTCTGGGCTTAGCGCTGGCGCTTAAGGAGCAAACAAGGTGCATAGTCCGGTAGGTCCCGGTACCCGTCCCCACCAAGGGGAGCGGTAGTGGTGCATGGTCGAGGGAGCTCGCTCTGTCGTGGAGCGGGTATGTACTGGCTGTCCGGTGCACGTCTCTGGGTGGTGGAGTCTGTCGCAGGGCAGATACTGCGCCCGTGGGAATGATCTCTCCGTACCCCGCTACAACGCAACTCGCGGGGAATCCAGAACTGGTACATTCTGGTAGGGTGAATGCTAGTGGGAGAGCCGGTGGGCTCGTTTGTACCACCGTTAGTGGGGGGGCCCGAAAGGGTAATGGGGCAGCCTGAGCCTCAAACGGAATAAAAGAAAGGCTTTCAATACACCTGTGAGCGTGCAGGAGTTTCCCCCACCGCCTTGACTTAGAGCGGGCGGGGATATCTCAGTTTTTCATAATTTTCTTTTCATTCTCATTTCACATTATGTATCTAAAACATCGCCATAGCCTTCGAGGCGGCATGCGATTAATGAAATAAAAAAAAAAAAAAAAAAAATGTCGGCGGGAGGCGGTCATGGCTTGCCGGCGGTCGTGGCTTGCCGCCAGTCGTGGCTTGCCGCCGGTCGTGGCTTGCCGCCGGTCGTGGCTTGCCGCCGGTCGTGGCTTGCCGCCGGTCGTGGCTTGCCGCCGGTCGTGGCTTGCCGCCGGTCGTGGCTTGCCGCCGGTCGTGGCTTGCCGCCGGTCGTGGCTTGCCGCCGGTCGTGGCTTGCCGCCGGTCGTGGCTTGCCGCCGGTCGTGGCTTGCCGCCGGTCGTGGCTTGCCGCCGGTCGTGGCTTGCCGCCGGTCGTGGCTTGCCGCCGGTCGTGGCTTGCCGCCGGTCGTGGCTTGCCGCCGGTCGTGGCTTGCCGGCAGTGGTAGCTTCCCAGCGGTCGTGGCTTGGTTTATGGAGGCTATAACCCTAATGTGTGCAATTTCATATGTATGACGGATCCCTTTCAACATCGTGAGATGTGTGAACGTGAGCTGAATCTGACACGTACCGTAGGGCGTGTTGGACAGCACGAGAGTGGCATGATGAGTGCAATTTCATATGGATGGCGGGTCCCTTTCAGTGTCGCGAGCTGTGTGAATGTGACCTGAATCTGACACCTACCATGGGGCCCAATCGATAACACGAGAATGGGAGAATGAGGTCAATATCACAGCTATGGCGGGTCCCTTTTAACATCACGAAATGTATAGCACCTATGCCAAGAAACCATGGAGCGGTGGTAGCACGAAATGTATCGCACCTGTGCCAAGAAACCATGGAGTTACAGCCGCTCCATGGTTTCTTGGCATGATGAGACGCAATGGCAACGCACTTTCACAGCACAATGGCAGCTTCTCCTTTCTCACTTAGGGTTCGCCCTCTCGCTGTCCTGAACTCGAGCAATGAACTCACGCACTGAACCTGCCCTCCGAACTGGCTGGACTCACACCAAAGCTGAACTCCTCCTTAAGCTCCGTGTCTTCAGCATGATCAATATTATCCAAAAAGCGTAATTTCTTAAGTGCCGTGCCTTCAGTACAATTATTGTTATCCAAACAGTGTAATCATAACCCTTAAGCGCTGCTTATCCAAAAGTATACTTGTCATTATCCAGAACTGTGCTAGTGGGCAGGTAATGAGATTCCTTGAACCCGGTGGACCTTAAAATAGTTCAGGGTAACTGATCGTGATCGGTGACAGGCAGCACCCGCCGCACCGCCGCCGCGCGTGACATAAATGTTCTACAGTTAATACATGAAGCCACAAAAAAAATCACAAAAAATCAAAACAGATTGCTCCGGTTCCACTAGAGTTTAGTCATATGGAACCGGGGCATTACAGTCCATCTCAGGGAGATGCCGAACAAAGATTAATCGAGTTTAAAGCCAAGTTTTATTTAAAATCTTCTCATGTGAAAAAAAAACAATACTGGAACGAGCACCATCAAAGTCCGCAACAAAATGCTCCAGTAAACGAGAACGAAAAAAAATAACATCCCCTTGCTGAAACTTTAACTTCATCCCTAAATCAGGTAAAACTAACTCTCCCCCAGGAAAGTTTCCCCAACAACACATAACCACCCAACCATCAGGAGTATCATTATAGTTTTTGTGAGCTTCAACTTGAGTATTCCGCAATAAAGCAAGTCCATAAAAACAGGCACGACGAGAAGTGTTCAGCAAAGAACATGGTACATTATTAGAACAATCCTCCTGAAAAAGCCTCCAATAACGTAAATAACAATCAGGATCAATAACTGAAAAAAAGCATTCCAATAACTTGAATTAATTGAGAAATATTATTAAAGAAAGCACCTACAGCCCGCTGCTTGTAGCCGGCAGATCCAATATGCCTAGATAAAGTAGGTGGAGTAAAAGTATGTCCTTTCTGCATCCAATATGCCAAGTGATATACTCCAGAAGTAGAGTGTCTTTGACAAAAAGCACTTTAGAGTAACGGCAATCCTCTTTCCCTGGAGGAGGTGGTGAATATTCCTCTTCTAAGGAATCAATGGCTGTAACAGTATCTTTTTGCATTTGAATATCTGCCGATTTTCCAATGGGATACTATTTTTTTAAGTTAGTATATATACGCAACAGCAAATAAAATAAAACGAGTGGGAGTAGGAGGACGTAGAGGGTGACCGGAGGGAAGCCGGCTACCCTCCGGGGAGTAGGAGGACGTGGAGGGTAACCGGAGGGTAACCAGAGTGAAAGTAAGAGGACGTGGAGGATAGCCGGAGGGCAACCGGAGTGAAAGTAGGAGGACGTGGAGGGTAGCCGGAGGGCAACCGGAGTGAAGTGGGGGGGGGGGGGGGGGGGAGTAGGAGGACGGGAGGGTAGCCGGAGGGCAACCGGAGTGAAAGTAGGAGGACGTGGAGGGTAGCCGGAGGGCAACCGGAGTGAAAGTAGGAGGACGTGGAGGGTAGCCGGAGGGCAACCGGAGTGAAAGTAGGAGGACGCGGAGGGTAGCCGGAGGGCAACCGGAGTGAAAGTAGGAGGACGCGGAGGGTAGCCGGAGGGTAACCGGAGTGAAAGTAGGAGGACGTGGAGGGTAGCCGGAGGGTAACCGGAGTGAAAGTAGGAGGACGTGGAGGGCAGCCGGAGGGTAACCGGAGTGAAAGTAGGAGGACGTGGAGGGCAGCCGGAGGGTAACCGGAGTGAAAGTAGGAGGACGCGGAGGGTAGCCGGAGGGCAACCGGAGTGAAAGTAGGAGGACGCGGAGGGTAGCCGGAGGGTAACCGGAGTGAAAGCAAGAGGACGTGGAGGGTAGCCGGAGGGTAACCGGGTGAAAGCAGGAGGACGTGGAGGGTGGCCGGAGGGTAACCGGAGTGAAAGCAGGAGGACGTAGAGGGCAGCCGGATCAGGTATATAGATTTTTGCCATAGGGTCATAGCCTGTTATATAACCCCCCCCCCAAAAAAAAAACGCATACTTACATTTAATCCCCCCTTCCAAAAAACCAGTAATTCACTACCTTCCGAAGACATCATCCACCTTCCACTCACTTCCGTTAACGTGGCCTGTTCAAAAAGTTGATCGTGCTCTACATCAGAGCGCTTAATTTTTTTGTTTTGATCAGCCATTAAGGCTTGAAAGGAAACGGTAGTTGAAATAATTGGAAGCTTATTAAACGAATTCACCAAGCTCCGGATATGCCTGTGGAAGACTTCAGCATGCTCCCCGGGCTTCCTAATGGGCATTATTGCCTCCACCTCAGCATTCACCTCTCGAACTCTCTCAAATCTCCTTTCTCCTTCCGCGTCCGACATCTTCCACCAAAATCATTAGGCGTTGCGCACAAATAATTAAGGTGCTAACTTTGTAAAAATTCAGGCACTACGCACAGAATGTTTTACACAGTGAATAGTCTAGCAAAAAGTGAAAGGAGAAGTGAAGAAGCAACAAGCAAGTGAAAATGTGAAGGTGTTAGGCTGGCAAGTCGGCCAGTAGGTAAGTTAGGCGTGAGTACACCTCAGGAATTCAGCATGCGTAAAATCGGCGCGAGTTCTGCGGCGTATGAGTTCTTCTCCGGCGCGTGAACTCACCACGCGTAAATTCAGTGCGCGTAAATTCAGTGCGCGACGAGGAGTTCTGTAAAAAGGTTTGAGTGAGATGCTCTTGCTGCGGGGGGGAGACTGTGAGGGGGGTATTGCGTGGCGTACCTGAGGAGCTGCTGAGAGCTAGGAGGGGAAGGCAGTTGCTGCGAAGGGGGGATGCTGTGAAGGCGAGATGCTCCGTGTTTGCGGGTTTGCAAGGTGTGTTTCGCCGGAATAGAAGGCGGAGGGGGCTGCTATCGTGATGGGGCTGCGGCGTTGTTTTCTAAGGAGTACGGAGATGAGAGAGGAGAAAGCGAAGCCTAAGCCAGCAAACTCTAGGACGGGAATGACTCAGTTCACGTATGACTCAGCACCAGGATAACCCACTTAATGGTGCCCTATTTTACTAGACAGAAAAATAAGTATTTGGACAGGGGATAATGCATAGTATGCGCTATGCGGTATTTGGCAGAAACTAGCATATTTTCGTATGCTTGGCAGTAACGAATAGGTGTACTAGCCAGTAAAAGTCCAAATTCATTATGTCAGCTGTCCAAATTTCATCACGTCAGCTGTCCAAATACTAGACAGAAAAATAAGTATTTGGACAGGGGATAATGCATATTATGCGTTATGCGGTATTTGGCGGAAACTAGCATATTTTCGTATGCTTGGCAGTAAAGTTATAGGTGTAAAAGCAAATTCTATGTCAGCTGTCCAAATTTCATCACGTCAGCTGTCCAAATACTTTCTTACATAATGAATTTGGACACCCTATCACGAAATTTGGACTGTCTTATGGCTATCACCAGACGAAAATATGGTAGTTTCTGCCGAATACTGCATGGCGCATAAATATGCATTTATCCCCTGTCCAAATACTTATTTTTCTGTCTAGTACATACGCGGCGGATCCATTTCTTCAGTGCAATGGCAACGCACCTTTGCAGTGCAATGGCAACGCACCTTTGCAGTGCAATGGCAACGCATCTTTGCAGTGCAATGGCAACGCACCTTTGCAGCCGCACAATTTAAATGACGATGTTAAAAAACAAACAAAAAAATTACTGTGCAAGGCATTAACCGCCGGGCAGGCCATAAAACAGACCATTTTGCACATGTTAAAAACGGCTTACCATGCATCTGTCAAGGCATTTGCCAAGGCCAGGTAAAATAGTACTCACATCGGTCGCGGGGCATGTTAAATACGTCACAATTGGCTCGTTGCACATGTATAAAATATACCATTTTGCACATGTTAAAAATGTCGAGGCTTGGCTGGTTACGAGACTAGAGAATTGGCTCCTCCGGCATGCAGAAAATAGACCAATCTGCATATGTTGAATTGGATTCCTGTGCATATTTGGAAAGCCCATATAAAATTTGTCAAAAATCAATACTACGCAATGCAAAAAAGTAGAAGTAGCCAGTCACCCCGTGGTTCGAACTCAGAACCTGGGCCACGCTCGGGCTGCCTACTGGGTGGGTAGAACACCCCCGCTTCTTGGGCTCGCACCCTACCAGTTGCGCGACTGTGACCAGCTGTAGTTTTATGGGGTAACACAACGTATAACTACTGCTACAGTGTCCATATACTCAAAGTGGAAGCCAGGGCTGTAATGTGATAAAAATAAGTTATGTGATATCCATGCTAGCCATTTTAATTTCGGCTGGCGTCGACCTCCATTTGTGGCTAGCATCAGAAATGCCCATGCTAGCATAGAGAAAAAGCGTCCAACTTTAGTTTAATTGATGCCGCATGCCAAGGTTTAGAGGAAAATACCCCTGGCACCCACCCAGCGTACATACGACTGAAATTTTGTATGGGCGACCCCCTAACCCCCCGCTCTATAGGATCAGCTCCGAATTTAGCAACCTATACGAGACCCAACGGGGGCCCAAGCGACCTCACCAGCACTCAATTCAGTAACCCAAGGGGGAGCCCAGTACGTATCTGACTCCGCCCCTTTTCAACACCATAAACTTGATCTCAATTCCGTAAAGTGCTAACCAGGGCAGTTCAGGCATGCTGCGATATTGCCAAATCGAGTTAATTGACCATCTTCACACCATTGGACATATTGGGCGCACGTATCAGATATGGAATTGTAGAATACATTGAGCATGTTGAGCACGTTAAGCATGTTGAGCACAGTAAGCATTTGAAAACGTTGAGTGCGCTTACGAGATGTAGGCACATTGAGTATATTAAGCATATTGAGTGTGTGCACATGAGATATAGGACACATTGGGCACATTGAGAATGTCGAGTATGTTGAGCATGCACATGAAATGTAGAACGTATTGGGCACATTGCTCATGTTGAGCTCGTTGAGCTCGTTGCGATGCCGGCGGCAGGATTACTTGCATTGTGGGCGCAATGGAGGACATGTTGAGCACGTTGAGCATGTCACAACACCAGTGGCAGGATTACTTGCATTATAGACACAATAGAGGACATTTTGAGCACGTTAAGTACGTTGCGACGCCGGCGGCAGGATTACTTGCGTTGTGGGCGCAATGGGGACATCGTGAGCACGTTGAGCATGTCGCAACGCTGGCGGCAGGATTACTTTGTGATAGACTACGATGGGCGCACCAAGCCAGAGAGTCAGGAGGCCAGAAATGTATGGGCGCTCAGGGCACAAACTGTGCGTCGTGACACTTGGTGCCGCTGCTGCTGATGCAACCTCTTTTTTGCTGATTAGCACCTATGCCAAGAAACCATGGAGCTACGGTCGTCCATGGTTTCTTGGCATGATGAGATGCATGTCTGGTATGGGGCAGCACACTTTCGCAGTGCAATAGCAGCGCCCCAGCGCTCATGGCACTGAGGGTGCAAACTCCCCAGTCTCGAACCAGACTACCGCTTAGTGGCTGACTAAGCTACTCCACACTACGCGGTTGCTTCGTGGGAGAACTTCATTTGCCCTTGGCTACTCTATGGCGTCGCGCACATTTTATTCCAGACGTTCTCCCACGAAGCAACCGCGTAGTGTGGAGTAGCTTAGTCAGCCACTAAGCGGTAGTCTGGTTCGAGACTGCAAACTCCCCTTTTTCCTGATGTTTCTACATTCGTGAGGAGCCAATTTTCGACGTATTTAATATATACAAAGTGGTCTATTCCATACATGCGCTACGAAGGCATTTTTGACACCCTTACTCATGACGTAAGAGCCGCAATGTGATTTCCACCTAGCTAAAGAACTGGCTTACCGTACTAGACAGAAAAATAAGTATTTGGACAGGGGATAAATGCATATTTATGCCCGATGCAGTATTCGGCAGAAACGCCTCAAACCAACCTACAAACTATGGCAAACATCGCAAAATCTATGTCAATACCAAAAAATAACAGAGAAAAACAAAGGACAAAGAACATAAGGCACGTTGCCTCCGTATCAAACCACCCTCCAACCCCCGCCCCACTTTTCTTCCTTTGAACGCCCCATCCGTCCACCCCCACCACTTCTCCCTACCACCATCGCAAACATCGCAAAATCTATGTCAATACCAAAAAAGGACAGGGAAAAACAAAGGACAAAGAATATAGGGTCCGCATCAAACCAACATCCAATCCCCGCCCCACTTTTCCGCCCTACCCGTCCACCCCCACCGCTTCTCCCTGCCACTATAGCAAACATCACAAAATCTATGTCAATACCAAAAAAGAACAGAGAAAAACAAGGCACAAAGAACATAGGGCACGTTGCCTCCGCATCAAACCAACCTCCAATCCCCGCCCCACTTTTCCGCCACCCCCACCGCTTCTCCCTGCCACTCTAGCAAACGTCGCAAAATCTATGTCTATACCAAAAAAGAACGAAAAAAAAAGGGACCCCTTCCCTCCGCAGCAACCCTTCCCTCCGCAAGCGCAGGTCAACCATTCCGTGGATGCTTGCGTAGTAGGTCGATCCCCCCTTTTCCATTGCCAGGAGCCGTCGAGGGAGGACCAGCACTTGCCCTTGCTTCCTTCCCCGCACTCTCAGCTGGACGCTTTCGTTTCGCTGATGGCTGCCATTCATTTTCCGGAGATGAAATCCACCTCCTTTTTTTTTTTTTTGGATTGGAAGGCTTGCAGGTGAGGAGCTTCGCTCTACTAATAGTTAGGCTGATCAAAGCGCAAGGGCATAGAGTGTGATCAAATACCAGATGCGTCATCGACATTCTCAGACGGGCATCCCATCGCACCTTCTTTGGTAGCAAAGCAGACCATTCTTCTACTTCCAATCCTTGATTCTCCATTTCTCTACGCTTCAATTCCCATAAAGCATGCATTCGATGCGTCCCAGCCTGGAGCTCCATCTTAACTCCGGTAAGCTAAAAAAATTCGGTTATTGTCAATTTTTTATTTCCATCAATGGCCATTGATTTTGCTTTTGCCCATCTTTCCAGTGCGCCGCCATCGACTGTGACGACCAAGTTGTACCGATAGTCGGAGGTAAGTGCGCCCATCTCTAGGAACCGGTCCACCAAATGTAGGATATGACCCTGTTTGAGGTCTCGCTGTTGGCATCCTATGGCGGTTGAGATTAGTTATGCGCATGCTGAGTACACTCCTTTCATCTCATAATAAATGTGCATGTCACAGATAACGTACCCCGTGACCACTTGAAATCTAGATCTTCCCAACATATTGTATGAACCCCAAGACTAGCAGACGCGAGTTGATTCACAGGATCCATGTTTGGTTGGACGCAAGCTCTAGTATTGTTTTCCCGTCGTCGTTGTAGACGCAAGCTCTAGTATTGTTTTCCCGTCGTCGTTGTGGTTTGATGAAATTGAGATCTGGGGGAAGAGTTGAAGGGGGAGGGTAGGAGTTAGTAGCGGGACAGGACGGCACTGGTGGAGTCTCCAACTTAGCTCGCCAAGATAGCGATCTTGGCGGTTTGAATGATATTTTGCACTATCTGTATGACAAATATATTCCTACAAGTTGGGCGATATAAAAAAAAAAAAAAAAGGCGTACAATAGAGGGATTTTGCTGGCACCAGGGATGGTTTCCAGGGATTTCCAGGGATGACTGCGCCACGCGCTAGAGAAACCTACGGGAGGAATTTCATCCCTGGGATTGGATTTCCAGGGCTGGATCCCTGGAAACCACTGCTTTTTGACTCCCATCTATCTTCACCAGTTTTTACTCAATTTTCATTCTGAAAGCTGAGATCGATCCAGTGAACTGATTCACACGGTAAACCAAAAATCAGGGATTGTCTGAGAATGTTGAGTTGTGATACACGTAGTTCAAAGGTGTTCCATTTTCATGGGAGCAAAGGCCTACACTACGACCTGTACTGCCTATAGTTACCAGTCCAAATTGGTAGTAGTAGTCATAGCACACCCGCAGTTATGACTTGGTAAGCTTTGAATTGAGTTGCCATCTCGAAGTTCAGTGAGATAAGTAGGTTAGCGGCTGGGCACGAAAGGGAGAAAACCTGGAGTATCCCTGATGCAGCAAAAACTCAATTGCATTTTTTGCTATTCCCAGGGTTGTGCCACATGTTTAGGGCTTTATCCCTGATAAATTCCTGGTATCAGCAAAATCCCTCTAATTGCCCACTCCCATAAGTTTAAAAATCCAGTCGCCGGGCTTCCAGCCTGCTTCCGACCTCTCTTCCAATTTTGAGCTGAGACTTTTTTCTTATCTCAACAAATTTACTAATCAAACGAGCAAAATATGCCATCATTTCTAGAGCTCCTCTAATGTGCAACCCCAAAGTTCGAGCTGAGATATCACTAAATCTAGCCCGCATGGCATGAGCTGGGATATCGCTCTAGAAATGATGGCATATTTTGCTCGTTTGATTGGTAAATTTGTTGAGATAAGAAACCTGCAAAAGAGTGTTTCAGAGAAGCCCTCTAGTTCAGCTCACTTTATTGAAACCATCATGTCGAATAGTATTGGTCGCTTCAACTCCGTGGTGTTGCCAGTTGACATCACAAGTTCTAAATGTAGACAGTGGGAGTAACGCATGTAACTTCTGAAAATGGTGAGATGCGCGGTTGTTGCATGGCTTTTTGAGTTGCCAAGTCTTGGAACAAAGCATACATAAAATTTCGTGCTTATTATCTGATATTTTTTGCCGCACAAAAAAAAAAGCAAAATTATACAGCTTTCAAGATCAGTCGAGCTCGAGCTGGCTCGGCTCGTGCTGCTCACTAATGCTGAATAGGCTCAATATGCCCATATGCTCAATGTCTTCAGGGCGGTCAATTATCTCAATCTGGCAACCATCATAGTATGCTTGAGCTGCCCTGTTGGGACATTGCCGATATGGGATAAACCTGAGGCTGGGACGCCGGGATCTAGTTAATGAATTTAGCTCATCAGGCTACGCGTTGGTCTGCCGCTCATTAGACTGCTCAATTGGGCAACTCATTAGGCCGCACATTTGAGCGCCATGCCCTGCCATGGCGAACAGCTACAAGCGGGGTCATGTGAAAAAAAAAAAAAAAAAAAAGCATTTGCGCCATATCGGCGATGTGTCCCTTAAGTTGACACTATAAGAATTAACTGGTGTTGATCAGTACGCCTTAGGGTCTAGAAGGTGGGAGAGCGGGAGTCAAAAGAGCGGCGAGGCCATGTATGTAGGAATTGTCTTGTAGCCAATCTCCGGCCTATGAGAGCTTGCCCAGGGACCCTGCCATGGCCTAGCGCCATAAGTGGGGTTACATGATTCAAAATTAGTACAACTTAGGGCTTACTGGTTGACACCGTCAGAATTACCCCGCATCTCATGTCAAATTCGCTAGTAGACAGGATATGATTTTCATGCCTTACCAGGATGGTGCCGGTGAAACGGAGAAAGATATATACAAGTATCGCACGGAATATCGCAACCTGGGGGCATGGGTATAGCATGATTATGCGTGCAGAGCGCCAAGGGAGAAGAGGCTGAGGGAGCTAGAGAAGTGGCAATATACGGTGGCACGAGGAATCATGCACGCACCCTGGGGGATAAGGCGAGACATGGTGGAGGGGCTGGCTAATTTGGAGTCTGTAGAGACATTTGTGAGGTGAGAGTCCACCCGGGTAGAGGCGAGGGCGCTGGCAGCGCGTCCAAGAGGTTGTTACGGAAGCCGGTATGAGACAAAGAGGAAGGAGAGAGAGGGTAGCGGAGAGAAACCGGTTAGAATTGGCGTATAGACTACTAGAGAGATTGGGGCACCTGACAGGGAGGTTGGGGGGGCAAGGGTCTAGGTGCTTGGAGGTGGCAAATGGGGAAAGGGGATAGACCAAGAGTGTAGGTGGTACGGGAAGGAGGAGGAGAGAATGAGACATCTGCTAGGACAGTGCAGAGTGTGGCAGCGGAGGTGGCCGGGGGGGGGGGAGGATCACGTGAGGAGACCACCAAGGGTCGAAGGGGAGGGGGGAGAAGACCACTGATGGAGATACTCGGAGATTGACTTTACACAGGCAACAAGCAATTCCCTTTCCTTTCCTTTCCTCTTTTAGTTCACCATCTGCTACTTATATAGAGGTGTAGAATAGGTAAATTGGTGGCTTTACATAGGCAACAAGCAATTCCCTTCCCTTTCCTTTCCTCTTTTAGTTCACCATCTGCTACTTATATAGAGGTGTAGAATAGGTAAATTGGTGGGAAAACGTTCCATCCGGAACGATATAGAGGTGTAGAATGACTGAATAGGTGGGAAAACATTCCATCCGGAACGATATAGAGGTGTAGAATAGGTAAATAGGTGGGAAAACGTTCCGCCTGGAACGATATGGAGGTGTAGAATAGGTAAATAGGTGGGAAAACGTTCCGCCTGGAACGATATGGAGGTGCAGAATAGGTAAATAGGTGGGAAAACGTTCCGCCTGGAACGATATGGAGGTGCAGAATAGGTAAATAGGTGGGAAAACGTTCCGCCTGGAACGATATGGAGGTGTAGAATAGGTAAATAGGTGGGAAAACGTTCCGCCTGGAACGATATGGAGGTGCAGAATAGGTAAATAGGTGGGAAAACGTTCCGCCTGGAACGATATGGAGGTGCAGAATAGGTAAATAGGTGGGAAAACGTTCCGCCTGGAACGATATGGAAGTGCAGAATAGGTAAATAGGTGGGAAAACGTTCCGCCTGGAACGATATGGAGGCATAACAATACCAAGGAATTCGTTCCATGCGGAACGACTTGGAGGGATAATAATACTAAGGAATCAAGAATACCAAGAAATCTGTTCCATGTGGAACGACTTGGAGAATAATAATACCAAGGAATCAAGAATACCAAGAAATCTGTTCCATGCGGAACGACTTGGAGGGATAATAATACCAAGGAATCAAGAATACCAAGAAATCTGTTCCATGCGGAACGACTTGGAGAATAATAATACCAAGGAATCAAGAATACCAAGAAATCTGTTCCATACGGAACTGTGGTAAAACTACAGATTACGAGCTAAAGTGCGGTGGGATACAGTTGATTAATTCTATCAGAATATGCGTCCCAAAACGGCCCTATTTATGCAGCAAAATTCAGGAAGTACCTTCGTACCCAACTAAACAATCATTGGTGCAGAATGAGGTTGCGCATAGCAGCGGATTCAGACGGTAAAGAGGATATAATCGGTATAGGAAATAGAAGACCATAGAATCATGAAACGTCAGTCTGCATCATGGCCACAGCTCAGGTTGCATATGTTTCAGCACACCCAACCACTGTGCATGATGTTTCACTTCAGCGCTGCATATTCTTCAACACTCCCACTCAACCGAAATATCCGCACAATCAATGCTTCAGAAAATTCATGATCAAATCAGTCAGAAACAGATGCTTTCAAAAATAGACAGGTAGACAGTTGTACAACGTTCGAAGGGCCATATAGTCAAGAATCATAAAATCAAAAATATATAATCCTCGTAGCCTCATTAAAACTCTCGATGCCTTTTTGCATACCGCCACAGAAAAACCCAGTGGGAAAAACCTGTGTGAGAGAAAGAGTACTACTCCCAAAAAATACCCCCAAAATCGGAAAAATCAGAGACGAGATTGAGTCATAAATTCAGTAAAATCAGTATCATCACGTAATGCCCAAAAATCAGAAGGTAGATCAAAAATATATATATCTTAAGAAATTGAACGGACGCCCATTGCAGTCATGTGCCTCTCATGTTTTTCTCTCCCCAGCGGCTTCGTAAGGATATCGGCTATATTTGATTCGGTGGGAACGTAATGGAGTATAACCGATCCGCGTTCAATGACTTCCCGGATGAAATGATGCCTGATAGCAATGTGTTTCGTTCGGTCATGGTGCTTTGGGTTTTTCGCTAAATCCATGGCCCCATTGTTGTCGATGTAGATAGTTTGAGGCTCGGGCTTAGAGCCCATATCCCACACGCGAGTTAGCTCGTTGAATAGCCTGCGCAGCCAGATAGCTTCCTTGCAAGCTTCAGTTGCAGCCATATATTCTGCCTCAGTGTATGATAGAGCTACTGTGGGTTGCTTTCGCGATTTCCATGAAATTGCACCGCCGTTGAGTGTAAACACATATCCGGATGTCGAACGCCTATCATCAAGGTCACCAGCCCAGTCAGAGTCGCTGTATCCGATGAGGTTGCTTGCTCTACCATATACGAGCCCATGATTGAGCGTCTGTAATAGGTATCGAAGGACTCGTTTTGCGGCGGCAGCGTGTTCTGCTGTAGGATTTGAGTTGAAACGCCCTAGTACTGATATAGTGTAGGCGAAATCTGGGCGAGTTCCTAGCATTGCATACATTAATTTTCCCACCAAAGACTGGTACCTGACAACTTCAACATGAGGGAGAATCTGATCTGCATTTCCTGGTAACAGACGGGCGGCGAAAGGCGTTGAGAGGCCTTTTGATGTAAGTGGGAGACCGAACTTCTCTATTATGGAGGTAAAGTATCTGGTTTGATGGAGGCGTAAAGTTCGGTTCGCTCTATCCCTCTCAATCTCAAGCCCTATAAACGGCGTGCAGTTCCCATATCCTTTATCTTGTATTTCAGCCCATATAGCGCTTTCTTCAGCCGGCACACTTTTGTACTCCCACTCGCCTCAAATCCTTCCGGCTGTGCCATATCAACCTCTTCGGCTAGTTCTGGATGTAAAAAGGTAGTAATAACATCCATCTGATCTATGTCCCAATCTTTATAAGCCGCTAAGGCCATCAGCATTCTAACAGTAGCAAATTTTGGGACAGGGGCGAAGGTCTCTCTATAATTCACTCCTTCTGTCTGCTCATACCCCTTGATGACTAGCCGAGCTTTATAGCGAGTGGTGCCGTCAGCATTCACTTTGATTTTAAAGACCCACTTGCATCCAATCACACCCCCCCTTGCTGGCGGCGCAACGAGCTCCTAAGTCCCGTTGGAATCAGAGAGTCATACTCCTCTTGCATTACTTGCTGCCATTCCCAGCACTCGCGACTTTGTATTGCCTCTTTGTAGGCTCATCAGTGCTATCAGGGAGAGCAAGAGTCTGGTCATGTATTCGGTAAGCTTCTGCCAGACAATTCAATATGTGTAGCCTTGCCGGCTCAAGGCATACCCGGGGGTGGATGCCTCCAGTGCTGTACAGCACCTGGATATCTCTCTCGCAATGCATCTTGCAGCATTGGATGTCGGCTTATTTACCTTGTCTGCATTTGTATCTTCATCATCACTGAGGTAATAATTCGAGGACTCGGCTCATCTGAAGTCAGACCTGGCACTGATTTATCTAGACTCACAGTATCAGCCATCTGCACTTCAATCAATTGATTGCAGTCCTCACTATGCGCTTCCACTTCGTCGTGTCTTTCAACGACGGAACTCTCTTCGTCATGTCTTTCAATGACGGGATTCTCTTCGTCATGTCTCTCAATGACGGGATTCTCTTCGTCATGTCTCTTAATGACGGGATTAATTTCGTCGACGGTTTTGCGCATTTCTGTATCTGATCTTATGCCGTGTCTTTCAACGACATCGCCGTGTCTTTCAACGGCTTTTCTCAAATCCCAATCAGTGAATGCAGACTTGCTTCATCAAATGTCACTGGCTTCAAACACCTGGCGGCTTTGGGGTTCCCAAACGCGCCTTTTCATCGTGGTAACCTAAGAACGTACATCTTAGAGACTTCACCTGGAGCTTTACTCTTTTCTTTGACACGAGCACAAGGGCATTGCAGCCAAAAAATTCTTGTGATGTAGCTCCGGCACCTTTCATACCACGCTTCATATGGTGTTAGCTTTCTATCATCTTTGCCTGTGACTGCTCGTGAGGGTGCACGGTTTAGTAGGCAGACAGCTGTATTAGCTGCCTCACCCCAGAATTCCTTACCGAGTCCAGAGTCACTCAGCATACTCATCACCATTTCTTGGATCAATCTGTTCTTTCTCTCACTAACACCGCTTTGGTGCTGGGTATAAAACAGATGACTCAAACGTGCTTCTGTTGTAGTATGCTCTTAAACCGTGCCTAGTCATACTCCCCACGCCCATTATTGCACCGGAATCTATACGTCAGTTCAAAATATACCCATAGTGCCCAAAATGACAGTCCCATATATCGGTAGGAAGACGATGATAACGAAGACAAAGCGGCGGCAGAGAAACGAGAGGACGAACGACGAGGCGACAGACGACGAGGCAACAGACGACGAGGCAACAGACGACGAGGCGACAGATGACGAGAGGACAGGCGGAATAGCAGAAAGTCGAAAGGTATGCTGCTCATATAGACGGATGTATCAAAGTGGTGTTTGCTTAATTCAATTCGATGGTAGAGTCCTCTGACTTCGATCTTCGGAACCGATTTCGTAATTCCTCGCCCTTTTTCCGCAAATTACAATCCTTAATTTTGTGTCCCCTTCTCAGGCAGTGCCAGCATGTTAGATGGGAGTCACTTCCATTCTTGTGACCACCTCTTCCACCTCTATATCCTCCTCTGCCTCTTCCTCTATCTTGAGTGACCATGACTGTGGACTGTACGGCATTTTCTTGACCTAGCTCGAATTCTAGGAGGAGGTTCAGGGTGTAGTCAATGGTTCTGCAATCGGCAGGTCTGTCAAGTATATAGCGCCTATAGAACTCGTATTTCGGTGTAAGTCTCTGCATTGCGTGAGTTATAAGCTGCTCATCTGTCACAGCATAATCAGTATGCGCGAGTTCGGTTTGGTAAGCCATTAATCGCCCTAGGAATTCATTGACAGATTCGGTATCTTTCATCTTATCTTCCTTGAAGGTATTGCTTATTCGTACTGCTCGTGCATTGTTCTTTTGTGCGCTGAACCGCTTTTCCAACGTTTCCCATATTTCGGCAGGATCGGAGATCTTTGAGAGCTGGAATTTGATGCGGTCTGACAGTGTAGCGTATATTATAGATGCAGCTTTTGACTCTCGAACCTCGAAGCTATGCTTGTGACGGGTTGATTTGGTTGATTGAGCTGTGGTTGGTTGAGCTGTGGATGTGGAAGAGGAGGAAGAAGAAGATGATGATGATGATGAGTCACCATCAGCAGTTGTGGTTGGAGCCTTCTCGTTTCGTAGTACGATATCTAAGAGGTTGTGTGACTTGAGTACAAGTTCGATTTCTTTATGCCACTGCCTGTAGTTAATTTCTGTTAGTTTTGTTACTGCCCCGTACTTATCTCGATATACGTCATTGTTTGATAGCGCAACCGTGGCAGGAACAGTGGCAACTGAGGTTGAATTCGACATTGTAGAGTGGGTAAGTAACGTGGTGTGTCGAAGCGACGAATGTATATAGAAGATGCAGGCAGTAAGCGGGGCAGCTATAGAGGCACTGGTATCGGCGATAACGGTGTAAGCGTTAAGTTATAGAAGAGTGGTAGGTTAAGAGAGCGCCGGGCTCATAACCTGTGGTAAAACTACAGATTACGAGCTAAAGTGCGGTGGGATACAGTTGATTAATTCTATCAGAATAACCCCAAATATGCGTCCCAAAACGGCCCTATTTATGCAGCAAAATTCAGGAAGTACCTTCGTACCCAACTAAACAATCATTGGTGCGGAATGAGGTTGCGCATAGCAGCGGATTCAGACGGTAAAGAGGATATAATCGGTATAGGAAATAGAAGACCATAGAATCATGAAACGTCAGTCTGCATCATGGCCACAGCTCAGGTTGCATATGTTTCAGCACACCCAACCACTGTGCATGATGTTTCACTTCAGCGCTGCATATTCTTCAACAGGAACGACTTGGAGGGATAATAATACCAAGGAATCAAGAATACCAAGAAATCTGTTCCATGCGGAACGACTTGGAGGATAATAATACCAAGGAATTAAGAATACCAAGAAATCTGTTCCATGCGGAACGACTTGGAGGATAATAATACCAAGAAATCAAGAATACCAAGAAATCTGTTCCATGCGGAACGACTTGGAGGTATAATAATATCAATTTTTTTTTTTTTTTTTTTTTTTTTTATATCATTACTCGCGTGCCGCCCTAGGGGCTATGGCGAGATTAGTTACATGAGATTAGATACATATGAAGGTAGAAGAAAAGGAATAAGAAAAGATCCTGTGTGTCTCCTATGCCCCTGCCCACTCCAAGATGTCTCTAAGTGGGTCTGTGTCCTTGCTCTTCGGAGGAGTGACCAAGTCTTGCATGCCTCCTGGCCACTTTCGTTTCCATGTCCTGCACCTAGTGAGCACATGTTCAGTAGTCTCCTCCTCCTCCCCACACCATCGACATTCTGGGCTGTCTGCTTTCCCGATTTCGTACTGCCATTTCCGTAGTAACTTGCCGCCCAGTATTCCTGCTAGTGTGGCTATGTGTCGACTTCCAAGTCTTGTCAAGGGACGGTAGCTGAGCCCTAGCCGGTTTCTCTCTGTGGCGCGCTGATGTCTCGAGGTTTGTCGTATGCCATCTTCTGTTATGGTTTCATCTTGGTAGGGGAGGCATGTGCCTATTTTCGCAGCTGTGTCTGCCTCGGTGTTCCCTTTGACTCCTATATGGGACTTGACCCACATCACTGCAACGTCCCAGTCACCTCGGTCTGTTCTCGCTTTCCAGGCGTCTCTAACCAGTTTTGCCGGTCCTTTGTGGGTGGGCTCTCCCTGGGCGATCTTTAGGAGCTTGGATATCGATACCTTAGAGTCGGTTATGATCAGGAGTTCCCCAGCTTGATTGCGTAATTCTTCGCTCATGGCAATGAGTTCTGCATCATTGACAGTAGTCTGTTCCCCTAGGTATGTGGAAGTAGAGGTGTCTTTTGCGTAGGTGCCTAGGCCTGTCTTGTAATCTATCCTGCTCCCGTCAGTGTAGACGGAGTTCCACCCCTCGTCCTCGGCATTGGCTATGGCATTCTCGAACTCGAGCTTGTCTGCGTCCGCAGGTAGTGCTGGTAGGATGGCTAGTGGTAGGGGGTTGTTGTGTGAGAGAGACCCCCGTAGGTACCTGCACTCATTATCCCTGTTTTGGATTATCTCATCGTGGAACCGTAGGGCCCTGGCTTCTACCCTCTGGCGTTCTCCTTCTAGGAATGTTTGGGCTGATTCTAGGTTGGCTATTCCTTCGACTACGTCTCGCCTGGTACCCCACGGGGCTGCAGTAATCTTCTGTGCTACTGTGTATTGCCATTTTTCTATGTCTTTGATCTTAGTTGCTGGTGGAGACTGTCTTGAGTAGTCCTGCCATGCCCAGCATCCCCATGTGGCGATTGTGCGTGCGATGCTTGTATATATCTGTCGTTTCTTGCCTGGTGTGAGGCGAGTTAGTCTCGATGCCACTCCCCATGCTGCCTTCCCGAGAAGTAGTCTCTTCTTATGATGTCGAGTAAATTTTAGCTCCCAATCTACCGTCAATCCGGTTAGCCTATAGTCAGGGCCTTTTACCCCAATTATTAGTGTCTCGGACTTGTTTGGGTCAATTTCGAATCCATGCTCTGCTGCTGTTTCGGTGATTTTTGCCCTGTGTATCTTTATGGCTTGTCGAAGTTTTAGGAGTGACGGATGTGAGATTACACTGTGGAAATCATCGACATATGACCTGGTGAAGTTGTGTTGGTCTACCTTCTCTGCCACAGGTGCTACACCTATCAGGAATAGTACCGGGGATAGTGGAGATCCTTGCGGTGTACCATCTGTCATCCTCCCTGTAGCTCTCCTTTTGCCATCCCATGTCATGTTGTAGTTGGTCGGCATCATAAAAGCTTCTACAAAGCTCGCTAGGTTATGGTCTGTTTGTCTTATTCGAGCAACCACCTTGTCCCTTCGAAGAAAGTTAAAAGCTGACTTGATATCGTCTCCCACTAGGGCTACCCATTCTTTCTTCTGTAGCCTCTTCTCTGTCTCCTTCAGCACTTGTCGCTGTAGATCCTCTGCACCTCGATGGCGTCTTCCTCCAAGCTGAGTGTCTCTGAAAAGGTCGTCTTTTCTTTGTAGCAGGTCTGCGATGACTTTTTGACCTAGCTTCGCTACTGTGTTCAGAAGCGTTATGGGTCTCCAACTCCCTACCTGATCTCTGGGTTTCCCTTTCTTGAGTATCATAACCACCTCAAAGCCTCTGGCAAAATCGTAGTCACCGTTTATATATTCTACAATTCTCTCTCTTACAGCAGTCCATAGAGTCGTACCCTTCAGAAGCTTCAGTAAGCCATATTGTATGCCATCGGGTCCCGGTGCTGATCTTGGTTTAGCTTTTGTTAGTGCCTTTTCTATCATCATCCTGGCTTGATCTTTTTCGACGGTGAGTCCTGTTGGTCTGATAGTAGTGGTCGTAGTTTCTTGTCCTTGTGATATGAAGTTGCGCTCAATCAATACCTTAGCTATCTCCTCGTCTGAGCCTGGTATCCCCATGAGGTCTCTTTGGCGGAAAGGGTCTCTTGCTAGCCTGAAAATATCCCATGGTGAGGTGATTCTGTCCTCTTCTAAGAAGCCTTCCCAGTATTCCTTCTTCTTATCTCTTATTATCTCCCTAAGTAGTCTTCTCGCTCTTGTTTTCTCTGTGTGGCTAGCCCCGCTCTTTAGAATGGTTCTGGTCATTTGTCGTGCCTCTTTTACCTCCTTGTCGAACCATCGTTTCGTGCGTCTGGTGATGTATGCATCTTTTGTAAACTTTTGGCTTAATTCACATAGTAGTTCATACCCATCAATACCTTCGGCTAGTTTTCTGTTGCCATATTTATCAACAAATTCTTGCCATTTGTCCCAGTCTGTTACTTTAATGGTTTTGGCCTCTGTCTTCTTTCTGGTATCCAATGTTCCGATAATCATCACATGGTCTGTACCAGAAATCCATGTTGTCTTTGTTGTTTTCCATTCCCTGGGTCTTGCGAATACCAGGTCCAAGAGTGCCGTTCTTATCTGTCCATTGATTGTCCGTGTCCATGTGATAGTATTTCTATCTATCTGTTGGAGTAGTCCTCGTGCTTGGAGGGTGTCTTTTAGTAGTATGCCTCTAGTATCTTGTTTCGGAGACCAGTCATAGTGATGGCTGTTGCAGTCCCCTATTATCATATCCGTTACTCCTATCTCTTCCAATTCCTTCTCAATATCGGTGTCTCTGTTCCAGTACACTCCAGTAATCATTCGGTCGTCTAATTGTACTGTGATGTGGTTGGCTTTGCCGTCTATTTTCATGCTCATTATTCTGTCCTTCCTTACGTAGGCTGTTATTGCTCCGCTTTTTATAGGAGAATGTACGTTCGTATAGCTTGGATGAAATGTAGTTCCTCCCCTTGGTGCTCTCCAGCATTCCCCTATAAAAAGTATATCTATTTTCTTGTCTGCTGCTTCCTGTAGGGCTAGGTCCGTCCCCAGTATTGACCTGCCAACGTTCTGGTATGCGACCTTAATCATAGTCTTATTTGTCGATACCCTGGTGCCCTATATGGGGTCGCTTTCTCCTGTGCTGCTCTCGCTCGTTCACACCCTTCCTCGTGTCCGCCTTTCTTTCGACAAGCCTGGCATGACTTTGCAAATGGAGTTTCATTGAGGTCGACTGGGTCCTCGTAGTCTCGCCTTGCTGGTGAGCTCTTCAGATGTTCTGGAAGGTTGCGTTGTCTGGGGAGCCACTCGATTACCTGTCCCACTACGAAATGTCGGCAGTATCCATCTGGAGCAGTGTACCTATATCTTCTGGCTTTATTCGAGGTCTCCTTTCCTAGATCCTGTCTTAGGTATAGCTTTATTCTATCACCTCTGAAGAGTAAGCCTGATTTTAGGGTCTCGACTACTCCATCAGTCACAAAAATGGATAGTGCCTTGTTTCCTTGTGTTGGGACCTGTTTGTTAGTTAATCTGCGTACTGATCTATTGGCCAATACTCCTGGATTGTCAGCTCTCAATTCTCTCTCCACCCTGCTCGGAGCCTCATTGGTTCCTATGTTAAAAGTTACTAGCTCAACCATTCTGTGATCCCAGTCGACTTTTAGATGTTGGTGTCCATTGCATGTTGCTTTCTCTAGGGGGCCTAGAGACCTAAGTCCTTTCTTATACTGAGTATCTGCCATGATTAAGATTCTTTCGTGGGGGTATTCTGGGTCCAGGGCAACGAATCTCACTTGGTACTCTGCTTCCGTTCCTAGGTTTCGATTGATCCTGTCTCTCATGGCCTTTTTGTGCTCGAACACTGAGTGTGATCTTGGATCCTCACTAATACTCTGCCAGTTTTGCGCCCCAAAGACTCTCGCCTGCCACAGTTTCTCCTTGGGTATTACTTCTTCCTCACCCTTCTGTGCTGGCCCCTTGAGTAGTGTCCGTTTTTCCTCTTGTCTCTGAGTTGGAGTTCCTGCTTGGGGTTTGTCTTCTCTTGTGAGTTTGGCTTCTTTTACTGCCGTAGCATATGATTTCCTTTTCTCAGTGGATTGGGAGGGTTTTGTCTCATTCTCTGGTGTCCTCTCCTTGCTTTTCTCTCCTTTATGTGTCGGTATGTTGGGAGTACTACTTGTGCCTCTCGTCTCGGCCCCCTTCTTATTGTCCAGTTTCTCAGTGGTAGGAGCACCCTCACTGGTGGCTGTTTTGTTAGTATTATTTCTAGCTGTTCTATTGGTAGCTGCTCCCTTTCGTCCATCTCCTTGGGGCTTGGATCCACCTCGTGATGTCTTAGGAAGCTGTACTGTAGTTGTAGACTTTATCACAGGTTCTTGCGCCGGGCTTGAGTTTGTTGGTATGCTGTTGGACATGTGTATGGTACTCGACATGTCTGTGTTGTCTCGCATGGCTATGTCTCTGTCAATTTCGATTGCGTGCTTGCTGTCTTTGAGGTTCGTATTGGTGAGGTCATAATCCATACTATCTCCTCCTTCTTCTGTAGTCTTCCGGGCAGGTACCGAGGAGCTTCTCTTTCCTACCGGCCTTCGTATCATTCCTGTGAGGGGCGATGGTATTGTCTTGAGCCTGACCGCGTGCCTGCTATCCTCAAGTTTCACGTTTGTATAAGTTCTGTCCATTTGGTCCCCTCCTTCTTCAGTAGTTAGTTTGTTATTTGGCATGGGTGATGCGCTAGGCGTGCTGAGGTCAATTAATGTAGGCGTCTTTGTCTCCAAGGGTGTGGCCGTTGCTGTCAATTCGGGCGTGTTTGCTCCTGAGGTAAGGTCATTCCAGTTTGTTGTATGTGTCAGTGTGAGTTCTGGTTCCATTTCGATTCTGCCTGGCGTGACTACCCCGAGTCTTCTTCTTAGGTCATCCAAGATATTGCTGTGGTATTGTAAGGCGTCTAGGATAATCCTCACCCAACTGTCGTCCCGCTCTCTGAGGGTGTCTCGGTTGAATATCTCGTATAGTATTTCGTCCTTGATTTTCTTTCTTTCGACTGCCATCTGGTTGAGCATGAAGTGGCGAATGCCCTCGTGGTGTGTTTCTAAGCACACTCTCGTGTGCTGTTTTAGGTCTTGTTGTGCCTCTTCTAGTTCCCGGCTTATGTCAGTATGGATGCTATCCGTTCCTGCTGCTTGCTCGCTCCTCCAGGCCCAGTATTTATCAGCCTTATCCCTCGTCCATCTTTTAAGGTCATTATCCACTTCTCTTTCCCACCTGCCCAGTCCGAATCGTTTCTCTAGTCCCCGTAGGGCTTCTGCTGCTGAAGCTCCCATATATCTGGCAGTCTCTTGTTTCATACGGCCCTGAGTCATCTTGGTTTCCCAGGAGCGTGCCTGCCTCGCTGCGGCTATTGCTGTATCCAGCATGAATTGCTCCTCATAGGCACTCTCATCCATGTCCGGGGTTCGGGGTCTGTCCGGAGTTGGTGGCCGAGTGCTGGGAGTTGCCGGTATATATATTACTGTGTCGTCTGATGACTCGCTTTGTGTGTCGTCATCTTTAATGGGCATGTGTGCTCCGGCGTGAGGCACCGGGGTGTACCCTTCATTGTCACTAAAGTCTGGGTCCTTGTATAGGGGGAGGGACGTGGTCTTGCTTGTGGATGCAGGTTCCTCCTGTGAATCCGGGACCTCTGACTCATTGTCATATGTCGCCGGAATCGTAGTTCTTAATTCTGGTGGTCTCACCATGATCATTTCTTCCATCTTGTCGTAGGTATTAGGGGCGGGTGGCTTTACTACAATTGTCTCCTCCATCTGGTCTTCGGGTGGGCGGGAGTCCATGGCCTTGCTTCTTTCGATGAACTCAATTATTTGCTGGGTCAGAACCCTGCCTGCCTGTATGTCGTCGATAGTTATTGTCCTAACAGGGACCTCAATGTCCTCCTCGTCTGCGAATACGCCTCGCCCCACCGCTAGGGTGGTTGCATTTTCCATTCTTTCTGCCTTTTCCGGTTCTCCCTTTCTGGTGTGTTGGATAATGTCAGCAAACTTATGAAGGGTCCATTGCTGGTCTTCGGCGATAAATGTCATGTCTTCATGCGCCTTCCAGTCCTTCACCATATAAAACTCTATGTTATTTACCCTTGGGCGGCGCTTTGCCGTCCGTGTGGCGCTTTTGGCTTGCCGAAGAGGGTCGGCCCGGCTGTTGGTTCGGCCTCTTGTGGCTCTCGTGGTTGGAGCCATCGGTGGCTGGTGGGTTGTACTCTATTGGTCTTAGTATGTTGGGTGGCGTTTGGGTGGCAAGGGGTGTGTGTAGCTAGTGGATGTGAGTGGCGAATAGTGGGTGGCAAATACTGTCCTTATCTGGGTTGCGTATTTTCGTAGTGGTGGGGAGGCCGCTGATGGGGGCCCCCGCCGTCGAGGCGACTGTACGAGCTGAAGGTGGGTTGGGGGGTTGGTGGAGGTTCTGGGGGGCGTTCCCAGAGCGTTGATGGCTGTTTCTTTGGGGAAGGTGTCTAAATGTTCGTTTTTGGTAGATATTTAGAGGTCCCCGCGACCTTCGGGCCGAGGGGCGTCGTCTGTCGTTGTCCGCTTGTCGCTAGCTGTCCTGGGGGTCGAGATACGGGCTCGGTCACGTGATCTTGGACGTGGCCCGAAGAGGTTGTAGAGGTGTGTGTGTGTGGGGGCAGCGGGGGTGCTGCTCATGGTCTCATCCAGAGGAGTGGTGGTGATTTTCTCTGCCTCTTTTGTGTCCAGTTGCCGTTTGATCTCATAATAATATCAAGGAATCAAGAATACCAACAAATCCGTTCCGTATGGAACGACTTGGAGGTATAATAATACCAAGAAATCTGTTCCGCATGGAACGATCAGGCATTGGTTCAAACCTGCATTGCCCCTAACCCCAAGGCATTGTATTGTAAATAGGTTATAAATGGTGTCTTTTTGTAACTTGTTCAGCTGCAGCCATTTCTCTCTATTTTCGTTCTTCTTTTGCCTTGCTGTCATGGGTCACCTCGGGTGGCCGATAGGCCCTGCCATGGCGAACAGCTACAAGCGGGGTCATGTAATATAAAAAAAAAAAAAAAAAAAAAAGGGTGGCCGATAGAGCGTATATGCGACGTATGCGAAATGCGACAGCAAATATATGGGATGCAGGTGCGTATTGCTAAATGAGCTATGCAGAGGACTAGTAAACGTCACTAGTCAAGTGTTTTTTCACTGATCTGGTGGGATGCGGTTCTCTACCCAAGACGCCCAAGACGTTATATTCACTCACTTCCTCCTAAGCCGCCTCGAGCTGAAGTTAAAGCAATACTGGAAATAGAAGGAAAAAATAGTAGGAGATGTCGAAAAGGAAACAGAGAGTACCAGCGAAGGTCAGAAAGGAGGAAGAGAAACTTCAGAAGGTGCGAAAATAGTTTAGGATAAGAAAGAAGCCGCTGATATGCAAAGTAGTTAGCAGCAATGGATCAAGAAAGTAAGGCAAAAGAGGAACGAAAATAGAGAGAGATGGCTGCAGCTGAACAAGTTACAAACAGACACCATAGAGGAACTCACATGCATGGCTGGGGCTGGGAAAGATCTTTAGTTCATGAGATAGGAGGGTCTGAATACTAGAAGGGGGGGTGGGTAGAAGAAGGTTCCAATAGCAGATTTGAGCCATACGTCTCTTCTGTCATACCTGGCACCTCAGAAGGAGTTACTGTTACCACCCCTAGTGCTTCAACTACTACAACTTCAAGTCCCGGTATTCCTGAATCACTTGAGGAGTCTAGGAACACTGAAGGTCAGATCAAGGTATAGAGATTAGCTCACGAATATAAACTACTTCTATACAATTGAAGGTGCATTGCATCCCACATGATCTGTATATGCAATATTGACTTTTAATAAAAAGACCAGCTCTAGATGGATGAGAATTACTAGTTTTCTATATAATTTTTCTGATTTCGAGAATGTTGAGCAACGGTATACTATATACAGGGAGGACTCAACTTAGGTAAATAATGATAAATTTAGTTGTAAATATTGGAATTTTGATTTTTTCCTCATTATGATAGCAAATTCTGATTCAGCGATGTCAAATTGGTATAATGTTAAGCAATTTCTATAGTTGCAATATATTCAAATAAAAGTAGTACAGTGAGGAATGCATGACGAGGAGTGCCCAGAGAGTAGATCGTTACAGGGGGGCAGATCGTTACCACATCGGGCACGCTAAGTAAGGACTAAAATTACTAGCGGTCCAAGCATCAATAGTAAAACTAAAGCACCCTTGTGACTCCATGTGTGTACGTAAAAGTTGAATAACACCTTCCCGAGTTTTGTTATAGAGTTTCAGAATATCTCTATGTATAGTCCGAGCTGAGATTTTTTGAGCTTTCGAGTTGCAATATTGGAGGAGCTCTAAAAATGATGCCTTTTCTGCCAGTTTGATTGGTGAATTTGTTGAGATAAGAAAGCGGCAGAGAAGTTCACGGTACTGTGTTTCGGAAAAGCCATCTGATTTAGCTCGCTTTAGTGGAACCATTATGTCAAATGGTGTTCGTCGCTTTGATTCTGTGGCGTTGCTAGTTGATACCGCTAGTTCTGAAAGGTGAGTATTTTCCTCAGTTGTAGAAAGTGGAAGTGATGCATGTCACTTTCGAAAATGGCGAAGTAACATAGATGTAGTTGTTGTGCGGCTCCTAACCTGCCAAGTCTTGGAACAATGCATACACAAAATCTCGTGCTCAGTATCTGATACTTTTCGCCGCAAAATCATACATCTTTCATACAGGAAACTATGATGATGAGAGTTCAAAATAGTATGCTGGTCTTTAACTGAAGAATATCGGCCAGCTAGGCTGGCAAGAAAGGCGTCACGAATTGAGGTAGAATTGGTTGCCATATTGATAAAGTGCTTGAAGTATAGTATGAGGATTAAGGGTCTCGAAGCGTAGTATGAGTTCCGAAGTCTTGATATTGGATACCGGTAAAGAGAAAAGAATTTCAAGAGGATAGAAAGAATAGAGAGGCCTATAAATACACTTTTAAAATGTACAACTTATCTCCTAGAGACCTTGAAAGATATTAAACGTAACAGACTTGATATAGGTCTATGTAATTGAATCACTTTTAATAGAACTTGTTAGCAGGTTGGAATGACCTCCGAGTCTCTAATTTATTACCATATTCAGTATTTACAGTTAACTATGAAACCGTGCGCTGGCTTTTAGTGAGCCATCATTTCAGCGAGCCGTCAAGAGAAACACTAGCATATCTTGCCTGTCTTAAGCTCGAGCCAGAGCTCGAGCTCATGCCAGGCCAGCTCGAGCTGGCTCGGCTCGTGCCGCTCACTAGAACTTGGTAGGTCAGAATGAGCTCCAAGTCTCTAATTATTACTATATTAGATATTTACAGTTTATGAAACCTTGCACTGGCTAAGCATTTTAGCGAGCTGTCAAGAAAAACACTAGCATGATCTTGGCTCGTTTGAGCTCGAGTTAGCTCGGCTCGTGCCGCTCACTACTGCTGAGATGGCTGCCGAAATGGCGGCCGAACTGGCTATCATACCAAAATACGTGCTGTAATGGCAGCCGAAATGGCTACTGAAATCCATGCTGAAAAGGCTGGTGAAATGGTAGCCGATATAGCTGCCGAACTGCGTGCTGAAAAGGCAGCTGAAATGGTAGCCGAAATGGCTACCGAAATGTGTGCTGAAATGGCAGCCGAAATGGCTACCGAAATGCGTGCTCAAATGGCTGCCAAAATGGCTACCGAAATGGCTGCTGGAATGGCTAGGGCCAGCCATGCCAGTGGAATTCTGTCACGGCTTGGCGTGCCATGGCGGCAGAGGGAAGCTGATTACTAGTACGTGTGGACGTCTAAGGGAGCCAAGATCCTTGACCACGTGCGCAAACGTAAGCGAGTCGCTGACCGGCCCGTTCGGATACTCCTATATATACCGACCGCACTACCGGGTGGTACCGGTAGTTCTACCTTTTGGTGTCACAGACCGTTTTACTAAGATGCAGCACTATATACCTGCTAAAACGACATGGACAGCAGAGGACGTAGCAAATGCCTACATTTGTGAAATATGGCGACTTCATGGCTTACCCAGGCATGTTACCTCAGACCGTGGCCCACAATTCACAAGTGCATTTATGCGAGATCTAAATGCAAAGGTTCATATTGGTCTGAGGCTGTCAACAGCACATCACCCACAGACAGATGGCTTGAGTGAAAGAGCGATACAAACACTCAAACAATACTTGAGAATCTACTGCCATGATCGCCAGAAACGTTGGGTACAATGGCTACCACTAGCCGAATTCGCATACAACTCTACAAATACCGCCACACATGGATACAGCATATGGGTTTGACCCCCGTACTATTCATGTCAATGATGATTACATATATGCCAGCCCAGCTGCTGAAGAATGGATTGAACGTATGACCGCAGTACACAGCCAGATTCACCAAACCCTCAAGCAGATCAACGATAAGCGCTCTGCACTCCACATTGACAAATCTCGCCAATTTCAAGTTGGAGACCAAGTATGGGTGGATCGCCGCAATTTGACAGTACAAACTGGAAACAAGTCCTTATCCAGCAAGTATATTGGTCCATATACCATTACTCGACGAATCAGCCGGCATGCGTATGAGCTAAACATTCCTAAAAGGCTACGCCTGCACAAGGTGATACACACTTCACTACTGAAGCCTTTTAAAGATAGAGTGCAACCACAGGTTGATCCATCATCGAGAAGTGACAATGAAGATAATGATGAGGAATAGGAACCACTATATGAGGTGGATTGTATTGTTGATAGCAGACGCACCAAAGGGGGCGTAAAGTACCGAGTCCATTGGAAAGATTATGGTGCAGAATCCGACACATGGGAATCATTCGATGATTTACAGGCTCCTTTAGTACTGCAGGAAATTATTAAATTTCATAATGAGCACCCAAGAAAGCCAATGGATCGAAGAGTTGACAATTGAACTAAGCATATACCGATGTATCGAAGAGTTGAATTGTGCCTATGCCAATGAGTCGAAGAGCTGAAGTAAGCACATACCGACGAATTGAAGACTGACAATTGATAATTGAGTTATGCCGATGAGTCGAAGAGCTGAAGTAAGCACATACCGACAAATCGAAGAGTGAACCTATGCCAATGAGTCGAAGAGCTGAAGTAAGCACATACCGACGAATTGAAGACTGACAATTGATAATTGAGCTATGCCGATGAGTCGAAGAGCTGAAGTAAGCACATACCGACAAATCGAAGACTGACAATTGATAATTGAGTTATGCCGATGCGTCGAAGAGCTGAACTGAATACATGCCGACGAATCGAAGACTGATGAATTGAGCCTATACCGATGAAAATCGAAGAGTTGACAATTGAATTGAGCATATACCGACGAGTCGAAGAGCTGAACGGAGCACATGCCGACGAATCGAAGAATTGATGGACACTGATTTTTTTTTTTTTTTTAATTTCATTACTCGCATGCCGCCCTATGGGCTATGGCGAGGGTTTAATTGTAAAAGCACTAAACTAAAAGAAAGAAAAGAACTGTCTTAACTACATGTGTTTCCCGAAGTGTGCCTTCGTGGTTCGGGGAGAGAGATACCCGAGCCTGCTGTAAGATAGACAGATAGTATCAACTACTGCCTTGCGATGGACCGGAGCGGTGAGAACTGGCGGAACGAACGTACGACTAAATGCGAGTGCGAGTGCGAGTGCGAAAAGAAGAGAAGAGAAGGTTGTTGATTGTGTGTGCTAGAGTACAGGAAATCTATATATACGATATCGCCTCACGTGCTGCCCTTATCTCCACGTGCCTTCCTTATCCATGCCAAGCTTGCATTAACCCATTCCGTCGTCGTCACCACATCCGACCCCCCTCCCCATAGAGCGGCCCCATCGCGACCTTGACCTCTCCTTCCTTTCAACCTCAACCTCAACGACCAAAGAAACGACCAAAGACAAGGCAAACCACCGCGAAACCTCAGACATCACAGCGATATAGCAGAAAAAGCGTAAAAGAAGAAGCGAAATGGACAAAAACAGCAAAAATCAAGAAAGAGCAAAAAGAACAGCAAAAAGACCTCGTCGCTACCCCTTTCAATGACGTCAAAATGACCGGATAAAATGATCCTCCCACATTAACTTCCGAAAACACAAGAAACTGACAGGAGATTAACAGAAGTGCGAAATGCAAGGAAATAGACCAAATCCGCCGATTTCAACATCATTTTCCACCCCCCCTTGAAAAAAAAGCGGACCCCTCGCGACAAAGAAAAGAAGCAGATTATCGATCAAGCAAGCAAACGAATCAAACGAATTCAAGCGAACTCAAGCGAATGTGCAATGCAAACGAGATCTATACCTACAAACTTGCGTATACCTCAACATCTCAACATCACCACGACTTCACGTCTTCACGACCCCCCCCCTTCTTGCTCTTCAGTCCCCCTCTGCATCCGACGTATGCAATTGGCTTTCCATTAATCATTCCCACAGAGTGGTCTTCCTCGACGGTAATACAACTAGCCTCCCTGACCATCTCGGATTCCTTCTTTCGAAGTTGCGCGGCGACCCATTCTCGTTGCCATTCAATTTTTCCATCCTTTTCAGTGGGCACTGGAACCCGGATTGAGTCACCTACCCCCTCTTGCCCAAGATATAGAACTGGTCCTCGTCGATGAACATCCCCTCGCGCCAGAGCCTTCTTCAACTCTTCACAAGAATCTCTCCCATGCATGCCCCCATCCCAATAGCATCCTCGGATATTAACTCTATTTGCTGTGGGCGGATATTCACGATTACCATATTGTGTGGGCGAATAATACGGCTTAGGTTGTAGGGACTTTATCTGTGCGATTTGCTCTTCGATTTGCCGTTGTGCTTCTGCTTGATAGAGCTTAAGCTCCTTCATCATTTTCGAGATTTCGTCGACGTCCTTATCCTTACCCATGATCCCGGAAGGTGGCTTGCTAGTTTCGGACTGCGAAGGCGGTTGCGGTTGCGGTTGCGGCGGCGGCGGAATATATATTCTGGAACCGTTTTGAGCTTCATTCCCGGCCAGGCGTGTAACCTTCCACAACTTCTTCATCTGTGAGTCGTCTTTGGTGCATAACCCTAGTGCCTCCTTTTTCAATGTCGCCCAAACCTGCTTCGTTGTGGCTGTATCCTCTATATCAATTTCACATTTCTTACATAACTTATCGCCTAGCTTATCGGAAAATGCCTGCAGGAAGAGAAACACTCGGGTATGCTCATTGATAATCCCTTTCGCAACCAGCTGATCTGCCCTCTCTGCGAAATCGAAGATAAAAGCTCGGAATTGTGAAGGCGTTGGGTCCAATGTGTTACGCATTGTGCGAGCGATTGATTGAAGGTACGCTTCAGTGTACTTGTGCTGCTCTGTATCTTCGTCCTTAAATTCCTCAAGGAACTCATTCTTGAACTCGCTCCAGGTGGTAATCTGCTTGAAGTGAACCATGGTTTTGATATACTTGCTAACAATCTTGTCGCAGTATAGCGGAAGCTTCTTTATGCGGTATTCATCAGTCCAATCAACAGTCAGATCCTCCCAGGTCGTTAGAAAGTCCGTTGCGTTGTTGCCATCGAAGCGTGGGGCACCAGGCTGGTGTGGAAGTGGGAAGAAATAGGTTGCAGGTGCGTGAGTAACAGCGGGTTGAGCTGTCTGAATTGTCCCTTGCGAAACGGAAGCACTCTCAGCCATTGTTGTTATTGCCTTCTCAAGTGCCTGGATAGATAAACGAAGTTGCTGAGTCCAATGATCGATTACCGTGACTGATAAGCGGTCCTTTCTCTTGCTGGATGCGGGTGCTAAGTATCGTTTCGAGCGAAGACGAGGGTGACCAGTGCGAGAGTACGGTGTGTGAAAATGCGAGGTAGTGCGAGGGTGTGGTGCGGTACGAAGGTGCGGTGCGGTACGAAGGTGCGGTGCGATGCGAGGATGCGAGGGCGTGGAGGTGCGAAGGTGCGAGGAAGACGAGAAGGTGCGAAGGTACGGTGAGGGCGAGAAAGAAGAAGAGGAATGTGCGAGGAATGAAGGAAGAGCGAGGTGTGCTTGCGGTGCGGATGAAGTGCGCGGTGCTGATGTTGACGGTGCGTGCCCTCTGAGCTCTTTTTTATCTCCAGAAAGGCTGCCATACCTAGGACCAAAAGAGCTATCCTCATCATTTCCGCTTACCGTGCGGTTCAGTTCCAATATGCCAAGAACGATGATAAGTACTGCCAGGTTTGGAAAGGTGGCGAAATGGCTAATGATAGCGACCCCAACTAAAATCACTAGACTATCCAGCTGACCATTCAGATACCTCGCCACGTGCTTCGCTACGTGCTTGGCAATTCTTGACTCCATTCTTGTTACGATACCGAATGACCCTTGTTGCTTTGGAAAAATTTTTCCTCTGACACTATCTCGGTGGCGTTCTTCAGGGTCTCCAGCTATTCCCACTTTCCTGAGCGCTGAGTTGACCTTCCGTGGTGCGAGTATGAGATATAGATATGTGCGATGTGTGCGATGTGTGCAAGGCGTGCGATGTGTGCAAGGCGTGCGATGTGTGCAAGGCGTGCGATGTGTGCAAGGCGTGCGAGGCGTGCAAGTGATGGAGTATGCGAGAGTACGACCTGTGCGAAGCGTGCGAATGTGCCAGAGCGTGGGCTGTGCGAGTTTTGCGAGTTGTGCGAGTTTATGCTAGCCCAGATGCCCAAAGATGCTCAAAGATGCCCAAGATGCGAGTTATCGTACTTTCGTTCTTCAGCCACAGCTCTCCGGTCGAAGGGACCAATGTAAGATAGACAGATAGTATCAACTACTGCCTTGCGATGGACCGGAGCGGTGAGAACTGGCGGAACGAACGTACGACCAAATGCGAGTGCGAGTGCGAGTGCGAAAAGAAGAGAAGAGAAGGTTGTTGATTGTGTGTGCTAGAGTACAGGAAATCTATATATACGATATCGCCTCACGTGCTGCCCTTATCTCCACGTGCCTTCCTTATCCATGCCAAGCTTGCATTAACCCATTCCGTCGTCGTCACCACACTGCCTATTTCCTTCCTCTGTCCGGCTCGTAGATCTCCGTACGCAACCACTTCCCCCCGAGTCTAACCTTCCCGGCTTCCTTTGGTGTCTCTAAGTAAATGACCACCGAGCTTGTCTTTTTTCCCTCTTCTCTCAGTGTTGTTTCCTTCCGCAACCACCGAATGCCTGTGGTCTTGCCTAGGTCCTGGTTTGATGTCTCTATCCATCTCCTCACTCTTCCCAAGTCTTTCCTCAAAGCGACGCCATGAATGACGATGCCATGTTGTGGTTGGGGTCGGTGATGAGGTGATGTCTGTGTACCGTGGCGGGGGCGGGGCGCGGATGTCGGAGCTGGTTTGGTTTTGGGGGTTGTGGCTGGGGCTGATGTCGTGGGGGCGGCTGGGGGAGTCGCCTGTTCTTCGACTGGAGGAGGGGGGGATGTCTTTTTGGTTCCTTCTGTCTGTCTGACTTTCCTCTTCCTCTTTGGCGTTGTCTTCGTCCCGGTCGAAGTCTTGGGTGCTACCTCCTCGGAAGTGGGTTCCTCCGAGAGTAACACGTAGTAGTTGAAGCTTAGTGCTTCTTGTGGTTCCTCCGGTGTTATGCCTAAGCACGTGATCTTGCTGAGCCCTAAGGCCTGTGGCGGGCTCGGCGGGATGTCTATTGCCTTGATGGGGCTGAACCCCAGTGGCTGTGGAGGTGGCGGTGGTGACGCTGATGTCGGTGAAAGTCCGAGTGACCCGAGGCGTCTTTCTTCCCTGAAACGTCTGTTGAACTCGTTTATGTCGTCCCAGGCCGTTCTGGTCTTCTTGTCCTTCGACATTTTGCCTTTACTCTTACGGGTCGTCGGTCGAGGATTTGGGACTTCCTATTGGCGCTTGGCGGTGGCAAGGGTGGCGGTGATATGTTGGCAACGGTGGTAATGAGCTGAGGGGTCCTCGAGATTTCCCCCCTCGGGGGAATAACGTAGTTTCGAGTGTTTGAGGATGAAAGTTGGATCAAAAGACTCAGCTCGCTGAGCGCTTTCGATCTATGTAATTTTTAGCGGGGGGGACGTTGTGGTTGTGGAGTCACTTCCAAACGCTCGTTCTGAGGTGGTTGTTGTCGGTGGATGGACACTGAGCCTATACCTTCCTCGCCCATGGAGTGCTTTTTCCCACAGGGTTTTTTTTTACCCATGGAGAGGTTTAACGGTAGCCCCAAGGTGATGATACAGGCCCCTGACATACAGAAGGAATGAAGTGAAAATCTCAATGAAGTGAAGGTCTGACGAGGACGTCAGCCGTAAGAACGGGGGTAATGTAATGTCAGGGTGACCCAACAAAGTATCAATGATAAGCGATGAGAGATGACGCATGATAATCACGCCATTCATAGTTATGATGGTGAAGAGAGAGAAGCTTGTTAGTTAGCACTCAATGTTAAATAGAATAATCATCTCGATTAAGGAAAAAATCGCCATATGCGCCCGGAGCATAGGGCGCACAGGAAAAAAACTGGGGAACATGTCACAACGCATCCCTGTCGTGTGCGCCATGTTGCACCCTGTCGCTCGTGCATCGCCCTGGGAAATGCGGTAACATGACAACCTCCCTTGGCATTCAAGAACATGTTAACCTAGCCCGGAACGTAAGTGGTCCCCCATAGCGCAATACAAAGTTAACTTCACTCCTTTAACGTACCAGACAATAGGGGCAATACCTGGGCTAAGCTGCTTCTGTGTGTTGCCCTCCAGCATCATCTACAACGAGACTTCGCTGCATGAGTTTGCCGACACATTTAACTACATTTCCGACGCGTCAAGTGGGACATAGAACTTTCAAAACTTTACTTCATTTAAAGCCGTACTCCTCACGATTTGTGAACACAAGCTCTGACCCTTCAAACATTCATTGGATTTTGAACTCATCCGGAAATATACACATTGCATCCAAGGTGTCTCTAGACAATAATTTGAATTTGTCAAATTCCTGAATGCAATTTGAAGCTACGTATGTCCCCTTGAGTCGCGAATAAAGTCTCAATTCACCCCAGAACTTGCACTCTCAAGCTCACTAATTGCAGTAACGAGTAATCCGACCTACGTACTCAATGGACATGGCACGTCGGAAAGGGCCTTAGATATGGGATAGAAAGATAATATTCTGGTAGTAGTAATTCCACTTTAATTCTTATACAGAAGATACACTAATTCCACCCTCTCGGACCTTTCAAATAAGAAAAAAAAAAAGGAAAAAGAACATCAACAGCTTTCTACCAAGATGAAGAAAGGAAAAAAGAATATAATGGCTTTCTAGCAAGATGAAGAGGAAAAAAGAATATAAACGGCTTTCCAGCAAGATAAAGAGGAAAAAAGAATATAAACGGCTTTCCAGCAAGATGAAGAGGAAAAAACATAAACAACTTTGCACCAAGATAAAGAGGAAAAAACATAAACGACTTTACACCAAAATCAAGAGGAAAAAACATAAACGACTTCCCACCAAGATAAAGAGGAAAAAACATAAACGACTTTCCACCAAGATAAAGAGGAAAAAACATAAACGACTTTCTGCTAAGGATACCAATTTTCAGAACATATATACCACTCTGTAGGCTATAACTTGAATGAGATCAACAACTTGAACGAGACCAGATGCCAAAATAGGGCTACAAAACTTGTGAATCGTCAACTTCTGGGGACGAATCTACTTCAGTTAACGAATCGCTATCATCAAGGACAAAAGTAGATGCAAGGGAAGAAGAGTACGCGGTAGTTGACCCCTCAAGATCAATATTCCGACGTACGGAGCCTGAGATCAGACCTTCTGCAGTTGGCAATCTTGGGATTTTCATCTGCGAAATCTGAAGTGCAAGTCTTAATTCTGCTTCATATGCATCGCTTGTATCAACTGGGAGCGGCTCCACTCGCGTAAAGCTCAATTCGCGAAGTTCGGTATTGATTTTAGCGCTCACTTCTGCTTTAATAGTGTCTATCAGCAGCTTTTGTGCGATAGGTGTGTGTGCTCTAAAAGTATCGCGAATTCGCCTGAAGTGCTCTTGTATACTGTCAGATTTCATCAAGAACCAATGTTAGATATAACTTACCTCCAGCAGTACGGTGTTTAAACTCATTTCTGCCCGCTGGTATGCAAACGCCTGACCTCCATGCTTCGAGACAGTGGTACAAAGCCGTGCAAACCAAGCAAATGAAGATATCATTAATTGAGTCAAAAAACTCAGGATCAACAACACCTCGCATTCTGGGCCGAGCAAAATACTTTTGATAAATGACTTCAACAATCTCTTTTGCTCGAAAACGGCCTTCCGCTGTCTATATTCCGACACAATCTGTAAGAACTCCGACATAATATTACTTGATGATTTACTTACATTCCTAGTCTGCTCGAGGCAAGTAAATCGATCCTCCAATAGCAGCCAATGAACTTTTTGGGCTATATCCTCTTTACTTAAAGTATTGATATTATAAAGAGTAGTCACACTGGTACGGCAAGCTGTTACCAGGTGAGATCTAGTCCGTGAGTGGACTGCCTTGAGCTTGAGTCAATGTCAGCTTCCTGGTTCAATAAAGATGCATGGATTAGAGTTACAAACATGTGACTCCACCTCTTTTACCCGTGGCATATATTGTTTGAGACTATCCTCAGCTTTTACCCAGGCATGAATCACTAAATCAATCACATCTACGGCTGAGAGCAATGGCCCTTTTTTTTTTTTTTTTTTTTTATATCACATGACCCCGCTTGTAGCTGTTCGCCATGGCAGGGCAGCAATGGCCCTTGAAATAATGTATATCTTCGAACTTCCTGTTCTGCGCGAAAGGTGAGGCCTCTGAGACGCTCCGGGATCATGATAACACTTCGCGTTTTCTTTCCGATGTATGCTGTCGGATTTGAAGTGTCGGAAGGAGTGCTATTTGGTTCCTCATTTTCAATATCGGAGTCTACAATCGGATCATCCTAATGAATAGCCTCAGGTAAGTTTTCCTAGCTTGATAAATTCTCCAGAGGAATTTATACTAACCTCACTATCCTCAGGTGCAAAGGAGACGATTTGAGCAACCCGCTTTACCCGCTCATCACGAGTGTTCATATTTGACCTTTTCCTACCTCCTGAGGAACCAGCAGATAGTGATTGAGAGCTTGAGAGTGTTGGACGAGGTTTCATTGAGGTAATAGTAGAAGGTATAGAGAGAGGTAGAAGGTATAGAGAGAAGTAGAAGCAGAAGTACGGAGTAGATGATGAAGGTTTAGAGTTAATCCGTGTAGGACGGAATCCACTGTCTATATAGGTAATTGAACTAGGAGTGAGGGAGCGATAGGTATGTTTTCAACCCCTTTTACGTGTACTTTTTGCTAATGATAATACAGAGATTTTCTAGATAGGAAGAATATTGCTTTTTCGATTTTTCGCATCCAAAGTCAGATACAGCCCTTAGCCTCACATGCTCACAGACCGCTTGCTATCACCATAGCCAGCGCGGCACGCGATTAATGATATAAAACAAAACAAAAAAAACAAAAATGCTGGCACAGCCAATAAGTTAGCCCCCACCTGCATCACTAAATACTGGTAACAGTTATCTCTGGGACCGGTGAGACGTGCCTACACTTGCATTAGTAGATCTTGGCAATGTAGGAATAAAACATTTGCTGCCAAACAATCTCGAAAATGCGTTATAGCAACGATCCACTAATGCAAGTGTAGGCATATCTCACCGGTCCAAGAGATAACTGTTCTTCCGTGCTCAGACCTCGATCCGACGTCAGCTGTCAAATCAACGCATCTATGCATTAGCAGCATCCCAGAGCTCCTTTTCTTCCAGCTCAAAGTGATCAGTGGCAAAATATCCGAGGCCATCAGGTGCAGGAGTATCGGCTCGCTTATTATGTTTCAAATAAACCTGAAGAGCTACTGGCTTGCTTGCTGTGTCTTGGAGGAATGCAGCGAACTCAGTATCTGTTGTGAGGTGTTCCAAGTCTACATCTGGATTGATGACAACTCCTGTAGCAGGCCGAACTACGCAGCCATAGATAGCTCTAATAGTCCGTCCAGCAGGAATCTTGCTTTTGACTCCTCTATAGACTTCTTCCAAGCTTTTGCTTTGTAAAACAAAACGAGCTCTGTATTGTGGCCCAAGGTCCCATTTCCCCCATCGGACTGGTTGTATGGCGAGAGGTCTGGGATCAGCATCTGTGGCAGTATAGCAATTGTTATCCGCAGGATCAATAATATAGACAACAACCGAAGGCTGGTTTGCGACACTCTGAGGTGGAGATCCGACGTGGGGGGCCACAATTCCTCCATCAGCAGCTCTAATAACACCTGCAGCAGCATCCGTACTATTCCGCTGTTGGTTTGCCCGTACTGTCAATTGTAGGTCTCTGCTTCGGATCTTCTTGCATGCATCTTGGCATAGTGCCTCTAACGCTTTTTTGGCTTCTCGTTGTCTAGCATTCCGCACGGGTAGTCCCAACAATTCAAGTCCAGAAGCAGGAATCCCAGGTACTGTCATGGCATAAACCACTAAGGCCTCCCATCCTGCTCTCCCAGCCTGTCGTATTCCCTTGATATTATTGGCTTTGCAATGAGAGGTCATAGCTTCCCGCCATTGATTATAGGTGGGGTCATTAGCAGGCCACCCAAGTATCAATTTTGATTGGCTAACCAAGTTTGCAGGAGTTGGCATTTAATCTAAGTATGATTATCACTGTTAGTGCCAACCGGCAAAGCTACTCTAGTATGCATCCTTGTAAAAACTTACCCAAAAGCTGACAACACTATAGATCGGAGAATTAATTTTGTAAAAGGAAATTCCTGTTTCTGGACAATAGTTCTCAAAGTAGAATGTAAGAAGCTATCTATATACTATTCAATAGTATACACGCAGGTTTGTTGACAGATATCCAGTATCTGATAGAAGGTAATAAAGAAAGTTTTAGGATATACTAGAAATTGCTCCCTTGGAATAGAGAATGTTAGAGAGCTCTACTGGAAGATGCATGAAAGGTCGAATATATATTAACAAGCTAACCATAATACTACTCATACTTTATCGCCAATGCGAAGGCCAAAGATAATAGAGAATGGCTAGTGTGTTAATTGCAATCGGTGCGATCAGGCTAAGCCAGTAAGGGGAAACCGACTACCCTAGTAGGTGCTAGTACATGAATCAGTAGATTCCCGATGTAATTAGTCGGATTCTAGAATAATGCCTATTATCTTTATCTACTGTACGAAAAGTCGTACCTTTGCAGCACAATGGCAGCGTAAAGTCATTTTAGCCTCAAGACGTTACTAAGTCCAGTCGCCACCTCACAGTAATGACTAGCACCTGCCCGGACTTGGTACTGTAAATTTGAAACTGAAGGTAACTTCTTACTAATGTAGGGTCTCTTGTAGACCCCTATTTGAAGTTCTATTGTCATTTAAAACTTAGAACAGACCTAGTCTGGAAACTGTTCTTGATTTTACTATACTCACCATTAACACAATGAATTCCTATACCTCAAGCTGCCCTTTATGCCCTCTTCGTTATAGTTCCGCAGGAGCATATGCAGACCATCTCAGAAGATATCATCCAGAATACACTATACCTGTCCGTTCTGATCGCTCCTTGAAACGACCACATTCTGACATCCAGCCATTGCCCGACGTTATGAGGCGGATACCAGGTATTAGATGCCAGGGAAATGATAATACTGGTACCGATGAGGAGTTAGAACAACAGATTGTGATGTATTTTGCGGATTTTCCAATAGGTACTGTAGAGGACGGGGGATCAAGCTCAACTATCAGCGCCAGCTCCATTACTAGCTCTTCCTCACAGCCCACCACCTCACAGCCCACCGTACAAGCCACCACTTCACAAGCCACCACTTCGCAACCCACTGTGTCGGAACCTACCACTTTAGAACCCACCGCCTCACACCCGCCTGCCTCGTCTAATTTACAAGGCAATACTATGCAGGCTTTCCCTGCAGAGTTTAGGGCAGGAGATCCAACCAGGGTGTATCTATTTCATAAGAAACGCAGTTCAACATACAACTTCCTCCATCCATTTGTCAGTGCCCTGGACTACAAGCTAGCCCGTTTTCTCTACTCTTCGCATGTCCCCAAGCATCGAATAGATGAATTTTTCCGTGACAACATTTTTCCGACCAACTCCGTTAGCAATCCGACGTCTCGCATCTCCTTCCGCTCAGCATACACCCTCTACAACCAGATAGATAAAATGCCTACAGCACCTTCATGGCATGAAGGAAATGTTAATTTTAGACTTGCTTTAGGTACAAAATTCTATTATCGACATATCATTGATTGTATCAAATATCTGCTAAGGCAGAGAGCATATAAAGACTCGCTGGTCTGGGCACCTGTTCAGGAAAAAAATGCTGCAGGTGAGCGAATTTACCATGAAATGCATACTGGAAGTTGGTGGTGGGAAGCTCAAGTAAGTAGATCTTGTACCATGTACTATTCTAGTATTAATTATATATGCAGGAGGAACTACCAGTCGGAGGTACATTAATTCCAGTACTGCTAGCATCAGATGGATCACACCTCACAAATTATTCTGGAGATAAGAAGATTTGGCCATTGTATATGACTATAGGAAATATCACTTCAGGGGTGCGGAACAGTCCAAGTATGAATGCTTGGGTTCCAATAGCTATACTACCAACCATACCTAAGCGAGTCAACCACATTCCGGGATACTCTATTGAGACACAGGAGGCTGAATCGCTACAAGTGATTCATCATATTCTAGCCCGCATTCTACGTCCACTTACAGAAACTAAGTGTCAACTAGGAATCGAAATGATATGTGCTGATGAACAGATCCGTCTTTGTTTTCCACGTTTATGTTGTTGGTTAGCAGATTATATGGAAAACGCAACTCTGCATGGCCTCTACAATAACGTCTGTACCATATGTACTGTCCCTGCAAAAGCCCTGGGAGATGAAGACAAATATCCGGATCGCGATCATCAGACATATGCCGAAGCCTATGCAAATTCCGACAGTCTACATTCCGAAGGGGTCAAATTCGTTGACAACGCACTCTGGACACTACCACTTGCGCCTCCGGACCTGGTACGAGGGGATTTACTTCACAACATTTACTTAGGAATTATTGAGCATATGATGGACTGGATACAAGGGTTCCTCACACACCATAATCGTCTTGTGGCATTTGACTTCATATGGAAAAGACTTCCTCCCTATCCATCATTTAAGCCACCGGGTAAGGCATACCGATCTATCACACAGTGGACAGGCAAAGAACTCCGCGACGTTGGAAAAGTCATTCTCGCTTCATTTGCAGCTGCATTGCGTCGGAATTCTGACCAGGAGAGACCGAGCGGTGACCAGATTCAGGAATTCAATCAGGCAATACTTTGCATTCGATATCTGAGTGACTTCTGCTTAATCCACACTGGCAAGACTATAGGATATATGAACTACTACCTTCAGAGCTTCCATCGCTACAAAGATGTATTTCTCCGCTATCGCGCACCAAAGACTTCTAGGGATGCAGCAGCAATCGCGAGCCGACTCTTAGCGTCGGAGCACCGACTTGAGCAAGCGGAAGAAAAGTGTACTGGGAAAGCACGCGACCGTAAAAAGAAGGAAAATTTGCTTGAGAGGCAGCAGTTAGTCAAGGAAATTCTGGAAGAGAAATCCCATTTTAATTTTCCCAAAATTCACCTTATCTCACATTTCAGTGATCAGATATCGAAATATGGATCTTTGCCCCAATACTCTACTGAAATTTGTGAGTCCATGCACAAAGAGTTGAAGGATGCATACCATCGGAGCAATAAGGTTGATGCTATGCTACAAATTCTCCAAAATTATACCCGAAGTCATGCTTTTGCTATGCGTGACAAGAATATTTCGGCATGGGCGGAAGAGTTGCCGGAGATCCGGAATAAAATCCCTAATGTCAGAAATCCGACATCCGGAGATCCGACGCCCGAATCCCCGACACCCACAAATCCGACACCTCCGCAGCCCGCTAAACCCATCTTAAAGGGCAAGCGAAGTCCTGAGAAGTTATACTCGCTTGATCTGATTGCTGTCAAATATGCTTGCCCTGACCTCATTGAACTGACTCAGCAATACTTGCAACATACATTGGGCTACTCAAAATTACAGGTCGAAGCATTAATTAACAGCAACTTATACTGTGTATATAATACATTGCAAGTCCCTGTATCCGACACACAAAGTCCAGAAGGTTATGTCTTGCATAACATTCGAGCAACAGGCCCATACCAATTTCGAAATCGTGAGGCGAGATCTGATTGGGCATGGGTACGGGATCCAGGCTTGAAAAATTCGATTAAGGGACGACTTCCAGCTAAGATAAACCTGTTTTTTGAACTTGCGTTGGGCGAAGATAAATTCCTTTCCTTGGCGCATGTTTCCCCGCTGGAATGCGTCGGAAGCCGGACACCGCATGGAGCTGAAGGTATGGTAAAAGTAGGGTGGCCTTCTAAGCCTATTAATAAAATTGTACCTGTTTCTACTATAGATGGAATGGCACACTTAGTTGTTTTGGAACCTGAAGCTCGATGGTATATAAATAATCGCATAGATTTTGTGACTTGGCAAGCTTTGTATGATAGTCTAAGTTAGATATTACCGGAATCTTGGCAGGAGGAACATGGGCAGGACAGGAGGACTCTGGGCATTAGGTATGACGTGAGGAATAGTATGTTCTACAGTTAATAGATTAAGCTGCAAAAAAAATCACAAAAAATCAAAACAGATTGCTCTGGTTCCACTAGAGTTTAGTCATTTTCGCAGCGTAATGGCAGCGCATCTTCGCAGTGCAATGGCAGCAGCGCAATGGCACCGCACTTTCGCAGTACATTTTCATATCATCCATTGATAATTTCATTTCTCATCACAGCGACTACCTGCAAATGTCAATATTATCAAGAAGCCCACATAATAACAATAACTCTAGAGCCTTGGTAATTTTAGATTGCCTTGAAAGACAGGCCCCATGCAGCAATGATAGGTCTATCTGTTACGGGTTGCAACCAACCGTTTTGCAAACCGTTGCACCGAAAGGAAGAACTACCGTGACTGCCGGTAGTACGGTCGGGATATATAGGAGTATCCGGTGCTGTCCAGCCGGTCGCGTCAGGTCGCTGGCCACCTAGAGCTCAGGTACCCGGACAATTCTTAGGTTTAGGCCTACTCTTCGCACTGCGCATGTCATTTCGCCATGACACTATTATGTTTACCAACTTTCCATTTCTTGCTCAAGAAGTGAGTAACAATGGCATTATACACTTACTTGAATAAAGGGTAGTAAAACAAGAAGTTACATGAAGAGTACTTGGATACTAGCATGTGGCCACCTCGCGACCGCGAGGGTGAGTGTAGGTGTAGCGGTAGTGGATAAGGGACCCGTAAAGTCGGCGTCAAGTGACTGTACACTCTTTACCAGTTCCATGACCGTACAATCTCGTTTCTCTGCATTTATTCATATCAGTATATTCTCTAGCATGTGGCCACCTCGCGACCGCGAGGGTGAGTTTAGGTGTAGCGGTAGTGGATAAGGGACCATTGTAGCCCCGTAAAGTCGGCGTCAAGTGACTATACACTCTTTACCAGTTCCATGACCGTACAATCTCGTTTCTCTGCATTTATTCATATCGGTATATTCTCATTGTTATTTATAATATCACGTAATCCCACTCCTGCATCCAGGGAGCTCTAGTATTAATTTTATATATTTTGTGGAGTATAATGCTAATAATTGTAGAACCCATGGATAGCGAAACCCTCGTTACAGCCCATAAACTCTACCTAAATTCCGGTTAATATCTACCCACAATGATATTGCTCAGATGTCCAGCATATGCCCTTTCATGTGTACCTAGCTTCCTTATCTGGCTTCTAGCACCATGCCGTACCGGTCCAGCGCATTCTCATTTTGCCCCATCTTGCACCATCGAAAATAATTGCCATACTTGTAAAATTGTAAATTGAGCTCATTTTAGCATATCTTGCACTATCAAGGAGGTCTTATTGTATCTGTCAAATTGAGCCATACCGCCTCACTTTGCACCATAGAAAGGGACCCTCATTTTACCATGTTCCACGCTGCTAGGTGGGTCCTGCCGTACCTGTCAAATTTGGCTCATTCTGCTGTTCTCACATTGTGGAAAGAGTCCGGTGATACTTGTCAACTTGAGCTCATTCTGCCTCATCTCACGCCATCGAAAGGAAGCTGTCATACCTGTTAAATTGAGCTTATTCTGCCTCATTTTTGCCTGTCAAGGTCATATCGGTCAACTTGACCACATCCATCCTCATCTTGCGCCATTGAGGGAGACTGTTATACCTATTAAATTCAGCTCATTGTACTGCATCTCACACCATTGAGAAGCTATTATACCTATCAAAGTGTCTGTCAAATTCGGCTCATTTTGCTGCATCTCGTGAGGTGAAATAGACCTACCATACCTATCACATTTGACTCGTTCTGCTGCATCTCGCACCATTGAGAAGCTGTCGTGCCTACCAAATTGAGGAGCTGTCGTGCCTGTTAAATTGAGGAGCTATCGTGCCTGTCAAATTGAGGAGCTGTCGTGCCTGCCAAATTGAGGAGCTGTCGTACCTGCCAAATTGAGGAGCTGTCGTGCCTGTTAAATTGAGGAGCTATCGCGCCTGTCAAATTGAGGAGCTGTCGTGCCTGTTAAATTGAGGAGCTATCGTGCCTGTTAAATTGAGGAGCTGTCGTGCCTGTTAAAGTTCCTGTCAAATTCAGCTCATTTTACTGCATCTCGCGGGGTGAGATGGACCTACCATAACTGTCAAATTTGACTCGTTCTGCTGCATCTCACACCATTGAGGAGCTGTCAAGCCTGTCAAAGTGTCTGTCAAATTCAGCTCATTTTGCTGCATCTCGTGAGGTGAAATAGACCTATCATACCTTATCACATTTGACTCGTTCTGCTGCCACACCTTGCACCATTAAGGAGCTGTCGTGCCTATCAAATTGAGGAGCTGTCGTGCCTGTCAAATTGAGGAGCTATCGTGCCTGCCAAATTGAGGAGCTGTCGTGCCTGTTAAATTGAGGAGCTGTCGTACCTGTTAAATTGAGGAGCTATCGTGCCTGTCAAATTGAGGAGCTGTTGTACCTGTCAAAGTGCCTGTCAAATTCGGCTCATTTTGCTGCATCTCGCGGGGTGAAATGGACCTACCATACCTGTCAAATTTGACTCGTTGTGCTACACCTCACACCATTGAGGAGGTGTCGTGCCTGTCAAAGTGCCTATCAAATTCAGCTCATTTTGCTGCATCTCGCGAGGTAAAATGGACCTGCCATACCTGTCAAATTTGACTTGTTCAGCTGCATCTCGTGCCATCGAATACCAGTCAAATTGTACTCTTATACCCGTTAAATTTGACTCACTTTGTTACTATTGTGCTATGGTAGGCTGCTGCTGTACCTCTCAAATTGAACTCGTTATGCTTCATCTCCTGATAGTGAGAAAGATATACCATACCTATAAAATTTGGCTCATTCTTCTGTATCTCATGCCGAGTATGTTGAGGTTCAGGAGAATGTGAACATTTCACATAAAGGGATTGCAGTGATAGATACGGCCAATTGCAACTCCTCATTGTCGTGATGTCCATTTCCGTGAAGGTTGATTCCATACGAAATGTGATGGAAACTCTTGATATAGGTATTGTCGGGCGTTTGGCATATTCCACATTAATATGTGCCTTATGACGAAGGTTCAGGGGTATGTTAAGGTTCAGGAGTATGTGAACATTTCACTCGGTACATTGATATGGCATTCGCGGTTGTCGCCAAGGTCTTTTTTGACAGGGGTTCGGTGTACGCCAAGAGGGATGTAACTCAGTACTATATAAGATGGCATTCGCGGTTGTCGCCAAGGTCTTTTTTGACAGGGGTTCGGTGTACGCCAAGAGGGATGTAACTCAGTGCTAGAACAAAGAACATGAGGGAGAAAAAGGATGCCCGAGACTTGAGTCCTTCCATATCTGACCGGTCATTCAGTGTTGAAATCAAATTCCCAAAAATGACCGACTCTCCTGTAATAATGCCGCCAGTAACAACACAAGCTAAATCTCAGTTAATAAATTGGACATTTTGAAGAAAACGTTGGATACAGATCTCATACCGGTCAGTCCCAATAGTATCAGCCAAAGATCTGGTCTGCTTGTTTGAAAGCATCGGTGTAATATTTGCGCTGTTGAATAAGATGTTCCCGGTTCATATATTGAAAGCCCAGCGCTATCTACACCTACCTGGGGGCTGGATTTTGGTTCCACGGTCGCCCCGAAATCATCTATGTCTACTTTTGTCTCTATACTCGAAAGGCTTGAACTTGAACCAAGTAGCTTTTGCGCTTTGATCAAATCATAATAGGCGCCTTGTCTCTCCATCAGCTCTAGATGGCTGCCATGTTCAACCACTTGTCCATTGACCATTACAACAATATTATCTGCGGACTTCACAGTGGCAAGTCGATGAGCGATCATAATGGTAGTTCGGTGAGCAGCAAGGGCTGCACGTTCCAGAGCTTCTAGGACAACAGCCTCTCCAGTTGCATCCAATGCGCTTGTGGGTTCATCGAGAACCAGTACCGAAGGGTTTCCAACAATGGCACGTGCAATTGCAATTCTTTGTCTCTGTCCGCCGCTTAACTGAGTGGCAGCGGTACTTCCTATGATAGTATCAAAACCCTGAGGAAGCTTCATGATAAAGTCATAAGCATTGGCGTCCCGAGCGGCTTGATGGCAAAGTCTAATAATCTCATCTTCAGGTAGGCCAGGCTTTTGAAGTAAACCATGCTTGATATTGTCAAGTATTGACCCAGCAAAAAGCACAGGAACCTGGTCCACAAGCGCCACGTGAGACCTATAATCTCTTAGGTTGACCGTTTGCAAATCCAAACCTGAAGCACGAACAGCTCCTGATGACGGGTCATAAAAGCGTAGCAACAGGGAAGCAACTGTACTTTTTCCACTCCCGGACGGGCCAACGATAGCAGTCAGGGTCCCGGCTTTGAAAGTAAGACTCACCTGGTTTAGCACCTTCACTGCTGGGCGTGCTGGGTAAGCAAAGCTCACATCTTTAAATTCAAGTTCAACTCCATTCTCGTTGATGGGTAATTTGGCTCCAGCAGTAGCATATGAACTGATGATGGGTTCTGGATGATCGATAATCGACAGAACCTTCTCTCCTGCTGCGGCAGAAAGTGCAAATGTCTGCAAAAACGGTCCAAATTGTCCAATGACGAAAGATGCGTCTAAAATGAGAAATACGACAGTATACACTGTCCCCGCTCCCTCTATGGCATCAAACCCTTCCAATGTAATGATTCTTGATCCCTCGTAAAATGCGAGTGCATTTGCTGCGTACCTATTCACCGAGTTAACAAAATGCGAATTACTTGAGCTGCTCCTTACGTACGCTACAAAATATACCACTCCAAGCATAGCGGCCCCGTATATACTTTTTTTGATGCCATTTTTTACGGCAGGCCTTATCAGTCGAAGGTGCTCCTCTGCGAGTCTCTCTAACACACCAAATGCCTGGACAACCTGAACTGCATTGATGGCTCCCTCCGCAACATCATTGGCCTTGGCACTGTCATTTTGAGCCAGCTGTGCGCATTTGGAAACTATGGCGGTGCCAAATATTATGACACAGCCCATGGGCGGTATGACAGCCACGAAGAGGATACCAGTGAGACGTGGATTGAGGACAAAGCCGGTAATGAAAGCAGCAATGAAATATGCAATTGATTGGAGGAATAAGCCACATTTTTCTGATACCCCAAGCTGGATAGTTTGTGTATCCGCCGTGAGCCTATGAGCGATCTGTGTGCTGAGGTTAGCAGTTGTAATACCGAGGGCATTGAAGTTGGGCATACATCGACGCATTCAACTTCAAAATAAGTCATGTCCATTCCCATGGCTTTTTTCAGCATCTGCTCCCTCAGTCCTCTAGCAACTCTTTCTCCTACTATACCCCAACATGTTGCCCATCCCCAAGTAACGAGGAAATAGGCAATTGCTGAAACTATGTCAGTGTGACATTTAGTCGCAGGACGTTAAGCCACATACCAACTCCAATCAACTGTGCTATTCGTATCTTAAGTGTTTCTTCATCTGGTGGAAACCCATTGATGATTTTTCTGAATCAATTAGAGGAATATCGCTGCAAATTAGAGGAAGAAACTTACCCGAATATAACGCCAATAATGGGCAGCGGTACGCCAGCTACTAGAGACAATATAATGGCGCTGATCAACAGAAGTTTCTCCCGCCATGTCTCTAAAGGCCTATATAATCTGAAGTAATGAGTCCGAAAGATGCTGGTGAATGCATTTGGAAACCTAACAAAACGCTTCGTAAAGGAATTTTGAGTCGTAGGGTTAATGTTCAGTGAGCTTATCTCAATATTCGATTGCTGAGGATGGCATTCTGCAGTTTCTTGTATGTTTGCTGTAGACTCTAGTTGGATATTGACGGAGGAACCATTGGGCGGCTGCGTCTTCAATCTATCATCCTGAGTCCTCATATTGTAACAGACGATTGAAAGTGCTTAAAGGTATATCAAGTCAATCTCCCTTGCAGATTTGGAGCCAACAAATTCCTTTTTTAAAGAATCTGGTTTAGAACGGTGACTTTAGACACCCACGAAAAATTCAAATCAAGTCACAAAAGATAGTCATCCATGTGGGAATCTCCATTGACCCCTCAAAACCTCCTGCTTCTCAGGGAACACGGTATATTTTTCAGAGAGCATTTAGTGCATATTCCTTGTTTCTCCATCTAGTATAGATCTAGGTAAATCAGATCTTAGCTTGTCCATCTTAATAGAACTATGGCAATACAAACCCAGTAAAGAGCTCATGAACTCAGAATGAGCTAGTCTATTTGATTGGAGCGAAAGGTATAATCGATGACTAGTTACTCGAACCATAATTGCAAGAAAAAAAAAATAAACAGGCAGTAAGAGGATAGGATGTGCAAACTTCAATCGGCTTCACCGGCCGGGCTACGACTTGGACTTGACCAAGTGAGTTTAGTTTTGATAATCTGATAAAATCGTGTAATCTGATAAAAAACATAAAGATTCTATATGTAGTATCATCTATGTACCTATGATAGGTGGGATCTTGCTGTGGTTAATTCTAAACGTGCATTAGGGCCATTTGTAAAAATCTCAGTATGTGCCTCAGGATTGTAGTGGAAATATTTCATCAATTGCATATTCCTGAGTTTAAACCAGTTTGGATTAAGAATGAACTGCAAAGTTAGGCTAGGAGATCCCCCGTCGTATTTAGCCCTGCTTTGGCAACATCAATAGTTAATGCGCTCTTGTGCTAAGTTCTACTGTAGGGCGTGTGCAGAAATGTGACATGGTGTCTGCGCAAAGAGGTAGTAGGTCTATTTGTGGGACCGCTCGAGATCAGAGTATGTATGGAAGAATTGGGGCATAGTTTGGCGAGGAAGGGAAGGTGGGGGTACGGGGGGAATACCATAAGCGAGAATCGGTGGGGGGATGGCCATTGACGGTCGCGATGAATCTCCCATGCGATAAAGTTCCATAATTCTGTGGTCGCTTGGTGACCAGACATGATGGACAAGTGGCAAGGGGAGAAGACATGCCGATCGTTAAGCTATAATACTAATGGGATGTTCAACACATCAACATCGCGGACCAACCTTGTGACCATTTTTAGTTTGCTCTGTAGGCGCCGAACTGCTGCGGAGATGTGAAGATGATGTAGGTTGGCCGGGAGGCCCTCTATACCACCACGCTCCTACTCCCATACCGCCCCCCTACCTCCCCCCTGCACTGATCCATTCCCGCTCTCTACTGTGCTCGATCTTCTCAAATACTCACCATGCTACACATACTTATCATGCTATGCTGTCCTGCCATGGCGAAGAGCCGCATGCGGGGTCATGTGACAAAAAAAAAAAAAAAAAAAATCATGCTATGCTGCCACCACACTTGCTATACTTCATGACATGCATATGAATACATACTCATCATGCTTCTAAGTCACTATGCCGTACCATGCTTAAGAGTGTGTGGTGTGGTTGCTGCCAAGGTGTAGCGAGGACCCAATGGAACGCAGTTGCCTAAGCCGAGAAGGAACTATGCTGCTGGCATCAAACGTAATTGACATTAAGCGATCCAATGAAATTTTTTTCTGTAATGGTGCTGCGCTTTTTTCTTGGCGCTAGGCTCAGTACATAATAGACAAGCAGTAACTGGCCTCCCGACCGTGAGGCCCTCCATACACCATGCCATACCTCCCCCCTAGTACCTCCTGCACTGATCCACTCCCGCTCTCCACTGCGTTCAATATTCCACTATGCTACACATACTTATCATGCTATGCTGCCACCACGCTTGCTATACTTCATAACATGCATATGAATACATACTCATCATGCTTCTAAGTCACCATACCGTATCATACTTAGGGGTGTCTGGTGTGGTTGCTGCCAAGGTGTAGCGAGGAGCTAATAGAACGCAAGTTGCCTAAGCCGAGAAGGAACTATGCTATAAGAAGGGACGATTGCTGGCATCAAACGTAATTGACATTAAGCGATCCAATGAATTTTTTTTCTGTAATGGTGCTGCGCTTTTTTCTTGGCGCTAGGCTCAGTACATAATAGATAACATTTTTTACTCGGCAATTTAATGATTTAGCTTTTTATGAAATAATCGACTTGGCAAGTTGGAAACTAAATTCAAATGTATTGTGGTATCTTGGCGTGCAGATAGCATCATGTTGCCGCTCAGACACAATTGGCCACCAGTGGTACAAAATGACGCCATGGATGGTAGCTTCACTTTTAGCGCGACATGGCGCTGAGAAGAGGTGAAATGCATCCAGGGCGCACGAGGCGCTTGTGGGGTTTTCAGGACCCCGGGCGCTTCAGGGCGATTTTTTTTTTGCCGATGATGCAAATAACCGACACGCTGGACGCCTATATATAGAGGCCGTGGAGGCCTCTATACAAAGGTCAAGTTCCGAGCGTTGTCCTAAGTTACACCTACACTTCGCTGCAATCGCAGACACCGTAACAAATTCAGCTTATTCCACTTTATCTTGCACCATCGGGTCGCACCAACTATACATATCAAATGTATGCTGCCATTGCACTGCCAAGCTGCGCTGCCATTGCGCTTCCAAAGTGCGGTGCCATTGCGCTGCGAAAGTGCGCTGCCATTGTGCTGTGAAAGTGCGGTGCCATTGTGCTGCTGCAATTGTGCTGCTGCAATTGTGCTGCTGCAAGGTGCGCTGCCAATGTATGCTTCTATTGCACTGCGAAGATGTGCTGCCATTGCGCTGCAAAAGTGCGTTGCCATTGCGGTACTTCCCATACCCCGCCATAGCCTACAAGGCGGCACGCGAGTAATGAAAAAAACAAAAAAAAACAAAGTACTTCCCATACCAGACATGCGTGCTACCTTGTCTCATCATGCCAAGAAACCATGGAGCGGCCGTAGCTCCATGGTTTCTTGGCATAGGTGCTATACATTTCTTTTTTTTTTTTTTTTTTTTTTTTTAAATGTTATTACTCGCATGCCGCCTTGTAGGCTATGGCGAGGATTTACATACATAACAACGAATAAACAGAGTATAACATCACAGAAAAAGTAAAAAACAACGTCGCAACATCGAGCGTGTCCTGCACCACTCCGTCTACTCTGCCGCCCAGTCCATCACCTCCGCCAGCGTCATTTCTCCCCCCCTAACCCCTCATCCCTTATCGGCCCCCTTATTCCCTCCTCTCCTCTCGGTAGTCTCTTCCTCCACACCTCGCACCCCCCCATGATGTGCGCAAAATTTTCATAGTCTCTTCCGCACCACCTGCACTCGGGAGAAGTCTCTTTCCCTATCTTGTGTCTCCACTGTCGTTGCTATACATTTCGTGATATTGAAAGGGACCCGCCATACCTGTGAAATTGACCTCATTCTGCCATTCTCGTGTTATCGATTGGGCCCTATGGTACGTATCAGATTCAGCTCACATTCACACATCTCGCGACATTGAAAGGGACCCGCCATACATATGAAATTGCACTCATCATGCCACTGTCGTGCCGTCCAACGGGCCCTACGGTACGTGTCAGATTCAGCTCACGTTCACACATCTCACGATGTTGAAAGGGACCCGTCATAGATATGAAATTGCACACATTGTCCTTACAGCCTCCACACACCAAGCCACGACCGCTGGGAAGCCACGACGGCGGGCAAGCCACGACCGCCGGCAAGCCAAGACCGCTGGCATATCGCCATAGCCCCTAGGGCGGCATGCGATTAATGAAATAGAAAAAAAAAAAAAAAAAAAAAGACCCCCGGCAAGCCATGAGCGCCGGCAAGCCATGACCGCCGGCAAGCCATGACTGCCGGCAAGCCATGACCGCCTCCCGCTGACGGGATGACTCGGGACAGGTAGTTCCTTGTACGGTAAGCGGATCGCCAGTGGCGTGCGCTAATTTGCAGGGTTTTCAAGGATTACGATTCAGAGGTACCTAGGCTAAGATATTATGTACTCGAGCACAATACCTGAACAACTAAATAGATGCAGTGGAAGATACATGGGACCTTGATGCAACAAGAATAACATCCTGCGTAGCTTGCGTATCCTCAAGCTCAACTACACCTAAGGAGCCTTCCATATGGCACTTTCTAGTACTTCTTGTAGCAGCTGTTCATTCAGCCAACTCAGCAGAAGTCATAGCATGCGCTTTAGCTTTTCCCTTGATCTTTTTCTGACGAAATTAATTTAAAGCTAGTTGTACAAATTGCTGGATAATTGGCTGAGTACCATGACTAACAGGTGTGCTAGTACACATTCGTTGCATGTGGCTGGTATGAGTATGCTCCAAACATGCAAAAAATCTTTGCCTGCTCACCATTTTTTTTTTTTCATATTATTGATCGCTTGCTGCCCATGGGGCTATGGCGATGCCTTCTCACCAGTAAGGGTGCCATATAACTGTTCTTGGTCATATAATGATCATAGAAGGAGATGTCAGCCTTGATTAGTATATTGGTCTTTTTTTTTTTTTATCAATACTCGCGTGCCGCCCTATGGGCTATGGCGAGGGTCTTTATTAAAGTAAAGGAAAAATATAATGTAGCTACATGAAACCCACGACTCTCACTGGTATTATGGGTGGATGATCCAAGCCGATGCAGGGGGACGTCCTTTGCCTATTTCCGTCCTCTGTCTGACTCGTACCGGCAGGCTCTCAACAATCTTCCTCCTAATCTCACCCCGTCTACTTCCGTTGTGTCCTCCAGGTATACAACTACCGAACTTGTCTTTTTCCCTTCCTCCCTCAGTATCGTCTTGTTCCTCAGCCATCTGATCCCGTAATCTTTCCTATGTCTTTATTGTCTGCTTCCATCCATCTCCGGACATTCCTGAGGTCCTTCCTCAGGGCTATCCCATGTACTACGATGCCTTCTTTGGGAGTGGTGGTACCGGGGTTGGATGGGTGTGTCGGGGAGTATATTGGTCTTGTGGCCGCTATTGAGGTATTGTAATAGGTAGATCTGTAGGTACTTCTCTGTCGGTCATTGTCTATTTTATGGGTGCTATTGGGCCTTTGATTTGCCAGCATGGATGGAGAAGCTAAAGAGGAATCGTTGATATTTATAAACTACAACTATAAATCTAGTAACTAATGCATAGTCTTGAAAATAATATTATACATCATTAAAAGTATACTGCTCTTTAGTAATTGGAGTACTTCAATGAAGTACAGAAATATCATATCTATCACCCATATTGCCTATTTAGGTATAAAAGGATATGCATAGGGGATAGGTATTGCTAAGCAGAATAAGACCGAGATGATAGGTAATGTTAAATGCTGAGTGAGAGTGGGCATGGTAAGCTATTGAATAAGTAGAAAATATATGCTAGAACAGTTTTCAAGAGCCTTATATACTATTAAAGCTCTTCAGCCAAGTATTTACAAAATTGCGGTAACAGCTTTTTTTTATTATTCGGCCATTTAGGACGCAGCAACAACACAAGTACATAATAAACAAGCAGTAACTGGCCTCCCGACCGTGAGGCCCTCCCATACCTCCCCCCTAGCACCCCCTGCCCTGATCCACTCCCGCTCTCCACTGCGTTCAATCTTCCACCATGCTACACATACTTATCATGCTATGCTGCCACCACGCTTGCTATACTTCATAACATGCATATGAATACATACTCATCATGCTTCTAAGTCACTACACCGTATCATACTTAGGGGTGTCTGGTGTGGTTGCTGCCAAGGTGTAGCGAGGAGCTAATAGAACTCAAATTGCCTAAGGCGAGAAGGAACTATGCTATAAGAAGGGACGATTGCTGGCATCAAACGTAATTGACATTAAGCGATCCAATCAATTTTTTTTTCTGTAATGGTGCTGCGCTTTTTGTGGCCTTTCCAACAGTACAGCAGTAACTGGCCTCCCGACCGCGAGGCCCTCCATACACCACGCTCCTACCCCCATACCTCCCCCCTAGCACTGATCCACTCTCGCTCTCCACTGCGTTCAATCTTCCACCATGCTATACATACTTATCATGCTATGCTGCCACCGTGCTTGCTATACTTCATGACATGCATATGAATACATACTCATCATGCTTCTAAGTCACTATGCCGTACCATACTTAGGGGTGTCTGGTGTGGTTGCTGCCAAGGTATAGCGAGGACCCAATGGAACGTAGTTGCCTAAGCCGAAATGGAACTATGGGACGATTGCTGGCATCAAACGTAATTGACATTAAGCGATCCAATGAATTTTTTTTCTGTAATGGTGCTGCGCTTTTTTCTTGGCGCTAGGCTCAGTACATAATAGATGGTCTGTATTACTGGTAGACCTAATGGATGTATGGTCAACTTCGGAGGTAGTGGCAGCTGGCTTTGTTGAAAGACCACGCGTCCTGGCTATCAAGTGGTAATTGGTAAATGATTCCGCGACAGCGGAGGCGAAAGAGAAAAGCTGTGAGTGGGTAGCAACCATATCTTCGATATACATGAAGCTGTACTCGGGGACATGCGAGCTCACCACCCTTGAAAACTCTGCATATTAGCGCACGCCACTGGCGATCCGCTTACCGTACAAGGAACTACCTGTCCGGAGTCATCCCGTCCCGCTGACAGCCGGCATGCTCACAGAACCGGCTAGCTATAGGTAGCTAGCAAGCTGCCACTATAGCCCGCCTGCTAGTACAGCCCGCCTGCTAGTATAACCCGCCTGCCAGTATGGCCCGCCTGCTAGTACAGTCTGCCTGCTAGCAGAGCCCGCCTGCTAGTATAGCGGGCCGCCTGCCAGTACAGCCCACCTGCTAGTATAGCCGCCTGCAAGTAGAGCATGCCATCGCTGCTGAGCTGAAACCATTGAAATGCTACCACAAGCCTCTCCTGTCAAGCCTCTGCCATAGCGGGGTTACGTGAAATAAAACAGCGCTTGCGAAACTACTGTTACCCTGAACTGGCCATATCCGGTCGCAGCACCAGCTCGCCGGCGCGTGACAATTGCAGCTCATCTTGTGCCCTTGCGTCGGAACAGCCATGTGTATCTAATGCTGAAATGGCTGCTGAGTTGGCAGCCGAAATAGCACCCGAAATGCATGCTGAAAAGGCTTCTGAAATGGCAGGCGAAATGGCTACCGAAATGCGTGCTGATATGGCAGCCGAAATGGCAGCCGAAAGGGCTATCGAAATGCATGCTGAAAAGGCTACTCAAATGGCAGCCGAAATGGCTAATGAAATGCATGCTGATATGGCTACCGAAATGGCAGCCGATATGGCTACTGAAATACATACTGAAAAGGCTGCTGAAATGGTAGCCCACCGGGACAACAACCACCACAGGACGAGCGTTTGGAAGCGACTCCACAACTACAACGCTCCCCCCGCTGAAACCTACATAGATCGAAAGCTCTCAGCGCGCTGAGCACTTTGATCTAATTTTCTTTCCCAAATACCCGATACTGCGGTTTTCCCCCGAGGGGCAAAATCGCGAGGAATCTTCAGCTCAACAAAAAAAAACAAAAAAAACACCCACACCACCCCGGCGCCAAGCTCCAATAGACATCCACCAAGCCAGCCAATCACAATGTCAAACGACAAGAAGACGGAAGGAAAAGGAAAGTTGGGACAGCTTCGTGAAGGAACTGTTGCTGAACGAAGACGGGGCAAAAAAGCCCCTACCGCTAACACAGGCAAACCTCAAGAAGGCGACTGCGACAAACAAAGCCACCACCCCGCCAAAGCCAGCCCCACAAGACCTGTTCTCAGTCGTCGCGAGAGCGGTCACGGCGTATCTAAAGACACAAGAAATAAAGGCAGCAAAAGGGTCTTTCATGTACTTCGAGTTCCTGGATGACCCAGACGATCCAGTAGGCGCTTTCGGAGATCCCAACGAAGGCCGACCACGGGTGGGCGGGAAACAAAGGCCGATTCATTTGGCCAGACGAGAAGGGGTACAAGCCAGTACCCCCACCACCACCACCGCCACCGCCGCCGCCGCCGCCGCCACAGCCACAACAGACTTTGGGCCTCAGCCCCATCGTCAGCATAGACACGCCACCAACGCCACCACTGCCATCGCCCCAGCCACAAATTCAGCCGCAACAGACCTTCAGCCCCATCCGATGCGTGGACACACCACCATCACCTCCGCCAATACGACAAACAGCGCCGGCAACACCACCGACCAGGGAAAGGAGAAGGAGGAACAAGAAGCCGAAGGCATCCCCTCCCCCGGTCACGAAAATAGCTGGCACCCCAGCACCCACTCCGGCTCCGGCACCAGCCCCAGCCACCCCCACCCCCACACAGCCACCACCCCGAAGCACCCCGGAAAAAGCCTCCAACAAAACTCCGACGAAACCAGCCTTGAGAAGGGAACTCGGCAATGTCAAAAGATGGCTGTCCGAAGACAATGAAGATGTTCTGGCCTACCGACGAACATTCCGGTTCGCGAACCGGCCAGGCCCATTCGCGAATCGGCCAATTCGTCGCTGGGCCAGAAGATTCGCGAATGGGCCAGCCCACCGACGAACACTGGTTTAGTACAAGTACCACTAGGTACCTCTACGTACTACTAGTGATTGAGTATAGAGAAACATTCTGCTACCAGCGTTAATTGATAAGCCAGTTACTGTGTGCTAGCACAGCCCTATTGCCACTGACAAGTTGCCACCTACGAGTTGCCACTTGAAAGTTGCTGTCGGTGATAAGTTGCTGATATGAGTAGCAAGTTGCTACTTCTTACTCACATACTAGAAGATAATACAGATAATTTAATTAATAATTCGCTACGCTTCTAGACTACTGTAGTTAAGAAAACAAATTTGTAATCATAACTAAATTATTGTTAACCGAGATACTAGAAGAAAATTACTAAATATGCTTCTAGTATTTTTCATACTCTAAGCGAAATTTTGGAGTATTATCTTTATAGATAGAGATATCCGGAATCCTCCGCTATTCTGGTATTATATTGTGGCAGTAACAGAGATGGCGTTGATGCCAAGAATGAAAATTTTAGTGGTTGTATTACCAGAAACAGTAGTTAGTAAAATCTCTGCAAGTGCCAAGTATTCGCTTTAAGCAAGTTACAACCTCATTCCTTTGCTATATTATTAACTCAATAAATTTAATGCTATTCTATACTATCAGTTTTTATCTAATTTACATAATTTTTATATTTTTAGAAAGCTTAGCTAAAGTAGTTTTAATATATACTATTATCTATTAGTATACACTATAATAATTATTCGCAATTAGTAATATAAATAAAGATAAAATTTATACTATTTTTTATTAACTCTTTAAACTTAATAATCTATAACTTAATCAATTCTTTATAAATCTAAGTAGCTATTGAAGTATTGGATTGCCACTATAAAGAGCTATTATTTGAGTATATCGTTTATGTATTCGGATATAAATTTATTACGTAGTGATAAAAATTTGCTATCCTCTTTACTACCTATCTAAGACTCAAATCTATAACTCTTAACTCCATCAATTCTAAGCGGAATTAAGCAGCTATTAAAGCATTAAATTGCCATTACATAGAGCTCTCATATAAGCCTATCGTTTATGTATTCGGATGTGAATTTATAATACTATAATAAAAATTTTCAACATCCTCTACTACTTACAAAATGCTTATATCTATGACTTATAACTCTATTAATTCTAAACGGAATTAAGCGGCTTTTAAAGTAATAACTATTATATTGTAAAAGTCTTCCTATATTACCACCAATATATATATTCTTAGCATCAAGGCTCTAAAAATATATTAAAGCTTTAAAGATCCTCCTATTTATTGCTTTTTATTCTTTATCTATTTATTAAGTTAACTCTTTATCTCCTTATACCTCTTTCTATACCTCTTTTCCTACATTATGATACTCTTATACTTTATTATAAACTCGTATCTTACTATATTATCTTTTTTACTACTTCAATGTCGGATTCTGAACCTACATCTGGTTTCTCTTTACAAGCCAAAACGGAATTTAAAAAACTGGTTAAGACAAGAAAATTCCTTCTATCGTTTTCGTCTATCTTATGAAAAATATTGCCAAATTCGCTGATTTTTAAATAATCCAATAATGACAGCTTCCAAAAAAGAATGACGATTAAAATGGACAGCTTTACATGAGTATCAACTTAATGATGAGGGAAATCTTATAAAGTTACCTAATGAAACCCAAGCTTTACATAGAGAAATACTTAAACAGGTAATTCTTCAGCATGAAGTATGGGATCAAATAGTTGATACTCATATAGTATTACTCCATGTCGGGCGAACGAAAACATTTTTACATATTAATAAACATTATTATAGAATTTCTAGAGAAGAGGTAAGTAATTATTTTCTTTTTATATTAAGTAATTAATTCTAATATTCTAATAGGTTGAGAAAGTAATTCAATATTGCACACTATGTATTCAAAATCAAGCACGAACTATAACTGAAGAACTACAGCCAATCAAAGTATCACATTTATGGGAACGAGTTCAACTAGACTTAATTAATATGTGAGGCTCTCCTAGTAATTCATATAAATGAATATTACATTTACGAGACCACTTCAGCAAGTTTTCGTGGGCTACAGCATTAAAGTCTAAACGAGCTATAAAGGTTGCAACAAATATCATGACCTGGATTAGTCTTTTTGGACCGCCAAAAATTTTATAATATGATAATGGTACTGAATTTAAAGGTGTATGTGAGACACTAGTTCATAGTTATGGTATTCAATTAATATATGGACGTCCACGACATCCACAAACACAAGGACTTATTGAACAAGCAAATAGTGTTCTTAAACAGAAATTAAGAGCATGGACTGCTGAAAGAAATATAAGTTTCTGGCATTTTGGATTATCGGAAGTTATATTTATAATAAATGCTCAGGTAATCTCTTTTTATATAAATTTAAATATTAATACTAATCATTAATAGGTACATTCGACAACTGGATATAGTCCATATGAGGTAGTATTCAAACAAAAACCTCATAGTTTACCATTACCACATCATCGCCGAAAAAGAAATATCTTATATGATAAAGATGGTGAAATTGTTACACTTCCTACCTCAGATGAAGTAAATGCAGAACCCGGATCTAGTAATTCTGCTTTATCAGAACCAGAGTCTATTTAATCTCATTTTTCGGCTAAAGTGTCATTATTCGGTAAAAATTCTTAATTTTCTTTTTATTATAACTTATTTTACTAAGTATAGTCTTATTAGAATCTACTTTACCCCCCTATTCAAATATGATAAACAATCAGTATTATCATCTTCCGGCGACTCTATATCATCCTCTAAAGATTCTCCATTATCTTCCAAAAATTCATTATTATTATTGAAGAGCTCAGCATTATCTTCTCAAGAAGTGATAGTTATTTCCTCAGATACAACTTCAAATTCTGAATCAAAGTCAGAAGACTCAGAAACCTTGCCTGAAGTGTCCTTACTTCTTCATAATGTTCGCCAAAATACAAAACGAAAGCGCCAGCAAATGAAGCAACGTCATCAAAGAAAACGTCCAATTCGAACCTTTGAACCAGGAGAAATTGTGACAGTATATATTCCACAAAACGATCGCTGTGGACTCAATAAACGCAGACTATTTGCAAAAGTTTTACATAAGTCACATTTGGATCGCTATCAGCTTTATACTATATATGGTCTTTTAGATCGTCATTATCCTTCTCGAGAGCTTCAAAAAGTTCCAATTTCTGTCACCAATTCCGAAATTCAACATATGCAGAATATCTCATTTGAACCTGATCAGTTACAGCTTTTAAGGTCAATATCATTACGTGAAGCAGCTCGTCGTTGCAAAGCAACTACTCAAAATACAAATGAAATCGCCAGCACCAGCCAAATCGCCAGCACTAGCCAAATCGCCAGCACTAGCCAAATCGCCAGTACCAGCCAAATCACCAGCACCAGCCAAATCGCTAGCACCAGCCAAATCGCCAGCACCAACCAAATCGCCAGTAGAAACACTAATTCTACTACCAGCAAAAGCATTAGGACCAACTCCAATACCAGCAAGAGTGTAAACACCAATATTAGCACTAACTTTAGTGCTAATAAACGTATCAGAACAAATATCAGTACCCACAAACTTGCCAGTACCAGTATAAGAAAAACCAGACATGGTACTAACAGGCAACCTATACACTCTAATATACACAGTCAACCTCATCATGATAAACGTTTTCAAGACAAAATTTCATGTTCTTGTCTAGGTACCTGTTCTTCTCTTCGTTGTACATGTATACGTCAAAAGGTTAAATGTTCTTATTCTTGTCATAAAAGCAATACTAGTCAATGTACTAACCAGGAGAATGAGAGTGAACATAGTGATGTATATAGTACTATTGTTTGTACATAGATGACTGCATAGAGGGATCGGAGACTGTGGAAATTTCTTTTTTTTTTTTTTTTTTTTTTTTCATTACTCGCTGCCACCCTGTGGGCTATGGCGAGTATTTTATCTACTCTACTCTCTGTTCCTTACATTATATCTACTCCATCTCTTGCTTCTCTCCCTCCGTCTACCTCCTCTCCTCTGGCTCCCCCATAAGTTCTAGAACCGTCCTCAATGGATCCCCTTCCTCTGTCTTCTTCGGTCTCCACACCTCTTCTTCCCCACCTGGCCACCTCCTCTTTCACACAGTTAGCTGTATGGTAGATCACTATTACCTTAAATCATAAGCGAGTATATATATTACATATAGGTACATCGAGGTACATTCATGTTCGCCGCTGGGCCAGGTGTTCGTGGCTGGGCTGGCCCCGTGAAAAACACCATATGTTTTTCACGGGGCCGGCCGGTTCGCGAACCGGAAAATGTTCGTCGGTGGGCCAGAACAAAGACATGAAGAAAATCATCGGGATCCGATGGTTGAGGCGAAAAGACTTACTCGTCGGAGAAGGTAAAAAGACAAGTTCCATAGTAGTATACTTGGAAGAGAAGCTAGACATGGAAAAGGTGCGACTCGGAGGAAGATGGCTCAAGGCGAGCCAGTACGAGTTTGAAAGGGGACGGAGATGATTTGGACCTACTGACCGCTTCCCCCGCAATACCATATAAACCGCGGGCATCATGTACTTAAGACCGTTTTTCTTTTATTAGTTTATCAATAAAACCCTCGCCATAGCCCATAGGGCGGCATGCGAGTAATGAAAAAAAAAAAAAAAAAAAAAAAGAAATGGTAGCCGAAATGGCTACCGAAATGCATGCTGAAATGGCTGCTGAAATGGCCGCTGAAATGTCTACCGAAATGGCTACCGAAATACGTACTGCAACCGCTGCCGAAATGGCTGCTGAAATGGCCGCTGAAATGGCTACCGAAATGGCTACCGAAATACGTACTGCAACCGCTGCCGAAATGGCTGCTGAAATGGCCGCTGAACTGGCAGCCGAAATGGCTACCGAAATGCGTGCTGAAAAGGCTGCTGAAATGGCTGCCCAAACGGCTACCGGAATGGCTACCGAGATGATGCCTAGGAGCGAACTCAGCTTGCTAAGGAGTGTATGGGTTGGTTACAAGCTGCCCAGTGTTTTTCGTCCCAATTTGGTCATATTGCCAAGAAATTCGGTCAAAATGCCAAGACCTGACGTCGGCTATCGGCTATTATAGTACAGGAATCGCGGCCACTCGTCGTAAGTACTGCTGGTTACGCCTCGCGCCGGATTGAACCCAGTCGCATTCGATATAGCTTGCGCCTAAGCTAAAGGGCTAAAGTGCCAAGTAGTCCTGCAACCTGAGCTTTTTTTTTTTTTTTTTTTTATTCACGTAACCCCGCATACAGGCTACCAGCCTATGGCAGTTCCGACCCAAGGGCACGGGATGAGGTGCAATGAGCTAAATTTGACAGAAAGAGGAGGTACGGCCTGACGGCGAGAGATGAGGTGAATTTGACACATATGGCTGGCGCGATCCGATGGCACGGGGTACGACAATTCACCGAACATACGTCGACGACTTCCACAGCGTAATATCGAGCCGGTCGATGAGACAGCTGAAGAAGGAAATAGAGACACATAGAACGAAACTTATATCGGACGCCAGAGAAGAGGGGTTCGAGATTGACCCGAACAAGTCGGAAACGCTGATAGTTGGGGTGAAGGGGAAGAGCTACAGACTTGTAGGACTGACAGTGGATTGGGAGCTGAAATACAACGAACACTTCGAAAAAAGGCTTAGGTTGGGCAAAGCAGCATGGAACACAGCCTCCAGACTTACCCAGATTGCACCGAGCAAAAGAAGACAACTGTACACAGGCATCGCCAGAAATATCGCAACCTACGGGAGCTGGGCATGGCTAAAATATGCGAAGGGAGCGCCCGTCGAATCGAAGCTAAGACAGTTGGAAAAGTGGCAATATACGGTAGCAAGAAATACCCCCGGAGCCCCCTGGGGCACGAGAAGGACTCTAGTGGAGGGGATCGTCAACCTGGAAACGATACAAACGTTCGTCCGAGGAGAAGGAGAGAGAGTGGAGGCACGAGCATTGAGATTCCCAGGAGAATCGATCCTCCAAGATCCAGATACACGATACCTGAGAGGGGACCTACGACACCGGAACCCACTACCGTTATACATACACCCCATACACCCAAGTGATACGAGCAGAGAGGAGTAGGAAGAGATTCTGGAGAAAGAGTTCGATGAACGATGGAACTGAGTGTACACGGATGGAAGCCGGATGGAAGAAAACACGGGTGCCGGGGTACACCACCGAACGGGAACGACGTCGTTATTCCTAGGGCGAAGGAGCACGGTGAATGATGGAGAGCTAATAGCGATAGGCGAAGCGCTCCAACAACAGGGCGAGACTCTAATAATCACCGACTCACAGACAGCAATAGCCAGACTACGGAAGATAGCGGGGGGGGACCCGCTGTGGGTACTATATTGTATGCATTGTTCGTGAATTCAGAAGTGTCAGTCATTCGTGTATCTTCATATGCATTGTTCGTGAATTCAGAAGTGTCAGCCATTCGTGTATCTTCACACATTGATTGAGTAGAGGTATCCTTGTTCTGTATACTCCCGCTGTTTTCAACAGGGGTTACAGTAATCTGTATCTTCACACATCGATTGAGTAGAGGTATCCTTGTTCTGTATACTCCCGCTGTTTTCAACAGGGGTTTCGGTAATCTGTATCTTCACACATCGATTGAGTAGAGGTATCCTTGTTCTGTATACTCCCACTGTTTTCAACAGGGGTTTCATTGATCTGTATATTCTCACTCCCACTGTTTTCAACAGGGGTTTCAATCCTCTCGTTCCCACTGTTTTTAGCAGGGGTTTCTGTATTCTCGCTCCCACTGTTTTTAGCAGGGGTTTCTATGCTCTCGCTCCCACTGTTTTTAGCAGGGGTTTCTATATTCTCTCTCCCTCTGTTTTTAGCAGGGGTTTCTATATTCTCTCTCCCTCTGTTTTTAGCAGGGGTTTCTTAACATCTTCGTTCAATTTTGTATGCGATGACTCTCATTGCTTTCAATGATATGCACTTCTACTTCGCCGTGTCTTTCAACGACGGAACTCTCTTCACCATGTCTTTCAATGATGGGATTCACTTCGTCATGTCTCTCAATGACGGTGTTCTCTTTGTCATGTCTCTCAATGTCAGTATTCTCTTTGTCATATCTCTCAATAATAGTATTCTCTTCGTCATGTCTTTTAATGACGGTGTTAATTGCATCAATAGTCTTGCGCATTTCTGTGTCTGTATCTGATCTTTCAACAATATTGCCGTGTCTTTCAACAGCTTTTCTCAAATCCCAATCAGTGAATGCAGAATTGTTTTCATCAAATGTCACTGGCTTCAAACACCTGGCGGCTTTGGGGTTCCCAAACGCGCTATATTCTTTTCTTTGGCACGAGCACATGGGCATTGCAGCCAAAAATTCTGGGTGATGTAGCTCCGGCACCTTCCATATCACGCGAGTCCAGAGTCACTCAGCATACTCACCACCATCTCTTGGATTGATATGTAATTCTGTTGTAGTATGCTCTTAAACTGTGCATAGTCATATTCCCCACACCCATTATCACATTGGAATCTATATGTCAGTTCAATATATACCTATAGTTCAAGTGCCCAAAATGACAGTCCCATATGTCAAGGTGAGTAGACGACGATAACGAAGACAAAGCAATGACAGAGAAACGAGATGATAGGCGATGAAACGTCAGCAAGTGAGATAGTAGCAGACGAAACGGTAGAAAGCGAAGTGACAGACGAAGTGGTAGGAATGACTGGAGCAGTAGCGAAGGTATGAGGAAGTCGAAAGTATACTGCTCATGTGGTTCCAGGGTGGCGTTCGCTTAATTCGATTCGATGGTAAAGTCCTCTGACTTCGATCTTTGGAACCGATTTCGTAATTCCTTTGACCTTTTGCGTATATAGCAATCCTTCATTTTATGACCTCTCTTTAAACAGTACCAGCAGAGTTGTGATGTATCTTCGTCATTGTTATTTTCATTCTCTTGACCTTGACTTCTATAGCCTCCACGTCGTCCGTCACGGTATCCACCACAATATCCACCTCGGTATCTACCTCGGTATCCACGGCCACGATAACCACCTTTTTCATTGTATGAGTCGCTGCGAGAGACCATAGCAGACGATTGTTGAACAGCATCTCCTTCTAAATCCAATTCAAATTCTAGGAGCATGTTGATAGTGTAGTCAAGAGTGCGTGTATCAGCAGGACGTTCTAAAAGGTATCGCCTGTAGAAATCAAACTTTGAAGGTAACCGCTTTAAGGCGTGCTTGATGAGTTGATTGTCGGTAATAGTATAGTCGGTTTGTGCAAGCTCGGTTTGATATCCCATTAGACGGCCAAAGTAGTCATTTACAGACTCTGTATCTTTCATTTTGTCTTTAAGATATGTATCATGAATGCGCACAGCTCGGGCCTCATTTGATAGGGCACTGTATCGGCGCTCCAGGGTCTCCCATAATGCTGCAGGATCCTCGATGTCAGAAAGTTGAGACTTAATCCGATTCGTCAATGTGCCGTAAATGATTGATGCTGCCTTTGACGTGCGTATTCTATAACGCTTATCCCTTGCTGCTGCTAATTTTCGGGCTGTTGATGATTCGAGCTGTATCATCATCACTCTCTGACGATGATGATGAGGAGGATGATGATGATGATGATGACGATTGCGTAGTATCAGTAGTAGGAGATGTTTCCTTACGTAAAACAATATCTAGAAAATTGTGGGCTTTTAGAACCACGGTGATCTCTTTCTTCCATTGTAGGTAGTTTATTTCCGTGAGCTTTGTTACAATTCCATACTTATCACGATATACGTCGGTAGCGGCTAGTGTGGCAGTTGCAGATGCAGCGTTGTTGTTTGACATTGTGAAAGTTGTAAGCACCGAAATGGTAATGCGAAGGTAGTCTGATTTCGTGTGGGTTGAGCGAAGTTGAGTGATGTTAAGTGATGTGAGAATGCAATGTGTGCAGGTGATGTTGATTGTATTGTATTGAGGTGTTTAGTGATGTTACAGTGAGAATGTGACGTTGTGCAGCGATGTAGTTCAGCGTTCTGTATTGAAGTGTTGAAGCCTTAATCCGGGCTCATAACCTGTAGCAACATATGCGGAAAAGATGCACAGGGATGCGTATAGTATTGTTCACTCTTATGTCTTGTGTATTCAACGTACAGTATGTGCTCCTAACATCCACCTATTTATAGACATGAGCTGCTAGCAAATTGTGCGAGTATAAAGGTTGCTCATCATCACAACACGTATCCACAACTTAGATTCCGCATCACATGGAATAACCTTATACCATAATCTCGGTTCATAGTCTCGGTTCATAGTCTCGGTTCATATGCATTGCATAATCTTCAACAGTCGAAGACCCAGGGGCCCTGCCTTGGCGAGCAGCCGCACGCGGGGTCATGTGATATTAAAAAAGAAAAAAAAAAAAATTGTTGATGAGTCATGTATGACGGGCGCTCAAGATATAAGCCCTAGCTTTCGCTGTTAGTTAGAAAGAATCAAGACACTAATGGTGTCTTAAGTTTTACTCGAACTCTAAGCTTATCGCTTACCTTTTGCCTGCTCTTATTTATCGCTTACCTTTAGCTGTACCATTTCTGCCAAACCACTACTACTTGGCGACACATAAGAGCCTATGTATAACAACCTAACTATGTATCTTCAGTCTTATTTTTAGGTGATTGTATAAGGTCTCTTGCAATAGTTACTAGGTATTGAAATTTATCAAAATAGAGAGTATTGAGCTCAACCAGTCCCAATACATCAATTAAATACTATATTATTTCAGTATAGAAAACTCATATCCGGTTTCCACTCTCCTCCATCTAAAAAGTAAACTTTACAAGGATTACCCTGAAGAGGAGCTTGCTGTCAATACCAATCTTTATCAACAAATAATTGGCTCTCTCATGTATTTGGTTACTGGTACTCACCCTGATCTTGCACATACTGTCTCTTTACTCTCTCAATACTACTTTCATTCTCTTGAGATACATTATCAGGCTGTTACGGGCGTAAGGGGCTAGGCTCCGGTGGGCGCTGGAAGGCACCGGATGTTACGGCTATGGTGGAGTGTTTTCGGCGGTGCCGGAGTCGCCACGGAAGTGTGTATACGGCGAGTCGGAATGGCTACGGAGGTGTCTATACGGCGGGCCGAATGGGCAGCTGTTGGGCGTGGAGCGCGCAGCGGAGCGGAGCGATTCACGGGCGTAATGAGGGAACGATAGGTTCAGAGTTATAGAGAACTTAGAACACCGCTAGTGTCTTGATTTCTTCTAACTATGCTATCGCCAGCCGGCGCTTATATAGACTTCAGCGCAGTCATACATGAGTAGTCAACAAATGAATAATTGGCTGGCAATGCGGCGATTCCTTATCAATGCCAATACCTGTGGTAATAGGCACACGTAACCGAAAACATGCAAAAATAGTACGGGACACAGATAACGAATGTACTAATGCATGTGCGTATATTAATAAAGCTTTCGTAGGTAGAGTGTATGCATCAAGCTGCATTTCGAATGACACACACTTCCGTAGTACTACCCTATCTAAACGATGCGAGAATCAACAGCCAAGCCTAACGGGTGATCAGTCCGGTCAGTCAGCATTGGTCTTATGTTCGATTACAGGGTAAGCGTTATCCCCTTGGCGGGTAAGTCTTCACCTTAGCCGTGACAGCTAGTAGTAGTGGAACCCTTGCCCCTTGCCACAGTGGTGGGTAAGTTTCCACCTTAGCCGTAACACAGGCTGTTAAAAGAGTATTTCGCTATCTTTCTAGTACTCGTCATGTGGTACTTCACTATCCACATTCTAGTTCTTTATTTCTTATTACATTTGCTGATTCCGGTTATAGAAACTCTCTGGATACTCATCATTCGTAGTCAGGCTATGGTTTCTTACTTGGTGGCTACTTGATATTCTACGTATCCAAGAAACAGAATTCAGTATCAGTTTCTACCACTGAAGCTGAATACATGGCTCTTTCTGTTGCCGCTAGACAAGCAATCTGGTACCTGCATAGATTTTAAGAACTCAACCTAGAAGTCTCTATCCTCCTGCACTCTAACAATACATCCACTATTGACCTTTCCAACAAACTGCAAATCTCTCAGAGGTCCAAACATATAGATACCCACTACCACTTCATGTACGAGGCTCTCATATGAAAGCTGTTCGATATCGAATACATCCCCTCTGATGACAATTCTGCTGACCTCTTTACGAAGCCTCTCGAGCATATCAAGCACTCCATGTTCTCTCAATACTTCGGGTGTGCCGTCTAAGAGAGAGTGTCGAAACATGATATCCCCACCCATGTTCAAGCTATCTATCAACATCCGCTACCTGTATATTGCTGTTACTAATAGATATGTTTTTTCTGTTACTGTTACTAATGGATACCATCAGCAAAAACAATTTATTCCGCCTGATTGCGCCCAGCACACTGGGTACATGAGGCGCTCCTGACGTAAACTGAAGAGCCTAGGCTCTGACTCTCTTTCCGCTTGCATTGTAGGCGCACATTCTTTTTGTGGGCGTAATTGCTGTTAACTTTACCGTCTCAGGTGTCAGCATACCGACCATGAGCATTCTGGATGTAGCTCGCACAAGGTATTCTGTCCATCATGTATTGAATATTGTGCTCCTTGCCCATGATATATTTGATAATGTAGCCCTCACCCATAGTATAATATAATCGCTTATTGCGCGCTTGCGCTTATTCTGCTTCCCATATACTTCCGAAATATGCAATATGCAACTCGTAAAATTTATTAGAACTTTATTAAATAATGACTAAAAATATCTACAAAATCACTTTCTGGCCCACTTCTATGCCGACTGCGTCCACCCAGTCGCCAAATTGGCCTCAAGATACTATAGGCTTGCCATCAAAATCACGCCGTCAATTGGATCCTGCTGCAGCTGTCAAATTCAGCTCATTCTGCCAGATCTCGTGCCGTCGAGAGGGCCTGCCATACCTGTCAAATTCAACTTATTCTGCTTCACCTTGTGACAGCAAAGGGTGCTGCAATACCTATCAAATTCAGCTCATTCGGCAGCGGTGAGTGGTACCTGCAATACCTATAAATGGAGCACATTTGGCCATATCTCACGCCATCTAGTGGGACCTGCTATAACTGTCAATAGAGCTCATTCTGCAGCATATCGCGCCATCAAGAGGGGCTGCTATACCTGTGAACAGAGCTCATTTTGCAGCATATCATGCACTGTTGAGAGAGGATGCTGTACCTATCAAATTCAGCTCATTCTGGCTCATCGCGAACCGCGGAGTGGGACCTGCCATACCTGCCAAATTCAGCTCATGTTGCCACATCTCACGCTAGTTATACCTGTCAGATTCAGTTCATTGTGCGCCGTTTAAGAGGGCCTGCCATACCTGTAAATATGTGCTGCAATATTCGCGTCAACAAATACGCTCTCAATGCATCGGCGCGTTGTGCAGGTGCGGTCAGCTACCTCGTTGCAGCTGAAATTGATCTAAGAATGAGGGGTAATTCTGGCAGTATAAATCGGCAACCTGAAAATGTACTGATTAACAGCCCATCATGCCCACATCATACTACTGGGGTTCGCGAGCCGATCATGTGAATAGCAACCAGCGGCTGTAGTGGCCGACCCAATAAGCATCCCAATGAGTGGCTCAATAGCAGCCTCATGAGTGGCCCGATAAGTAGCCCAGTGAGTGGCATACATTCAGTGGTCTTTGCAACGGTGTAGACTTCGTCTCAATTGAGCAATGTCCTAAGGGGCATCTTAGGCATAGTAAGCGGCACGAGCTAGCTCGAGCCGAGCTGGAGGGTGAGCTCGAGCTGGCCTGGCATGAGCTCGAGCCTGAATTGATTATATACATAATATTGACAAACTAAACTAAACTAAGCTAAATTTTCATCTTTCTCACTACTATGAGCTAAATTGTGCATTTCGAAGTTGTTGGTAGGTCAGAATGAGCTCCAAGTCTCTAATTATTACTATATTAGGTATTTACAGTTTATGAAACCTTGCACTTGCTAAGCATTTTAGCGAGCTGTCAAGAAAAACACTAGCATGATCTTGGCTCGGTTGAGCTCGAGCTGGCTCGAGCTGGCTCGGCTCGTGCCGCTCACTACTTAGGCATGCTATGATATTGCCAGACTCAGATAATTGACCGCCCTGGAGACCTTGGGTATATCGGGCGTATTAAGCCTATATTGAGCGCACATATGAGATATTGGGCATATTGAACATATGAGTATATTGAGTGCATACACTGTGCATACATGAGAGATTGGGCACCTTGGGCACCTTGGACATATTGGACATGTTGAGTATGTTGAGCGCGCACTTCTCACTCTATTGAGTATAATAAGTAAAATTGGGATGCTGACAACTGTGGAATCCGTCATGCATGCTCATGTGCGCACTCAACATGCTGGAGATACCCAATATCTCATGCGCGCGCTCAATGACCTTAATACGCCCGATATGACCAATATTTTCGGAGTGGTCCATTATCTCAATCTGGCAATATCACAGCATGCCTAAGATGCCCTCTGAGGACATTGCTAAATTGACACGAAGTTTACGCCATTGCAAAAGCTACTCGGTGGGGCCACTCATTAGGCCGCTCATTAGGCTGCTAATTGGCCTGCTTATCGGGCCGCTTATTGGGTCGGCCACTACAGCCACTGGTTGTTAACCCTAACCCTAATTTTCCCTCGCCATAGCCCATTGGGCGGCATGCGAGTACTGATATATAAAAAAAAAAAAAAAAAAATCACAGGGGTCGGCTGGCAACTCTGTTGGAATGGTACTTCCATTGCATTTATGTTGCAGTTTCCTACAATAGTAATTCACTCCGTTATCACTTGTTTCACTTGATTATTTCATGCATATGAACCATGTCTGGCGCTTATAGTGTTTCGATTATTATTAGCATTGACTCATACACCTCTCGGTTGGATTATATTTTTCTTTTCTGTTATGGTTTTGAAGTCACGTTATATCTCACTTTCTGTGTATATAAGTTGGGCAATTCTGCCACTTCTTAATAGATCAGACTCAACGAGCTTGCCTTTCATTCCCTTCGTGAATACAAGCATTTACCAAAAAGACTCCGCTTATTTTGATAAACTCCACTAGCATAATATGGGCGGATGGCCTGTTGATCAGTACACTTCCAGAGTGTCGGTTGACACTGCTTACGCGCTAAGAACGTGTTGTTTACAGGTATGACAGGCCGGATATGTGCAGAATGAGCTCTGTTAACAGGTATGGTAGGACCCTCTCAACGGCGCGATATGCTGCAGAACGAGGTCTTTTAGCTGGTATGGCAGGCCCCTCTCAACGGCGCGAGATATGACAACATGAGCTGAATTTAACAGGTATGGCAGCCCCTCTCGACGCCGCGCAATATGGCAACATGAGCTGAATTTGACAGTATGGCAGCCCCTCTCCACGACGCGCGGCATGCTGCAGAATGAGCTCTGTTAACAAGTATGGCAGGCCCCTCTCGACGGTGCGATATGCTGCAGAACAAGCTCTTGTAACAGGTATGGCAGGATCCTTTTGACGGTGCCATAGACAGCAACATGAGATCAGTAGGTAGGACAGGTCTGCTACGACGGCATGAGATATGGCACTATGAGCTGAATTGTAGCTCTTCCCGCTGGCTTGAGATGCATCATAGCGAGCTGTGGCAATGTGGGCTATACTTACATGAAAGAGCTAGATCGGTAGGGCGATAGATGATGGCATGACATGGTAGAATAATGAACACCAGTATATAGATCAAAATAGCTAATCAGTTGTTCACTGCATATGACATGGCATCTACAGCGTGAATGGCATTACCTGTGTATAGGCGACTATGAGAGTAGGCATGCTCGGGTTTTAAGAAGTATCATCAATTATACCCTGGGCGGGGAAAGTGATTTTGGTTCCACCGGGCGCAATAGGGTACGATAAGTAGTTTGATTATTTGTTGAGCACACCATACAAGTTTTTCAATCCGCCGGGTGCTTTGGGTGCTCGGGGCAAATCGGCGCACCCAGGGCGGGGTGGTTGCGCCTGGCGCAAATTTTTTTTTTGCTGATGAAGCTACAAAAAAAATTACTCCAAATCAAAACAGATTACTCTAGTTCTTCTAGAGTTTAATTATATGAAACTGAAGTCATATAGTCTATCTCAGGGAGATGCCAGACAACCCTCTTCCCCTGCTCAACTCGAGAGTTGAACTGGGGCCCTCAATTCTACCCCTCTCCATGGCGCTGTTGGTTACCTCCATCGCTGGAGACCACAGCTTTCAACTTCAGCCAAGGCACAGGTCAGTTCGATTCTTGGCACGGCCCTTGACCTTTGAACTGATATGCAGCGCAATGGCAGCGCACCTTCGCAGCGCAATGGCAGCATACGAACTTTTGCGGCAGCGCAATGGCAGCAGCGCAATGGCACCGCACTTTCGCAGTACAATTTCATAGCATTTTTTAGTCGGCAATTCAATGATTCAGCTCTTTATGAAATAATCGACTTGGCAAGTTGGAATCTAAATTCAAATGTATTTTGGTATTTTGGCGTGCTGATTGTATCATGTTGCTGCTCCGACACAATTGGCCACCAGTAGCACAAAATGACGCCAGCGATGGTAGCTTCACTTTTAGCGCGACATGGCGCTGAGAAGAGGTGAAATGCATCCAGGGCGCACGAGTGGGGTTTTCAGGACCCCGGGCGCTTCAGGGCGATTTTTGTTTTTGCCGATGCAAGCAAGCAGGACAGACGTGGATACGCAGATATGGATAGATCAGGACACGCACAAACAAGACGATTGATTACTCTTCCTTTACGACCCTTCCCTTGACACTTGACCATTGAGAGCGCCCTGAGACTTCGTTCCGCCAGCTCTAGATACCGGTACTCGTGCGAAACAGTGGATGCTGTTCAGTCTTCATCACATCGGAGGCTTTAGTGTCTCTTCATAGCACGTAGGCGATATGAGCAATTATATTTACAAACATAATTACAAACATAGTATAGACATCGCTTAGTCGAATTGGCAATATTCGGGCGTGGAAAAGAATAAGAAAAAAAAAAAGAAATTAAGCCCGCTAAATAGCAGGAAGTCCATTCATTCCTGCGTTATGACTCCCTGAACCTATTCATTCAACATGCGTTCCCTTCATTCTGTCAACACATAAAAGGCAGCAAACTCAAGCAAGTAAGGGAATAGCAATCCGTTTCCCTCAACAGTAGAGTGATGAAATCCAATTTTCTTAACCCAAACTGACAGAACTGTCCGCTGCCATGGCGAACAGCTACAAGCGGGGTCACGTGAAATTAAAAAAAAAAAAAAAAAAGACAGAACTGTCCAAGGTCCTCGTGCTCTACCCACTGTCTCTATTTGGCCTGCTTGTCAACCCGGCAGCCTCCATATGCCCCACTAATGGCTAGTGCAGCGGCGAAAGCTCCTGATCCGTGTCCCTAATTTCCATGAAAACCAAACGGTCTTTGCTCCTGCGCCGGTGCTGGAATGTAACAACCGCAACTATAACCCACGAAAAAGCCGCGAATGCGGGGATAGCAACCACGACCTGGAGACGGAGGGTTCTGACTTCGTCGCTGGGGACTACGAAATCCCCTGTGCCAGGAAGGGTATTGTTGTTCTGATCTCGCATGGCATTAGGGTAAGTATCAAGGAGACCCAGTTCCTTGAGACCAACATAAGCTAGGGCTGCATCCCGTACAACATTCCGATATTTCAAATATCCAGCAAAGGCCATACGCCTGATATCCTTATATGCTGAGGAACTTTCACCGTCCATACGATACGTGCCGGAGAGATCATTAGCGCGCCAACTAGATTCTAATTTTCCAGCATGATGTAACTGAAACATGCTGCTAACGATTCCCCAAGGATAGAGATCGCTGAGGAGGGTCCATATCCCAATGGGGATATCTGGAATATTTGTACCCCGTCTTTTTTCTCGCTCGACTTCTTCTCCAGCGGTAGAATTCTTCCAAGAATAAACTGCTAGGTCTGGTCCTAGATATGAGCCACGATAACTCCAAGCACGCTCCTCATTACAATACAGTGGCGGTCTTCCGGAAAGTACATTGTATTCCCCTGAAGTATGGTTATATGTTGTCGTGAGATACCAAGGGTCTCGGCTTGCAGACATTGAGCTTCGCCCTTGTGTCCTTGGTACTATTGCAAAAGGTAACTTGGGAACACCGTCTGAATAATTACCCTTCCCACGCCAGCCGTATTGCAGCGTCAAAGGTTCAACTTTGTCGGTTTGCACATCGACCACTATGGTATCCTTATCCTCAAAGCCGGTGCCGGTATATATATCTTGGGGTCCAGAGGTTGCGTTGCTAGGAACAAACTGTTTATACCAGCCATACTCGAAGTAACACTTTCCTGTAATGTTGACAGACAAGCCATGTAGGTGTTGTAAACCCATGTCATAGCTGTGGACACGAAAGCTATATGTAATGTCATAATCTTTCTCACCGTTAGGTCCCTCCTTTGTCGGTTTCATGTCGACATGTACAATCTTTTCCAGTTCTGATTCCAGATTCGTCCCAGAAGAGTCTATCGTAGAGACCGCCCGTCCAATGCCCTTCGCGGTAACCACAACAAAAACCCGAAAAGGGTCACTACTATTGGTACCATCACCACCATAATTGAAAGGTGCGGTAAACACCATCGTGTCATTCACTGGTGCCACATGTCCAATGATAAGCTTTTTAGGAAGATAAATTCCACCGATAATTCCTCCGACTATGATCCCAAATGCTAGAAGCAATATCGTGAAAGCAGTGAATAACTCTCTCCAGTATTGCGTATCCGGCAGAGTCATTGAATCCTGCGAGTACAGTCGGGTTGTACGAACGGTTTTGCGTTGGCTGTATCTTTTCACAACCAAATTATAGCAGAACACCACTACAACAGTGGCAGCTTGAAATGGCTCCGTCATGGCGCAAGCTCCAGCAAGCTTGATGGCTTTACATTTCCGGAAGTTCCTTGATGCAACCATGGAAATTGTTACAGCAATAATGATCCACCATGCCATGAAAGTACTACCAACGAGAATTGTATAAGCCGAAACAATCATCAGCTCCATTTTGGCAGGGACGGCTATTGCACTTTTCCCGCCGGAGGGACTAGGCATTGTGAAAAGTTTGGCAAGATGATAATGCTCTCGCGTGAAGCCCGTAGTATCCATTTCAGCAACTAGACATTTTCGAGTAAAGTTAGATATGACGGTGTAGGTCATTCACCCAGGGGTAAGGCGCAGGCATACTTCCTTGAAGCGGATCCCCTTACACAGTCTCTTAGGTTTGTTATTACACTCGGCTACTCAAAGTAAACCCGAGGGTGTACCGATGCGAACTTTGTGGTAACTGTGACACTACTATCATTCAGGATTAGAAAGCCTGTGGTGGTGTGGTGATAGCAAACGGAAAAACGGAACATACATTCTCCAAACGGATCCCCAAAACTGGATGTTTAAACGTTAGAATACCTTAGTACTGTGAAGTTGAATTAAGTTGAATTAAGTTGTCTTGTATGTCAAATTTGTTGGCTGGTATCAGAGAGCGGAAACCTGAGCTGAAAGGGCCTTGTATCCGACCGGTACGTCGGGTCCAGGCTGTTACGGTTTCTACGATGATGTAGTAAATATGAGGGTGTAACTTAGGACAATGCTTGGTGCTTGACCTTTGAGAGGGCAGCTCTTGCTGGCCCTTCTTATAGTCAATCCTGCGTGCCTTCCATCTATTGTCTAACTTGCTATGATAACATGACGTTCTATCTATGCCCTGCCATGGCGAACAGCCGCATGCGGGGTCATGTGACAAAAACAAACAAAAAAAAAACGTTCTATCTAAGGATATCCTTCAGCCACTGCCTCGCCTCATTTAGAGGTCCATCCGGTGGCTCTGCTCCTGGAGGTCCATTCGGTGGCGTTGCTCCTAGAGGTCCGTCCGGTGGCTGATGACCATACCATCAGATCCTAGTACACATCCGTGCCCGACCCATGTCTCATTGCCAGACTGTAGGTATAGGTTGATCAGGCCGAATTGTCACTAGCAGCTTTAAAGGTCTATGGGTGGATATCCCCTTGCCGGGCAGGCCTTGGCACTAGCGGTCATGAGTGTCATGATACGATATAGCGGATCTCTTTGGAAGCCCAAAGCCATGTTTTCTAAAAAGTATATTGAGTGGGGGATTGTAAGAGATGCACCAGTAACATGAGGGAAGGGGTCTGGAGTCACGGAATGCATAGCCTCGTATAGCAGGCTTCGAGGCGTGAACTACATGCAAGACAATAATAGAAAGAGATACATACATATGAGTTATGCACAACGTGCATAGACATTGGAACTACAAATAGTAATTGCAACATGGGCCAATAGGGTAATATTCCAAACACCTGGGACCACTGGCCAAGGTCACTTCAGAATCCGCACTATCAACCGGGGCATTCATTCTACTATTGACCGCTCCGGCCAATCTTCAGTGGGCCGATTTCATGCCAGCGGTCCACACCGTCTATTTCGTGAGGATGGGAAGGATAGAAAAATTTTAATGATGTAACCAATGAAAAGACTTTGACATGTCATATCTCATATTTGAGATAGATGTCTCGCATAAGTTTTCCTGCTCTCGATGCCCAAAGTCACGATTTTAATCCTGTCATATATACATCGGTACATAGTAGTATAATTCGAAGTTGCTGTCTCAAGTAGTCTCTTTATTCCGAATCTTATTGCGAATGATAAGGTCTCCAATAGCTCTGTTTCAGTGAGTATACTTAAGGCGTTCTAACTGAGGACAATTAAGCATGGAAAACCTTGTACAGTGGTTTGAAAGACTCACTTCCTCGGGTGGCTGCAAGCACTGTTAATTCGATGGCAGTGGCGTGAAGAAATTTGCTATGCATTGGATTGAGTTTCCACACCTCTGTACACTCAATGGCTTTTAGAAGTCTTCAGTAGAGTGGATTGCCTTTTCTGAGTCGCCCAATTGCAATAGCATCTAAGTTTCACCCACACAATGGAGTTCTCAACCAATTTTTACTCCTCCACTGCGAACAGCTGCACGCGGAGTCATGTGATATAAAAAAAAAAAACAAAAAAACACGTCCACTAGTAGTTCGTATCACATGACTGCTACGGGAGAAGCACATGCAAGATGCATAGCTCATCTCCGTCCGGCCTACTTCTCATTCGTTAGTATGACAGGGGGTCTCACCTGGTGGTGCACCAGTGCAAGTACTGAGCGGCGGCGTAACTCAGAAATCCTACAAATCAACTACGCGGCATCGTAGCACTGCTGCTAAGAGCCGCAGCAGGGTTAGGTTGTGTGCCATGAAACAACATAAGATATTCGGCCTATGGTTTTTTTTTTTTTTTTTTTTTTTTTTTTTTTTAACCCCGCATACAGGCTTCCAGCCTATGGCAGGGAATATTCGGCCCATCCGTGCCGTTCTCAAGTGTTGAGTTGGTTATGTGAATAAGGTGCAGCGGCGAAACCGTGCACACTTTGTTTGCTGTGTGAGCCACACAACACGGCAACAAGTAGGATATCTCCAGATAGTCCCAAAGGACAGTCCGACCAGTTCTTACTGTCCCTCAGGTTGCATAATAGAATGTACCGGTTGGTGTCGCTACGTGGTGGCATACACTAGGGCCTCCCAGCTCTGCCAGGAGACCGCCTGGCCACTCTCTTTCTTCCTGTTGTGTCGCTCCTGCTTGATGCATTCCACCCCTACTCGCATGTGCAGCACACCTCTTCTCTGCTGATCTTCCTCCTCCGCATACTTCCACCCTTCTCAGTCCGCAACTAGGTATAGTTTGCATTAGATGGTTGCGAAGAAAAACGACACTTGAAGAGGAAGGAAAGAAGGCAAGTTCGATAGTGTTGTATACAAAGACAAGGGTGGAGGTCGGAAAGGTTAGGCTGGGAGGGAGGTGGCTGAGATCGGAGGAATACGAGCCAAACCGGAAATACGACAGGCTCAGGGTCCCGGTCCGAATACCATGTACTTAAATTTCCTTTTCTCTTAGTGTGACTATATACATCGCCATAGCCCACAGGGCGGCACGCGATTAATGAAATAAAAAAATAAAAAAAAAAATAGGTATAGTTGGTGACGGCCCGCGCACCCCACTCCAAGAACCTGCCCTCCGGAAGCCTCCAGTGCACTTGGTGAGAGCCTGGCTTGGCAGCGCTTCCAGCTTCTCTCTCCAATGTCTCTCTCCAATGATTGCAGCCCGATCTCGGACCGCATAAGGTCACCGCTTCAATTTACCATGCTGGTATATACCTGTCCCCGCGAGCGTAGACTCATACCCCACTGCGAGTGCCCCAGCCTCAAAAGGTTTTGACTCTCTCAAGCCGACTCCACCAGTGCTCATCGAAGCTGAGCTAGTAGCGATGTGTTGAGAAACTTGGTTCAAAATAGTTGAAAAAGCGAATAGAAACTAGTTGTTCTCATAACATTACCTTTTCCTTTCAAAAAGCTTTGCGCTTCCGGCGCCTCAATTGTGTGGATGTGTCTTTCGGGCACTCTACATGGTCGCATGACGCCAGCAACACACCGCGATTTCAACCGGCTTCGTTGGCTGGCCGGTGAATACGGCATTGATGACCCGGTCCCAAGTGGACTCGTGCTTGGTCCGGCAGTAGACTTTGAGCGCCTCATCGTGGATTTGTGTTGAGATGCTATATGAGCATTTATGCGGCTGGTATCTCCCCTGGACTCAGGCCTGTTGACAATGGAGACATGATGTTGGTGTGCGGAGCACGTGTGGGGGAATGTATTCCCGGTGGGTGGCGGCCGAAACCTCCCAGAGAATAGGCACTACGATTTATTTAGGCATTCACGAAACAACGGAAATCCACCTTGAGACGTACAGGAACGCAACCTTTCCCAGATTTCATATCTGAGATAATAAAGTCCTCATATGAGGGTACTTCTAGTGGTCATAGGGGCTTCATTGTGTGTTTAGGACTCGTGCAAAACTAACTGCGTTCGCAGTTGCCTAGATTCCAAACACCTTTAATGGCGATGATGCCCCGCTTGAGTGAGAAGAGCAATGCAGGCGACATGACAATGACAGGTATTGGATCATTATCCTGCCTGGTGCATGAGCTGTCCTCATGACATGGATACACGCCATCACCTGAAATTGGCAGAATTTCTTTCTTTTTTTTTTTTTTGGGGGGGGGGGGGTCACATAACCCCGCATACAGGGTACCGGCCTATGGCAGGGAGAAATTGGCAGATTGCTGCGCTTCCTATTGGGCGTTCGCATGGTGGGTGCACTGTAAACCTTTCGTATGCTAGGAGGGTGCGGGGCTGTGGGTTCAGCCGCCGGTGATGCCTGGTGGGACGCAACGGCGCCTCTGGGTCGTCGATCCTGGGTGGCCAACGGAGGACGAGATAGCCTGGGTGGCCAACGGAGGACGAGATCCCATTGGTAGGGCGGACGGGGATGCGGGGTCCGGTGGTAGGCATGGCCTAGTCTCGTGGCATTGCCCACGGGTAGCTGGATGGGGGCGGCTCGGGTGGTTTGGCTTGTGTGGCCTTGCACGGACATGGAGCTATGGTACCGGAAGTTAAAAGCGGACATGAAAATTGCGATACAACCAACCCATCGCAAAACCTATCAACAACCACAACATGACATGAATTAAGGTAAAAATATCAAAATCGATAGTATTTGAGACGCTCTATCACTCTATGATTTTTCCATGGCGAAATCTTTATTCATTGTAAAACTGATAAGGTTCAAAGTTTTTTACTTTGTTAGCAAACCTGCCAGATGTTACATGCCAAGCCTCATACAAAAAATGGATTAGTCATCAAAGCCTCCCCTTCTCGCACCCGCCTGTGGCTCTAATATACATGATTTTCAAAGGCCTCTGTACCATATTGATGGCCATCTTTATATGCCTGCATAATACGGAGGCACTTATTATAATAACGCCAAATAGAGATATCTGAAATAGAAAAAAGAGCCTTGGGTATAGTTTCTCGTAAACCTGCTGAAGAATACTCACAGTTCTCACGAGTATATTTTTTTGCTGCACCCAAAAATAGCTCTATAAAATTCAATTCACAATGAAATCGAGGGTAAAATAAAACAATATGCCCCTGTGCCTCAATCATTTCTTGTAACTTACCCTTTTGCTCTCTGAAATCTCGCTCATTTGCTAGTAAACGACGTGCACAGTAGATTGCGACCGTGTAAGCGACCGTCAGGGGCTGAAAAGTGCGATTGCTCACAATTCTTACCAGCAAATTGACACATATGGTGCTGCTTACTAATGCGGGCTGGCAATGTTACAATATGTCCGCTCTTCATGAGCTGGGCCGACCGATTTTTTTTTTTTTTTTTTTTTTTTTAATATATCAGTACTCGCATGCCGCCCTATGGGCAATGGTCAGATGGGCCGACCGAATACGCGCAGACCTACCGACCGACCACGACAGGAACTAGCAGCGTGCCCGGCTTTGTGCCTTCATGCACGCGCTTCCGCTTCTGCTTGTCACAAAGCAGCCCTCCATTTCCTGCCCAGGACTATCCTGGTTGCCATATCTCGACGTTGCCATCGCTCGGCTGGGTTTCGTGTCATCTAAGAGATTTTGAGGCTATAATCAATACTAACTATGGGGCAAGATAAGCCGGAATGTATATGTAAGATCCCTAATTCCCCGCGCTACGCGGGCGCAGCTACGGTAACTTGGGGTACAGTGGTAACATGGCCAGCGGAAAGGATAGCAAGGGCAACCACGGTGAGAGCTGTGGAGAGCTTGACCTGCATCGCTGGAAGGAGGTTTGGAAACCGAAAGTATGTCATGATGTTAGTTTGCAGGGTGTTGCGGTATTGAGATTTTTCCGCAGCTCATTGAAACTTCAAATTGCTTTATTTGACATACAATCATAATAGACTCTAGAGCAGGGCCTTTCTCACACCCAGACCCTCTCCAGTTTAGATGCATAGACTGCTATCAATGTACCTTGAATTGGATCTTTACAGTAGGCCATGTGATCGAAACACTGGTTGTAAGTGTACTCTGGGGCACCTAGGACTGGGACTGTAAAGTACTGCCTGTGGAATGCTACATCGGTGGAAAATGCTGACACGGTGCATCAAGAATGCATAACTGTGATACATATGCTATTGTTGCACAGGTCAATCAATTTGACTCTGAATCTGCATCCAGCTCACTTAAGTCAAACTCTCAGCAAATGCCAGGCGATCAAAAATGGGGCAGGTGGTCTGTGTAAGTTCAGATGGAAACTGCTTGTCCCGAAAGGTTTTGCATCTATTGACAGCGGCGTCGGTGCACTGTAGCTCATCTATTCTCATCTATTTTATTTTTGAAATGTTGGCAATGTTTCTTCGCCAATCTTCTAAAATTGGTATGCACACTGGCCTAGCAATCATGGGCTATGCTTCGTACAGGAGTTGAGACTGTACCTAACATCAATCCCGCACCTGAAGGATGCTTAACTGTCAGTAGAACAAGAAAGGGTGAGTAGTGGCAAAAGAGCCTAAGCTCCTGATTACCACACATGAATAACCACGCCACTATTTCAGGATTCCATCGATAGCACAGACATTAGACCACCTCCTAGGGGGGTGCAGGGTGTGGGGCAAAAGATGGCCAGGCGGAAAGAGAGGCATCTTCAAACCAAATAAAGACGGAGACGAAGACCCACTGAAGCGCCTGATGGATCTGTTGGACGAGACAGGGGGGACTAGCACCGGGTCCATTTCTATGTAACCATTTCCTATTTACTTTGACTATATCTTTCTATATCTTGACTGCATCTCGCTCGTATTTCTTGACTTTGATAATATTTTTCTTTTCCGTTTATGTTACTTTATATATAGCTTAGCACACAAACCTCGCCATAGCCCGAAGGGCGGCATGCGAGTAATGATATAAAAATAAAAAAAAAAAATAAAAAACAGGCCAACCATTAGGTATGCGGTCAGGCCGGAAAGCAAAAGTCAGTAATACTATCTATAGACTAGGTGATAAAACATACTGTATGTATGCACGTAGTACTCAATGTGACTAGAGCGCGAGATTTGGTAATTCAAGCAAGAGAGCGGATAGGCATTAACACTGCAGGGGGCTTCGAGACTGGGGACGAGTTCTTCGATATCAATATGAGGTGTGGAACATCTAGGAATTTGGCCAGAATATGTTAGTATGCCCTATTGTGTTGAGTGACGAGCTTACAATTAGCAATCATTTGGTCGTAGGAGGCAACCGGCGTGGTGGTAACCACGGTCCTAACGGAAGGAACAAGACGGCACTCAAAAAATAATGGATTTTATCCTCCTATCCCATGGTTGTTGAAGATGCACTTCGAAAGCTACAAAAAGTCATTGTTGATTATCAACTTTTACCCCAATATATCTACAATATGAACGAAAAGGGCTTATTGATGGGAAAATAACTCTAGTGAAGGTTATTTGTAGGCAAGGAAGGAAAGGTCTACCTATGATAAAAGACGAAAATCGTGAGATTATTACATTACTAGAAATGGTTGCTGCAGATGGATATCTGCTACCACCCATGATTATTTATAAGGGAAAATCACATCAAAATGCAGGATATGAGTATCTGAATGAAAAAGATTCTGAGACTGTTTTCGCGTATTCAGATAAAGAGTGGACGATTCAAATCCTGAGTGTAGACTATCCTTGATTATGTTTTGATCCACACACCTCTTTCCGAATGCTTCCATGTCAATATCGACTTCTTATCATTGATGGTCATAACTCTAGCTTCAGTTGGCACTTTCTGCATTATTGTATACAGTGTGATATCATTATGTTCTGCTTTCCATCTCATACCACACATCTCTTGCAGCCATTAGACGTTGGACTTTTTGGACCCCTTCAGCATTATTACGCTCAAAGTGTAGAAACTGGACGTGAAGCTATTAGCAAAAGAAACTTTCTACCGTATGTTGGACCACCCTCAAGGTTGATTTAGATTAGAATCAATAGCTGACACTTTTTTTTTTTTTTTTTTTTTTTTTTTACATCGTTACTCGCGTGCCGCCCTAGGAGGTTAGGTACAAATAAAGAGAAATGGAAAATGGAAGATAGTCACAACGAAGGAAAACTAATACATGTAAAGTGATGTTCTCCGTCCCTGAAATGGAAAATGGAAGACCGTCATAAAGAGGGACACTAGGGAAATTGCCTACCAGTCCGTAATGAAGTTGTAGCTATAGTCCCGCCCAATCTAATATCTCTGCCAATTGGTCCTTGTCATTGCTCTTGGGTGGCTTGATCAGGTCTGCCAACCCTCCTGGCCATTTTCTTTGCCATACCCTGCACCCGTTGAGCACGTGCGTGGTGGATTCCTCCTCTTCTCCGCACCCCCGGCATTCCGGGCTCTCTACTTTGCCGATTGTGTGTTGCCACTTTCTCAGACCCTTCCCCCTATCAGGCCAGCTAGCGTTGAGACTCTCCGCCCGAGCCTTGTCAATGGTCTGTAACTTAATTCAAGACGGTTCCTCTCCGCGGCTCTCCACGTTCTTGATAGTTGTCGTGTCCCTGCTTCGGTGACGACTTCGTCCTGGTATTGTAGGTGCGTTCCTCTCCGGAGTATACGAGGACAACAACCACCCCAGGACGAGCGTTTGGAAGCGACTCCACAACCACAACGTCCCCCCCAGCGAAACCTACATAGATCGAAAGCTCTCAGCGTGCTTAGTCTTTTGATCTAATTTTTATACCCAAATACCCGCTATTGCAAATTTCCCCCGAGGGGTGAAATTACGAGGAATCTTCAGCTCACCACCATTGTTGCAACCACACCCCCTCCGGCGCCAAGACCCAATAGGAGGCCCCGAAACACTGCCCTTGCACCAATCAAATGCTGCTCCCCGCCAAACCCCCCCATCCCCACTCGGAAAAAAAACCCCAACCGACATCCTGGAGGCCACCACCAGAACGAAAAACGGCCTTATAGTACATGGAATAGCCCTCCGGAAGGACTTGAGTAATGTCCGGAGATGGTTGGAGGCATCGAACAAAGACTTGAGAAAAATCCCGGGAATTCGATGGCTGAAACAGAAGGCAATTCTGGCGAGTGAAGGCAAGGTCACCAGCTCAGTTGTGGTATACCTGGAGGGTCAGGCAGAGCTGGACAAAGTGAGACTTGGGGGAAAACGGCTGAAGGCCAGCCAATACGAGTGGGACAGGGGACGGAAGTAGACCCGGACGGAGACTGTTCTCCCCTTAGACTTTGCCATTCCACTTCCCCTTCACACAGGAATTTCTGGGGATTTCTACTTTTACACTTAACTTTCCTTTATTCCATATGTAACTAGACATCGCCATAGCCCTTAGGGCGGCATGCGATTAATGATATTAAAAAAAAAAAAAAAAAAAAAAACCAGCAGCACCAGAAATACCACTTCTAATCGAAAAACTCAGCTCTGCGGCTGTGCAGTCTCTCACTCATAGTATTCTGGACAAGGAATGTACTCGCGACTTAGAAACAGCATTGGATAGGTGATCAAAGGAAAAAAATAATAAGGGACGAAAGGTTATTTTTTTTTAATCTCATTTATCGCTTGCCGCCCTATGGGCTATGGCGATGAAAGGTTATTACCACTGCAAGAGCAATCACAGGTGCAGAACTCCTCCGGCTCCAGCTAGCAGGTGTTTCTTCAGATAACTCTCCAGTGGTTGGTGTGCAGGATTCGGCTGAAATAACCACTAGGAACTCAGAAGTATTTTTCCACATATCTTTTAATTAATAGATCCCTACTAATTTTAATAGCTATCAGCTTCATCTTCTAAGCCTTCTAAGCCTCGCTCACTTGTGAATGTGTTGAAAATACACCGATGGTGCCGAGAAACCGGGTCTGCATCCGCACCTATCACCTACACAGAGTTAGCCAGCGGTAAGCCAAGCAGAAAACCAGCAAAAAAATAAAAGCAGTGTTTTTTTTTTTGTTTCTTTTTATATCATTAATCGCTTGTCGCCCTATGGGCTATGGCGATGTGTTTAATATAGTAATGTAATGTAAAGACAAAAGATTAGGGACAGCAGAAAATAAATAAAATTCACTCTCCAAGCATCTCCATCAACTTCTTCAGCGGGTCCTCCCCCCCTCCCCTTTGTCCCGCGGCAGTCTCCTAACGTGCTCGTCTCCCCCGGCCATCTCCGTCTCCATACTCTGCACCGATCGAACAGATAAAAGCAGTGTGGATATAGTTGCAGGAAATCAAGAAGCATGGGTATTTGCATGGGTATAAAGTGGTATTCATGGAGATAATTGTATGAAAAAAAAAAAAAAAAAAAAAAAATTGTATGAAAAGTGAACCGGAACCATGACGATTTTCAGTGGTTAGTAAGCATGTCGAGGTTAGTAAGCCCGTCGATCCACAGTAATCTATATGCAAGGAAGATTTAGGAGGTTCATATGAGCAGTTGAGGGCATGTGTCGGGCCTGTACCAGAATCACATCCTGTAATAACTCATTAACCCTGATATTATTCTGACCGGGGCCCACCGCTTTGCCTGACGTTCTGCAAGCTCCATACCAGTCAATGCCGGCCCCTCGCCATAGCCCATAGTTATTTTTCCTTTACGCTCTTTTCTTATCTATCATCTGCGATTCACACATTCTGTACTTAACACCTCGCCGTAGCCTGATAGGCGGTATGCGAGTAATGAAAAAAAAAAAAAAAAAAAAAAATAGGCCATAGGGCGGCCTGCGAGTAATGATATAAAAGGAAAAAAAAAAAGGAAAAAAAAAAAAAAATTCATGCCTGCCGCGTTGCCGGACCTTTTGTTTTTTTCCACCTTAAAGAAGGTTCAGTAACAGCAGGTGTGCACCCTTGAGGAAGATCGGCTGCTGCTCACGTGTAAACTGTTGCCTGAGCTGCCTTGCCATTCACTGGTGTAATTGCACATAACATTCCAAGTCTTTGGAGGACAGAATTTGCTGAAATTCTTGTTTTTCTACAAGTGACCTTTTTTTTCTTTTTTTTTTTTTTCCATCACGGGACCCCGCGTGCAGCTGTTCGCCATGGCAGGGCTAGCCGATGGAGTAGTAGAGTTCTCAATAAACCATATGCAAACTGCCCTCCAGTTAGAGGAGCTTGTCGATGAAGTGGTAACATGGATGCAATTGAAGCCTCCACAATTTGTGCACCCAAAGGGTGAGCTGTAGTCATGCTGCTGCATGGGTAATGGATTGGTTCCTCGCCATAGCCTATAAGGCGGCACGCGAGTAATGAAATAAAGAAAAGAAAAATGGATTGGTAGAGGTATGAGTGAGGTATGAGCCAAGAAGCAGACATTCCTATTGGTTTTACAGAAGACATACATACAATTTGAGTCTGGCATGTGACTGAAGGCTTATGCAGTCCCCTGTAGACACCGTACAGCGCCCTGCAGACACGATATAGTGCCCTGTAAATGCCCCTGCAACCAACAAGGCTGTGGATTTACCAAAACCTCTCGGGACAGGCACTTTCTGCCTGTATGCACACTGGCCGTTTTTTCCCACTTATGATCGCCTAGTCTCAGCCTGGGCCTCAGCTTGAGCCCGAGCTGGCCATGGAATTGCCCCAAAATACCGGTAGCCTCCGCTTCTCTGAGAGTGCTTTCACTTGATCTGCCAGTAGTATGGCAACGCATAGGGCAGAAAGATTTTTTGGCAACGGTAGCCCCCAGAATACCCATGCATTTTTTTCCTAACGCTAGACAAGTAGGGACAAGTGGTAATCACCAGGACATAGTCTGTGTCCTAGTTTCAAGCCACCTGCGGGCATTACCTAGCTATTTTTGAAAATTGCTTGTTTAAGTTATAAATTCTAATACTGCATATTTTTTTTTTGCCAATCTTGAATTTTTGTGAGATTATCTTTACATTACTCTCTGCCATAATTGTGAACTACGCAATGAAGTTATAGGTTTGCTATCTGGGCATGAAAACAATAGAGTAGCAAGTATAGAGTTACTGATTGTAATACTTATTGCTATTATACTTGTATATCTTATGCATGCAACGCTCACTGACACTCTACCTACTATGATTATGGTGACCTGTGACCTTGAAGGCATGCCAACTCAGCACATTGCTGAACGGAGTTTACAAATATGTATTAGCTATTGAGGCTCACCTAGTGCAAGTGCTGAGTAGAGGCACAATACTTGTATGAGAGCAGTACACAGCCAAATATGTACTGAGTATATATATGCGTTAGGATGGTCATATATGATAATCGCAGTTATGAATTGCACAGAGGACTAGCGGATATTGCTAGCCAACTATCTTTTTTTTTTTTTTTTTTTTTAATATTATCATTACTCGCATGCTACCCTATGGGCTATGAAAATATTAAGTATATAGGGAATAAGTAAGGAGAGGGGATAGGAAGAACAAAAAAAGTAATTATGTAGCATAGGAAAGTAAAAAGCCCATTTCCTCCTTTGCGTTCCATCCATCTCATCAGTTCCGGCGGCATGCGATTAAATAATATAAAAATAAAAATAAAACATCAGTTCCACTAGTGGGTCCCCTTCTCCTTTGCCCTACTCTGAATTGTCTTTTTAACCTAATGGACTGGCAATTCTCTATACTTGCCAAAAGTCAGTTATATCAGATATATAGTACTATGACTATTGCTTGCTATCTGTTACGGGGAAACTGCAACCATAGATGGGCGATTGGTTGATGCAAATATGACATGAGCGATGTATGATAGCCGATGGCGTTGCGGTCGCAGAAATGAGTATAGTACGCATTGCTAGTTAAGTATCTTTTTAGCCTGGCAGATGGTAACCCTCTGCATTTACCACCTCCATCTCGCCATAGCGTACCAGGCGGCACGTGAGTAATGAAAAAAAAAAAAAAAAAAAAAAATACCACCTCCATTATACTATCACTCATACCACCTGCTGGTATTCGCACTCACTGTCACTCATATACCACTACTCCTACCTGCTGCTGTACATACCTCTCTCCATGATACCTTTCTGCCCTATGGTCCTTGCATATAGTATAGAGCATATGTAGTTGTTAGCTTATATTCTCGTATGTCTGTCATGAAAATGCAAATGGATAAGTATGCAATAAAACAATTACTAGTACGGTGTGTTATTATTTTATTTATTTGAGGCTAAAGAAATAGAGACGATCAATCAATCCCTACTAGTAGGTTGTTCTCGTCTAGTAGGTATTTGTCTAGTGTAAACAATAAATGCATGGATATTGCAAGCCTCATCCGTGTGTAGCAAGCCTCTACCAACTACATCAGTGCGCAAAAAATCTTTCTGCACTTTCGTCCCTATGCGTTGCTGTACTACTGAAAGCATTCTCAGACAGCGGAGGCTACCGGTATTTTGGGGCAATTCCATGGCCAGCTCGGACTCAAGCTGAGGCCCAGGCTGAGACCAGGCGATCATAAGTGGGAAAAACGGCCAGTGTGCGTACAGGCAGAAAGTGCCTGTCCCGAGAGGTTTTGCCCCTGCAACCGGACAGGCCAGCCTGGCCTGCCAGGAGAAGTCCTGCTACTATACTTTGCTGGGGGGGGGGGGTTGGGGGTCACATAACCCCGCATACAGGCTACCAGCCTATGGCAGGGACGTCCCACTACGTAGATTTTTTTTTTTTACATATATCATTACTCGCATGCCGCCTGTGAGGCTATGGCGAGGTATTGTTTAAATACATGGAGGGGATAACAGATTGGAAGAAAATGAGAGAAAATGGGAGAAGAAATGAAAGTGAATACTAAGAAAGCCTATGACCGTCCAACCCATTCCAGCAGTCCTGCCAGTGTGTCCCTGTCTCCGTCTTGGGGGAGTTTCCTGATGTCCTTCTCCCCCCCGACCGGGCCACACTACTGTAGATCCTAGGGTCCTGTGCAAGAGAGAGGTGGATGCTATTGAGCCTTCCTTACACCGGCACCGAAGTTTATTGGAGATACCAGCTACTGTAATTCAAAGTTCGGAATTCTTGTACAGCCATTATTCTTTGTAGCTAACGTATACAGCACCCGACTTTCGATCAGAAGCTCATACAGTGAGGCCATAAGAATGTGAAGGTAATAAACGACATGGGAATTCCATGGTTGATTCATCGTATTCGAAACAGCCGGTGTTGATTGATATTAAGTACTAGAACTACAAAAGATCCATTCAGCCATGACCACAAAGCCGTCACAATGCAGGCATGCCCGAGCAAAATCCACCTCTGGTTGCAGCAACATATAAGATGCCTCTCGCTATAGCCCCTAGGGCGGGATGCGAGGAATGATATAAAATATATATATATATATATATATATATAAGTTGCCGCGTCCATCAGGCGTAGTGTCAGTGTACATAGACTGGCGGAGAAACGTTCCCGGAATGTCTCCATCCAGTCACTTTTCTGACTGGATGGAAGTAGGGATAAGAGGCGCTAGCCAGATATATATTTAAAGCATCCGCTAGTCTACTAGTACATACAACCCATGTTCATACCCATGTTCATATCGTTATCCACCACGCCACCAGACCACCTAAGCCAGTACTTCGGTATCTACTTCAGTATCCTTCTGAACTATCCTACGTGACTGCAGAACAATCACATCCTGAGTGTGATTATCTGCACTATCATCACACTCCTGAATTTCATGATCTTCTTGGCGCTGGTTGATCTATTGGGAAGAGGGTAGTGGCAACAGAGCAGGGAGATGGGATTCTGCTTGCGCCAGGACCTAGAACAGTCGGTGATGATTCCAAAACCCGGGAAGGACAAGTCTCAGGTGAGGAGTTGGAGGCCAATAAACTTGATCAACTGCGTGGCGAAGCTGGGAGAGAAGGTGGTAGCAAATGAGTTACAAAAGGCAGATCAGCTCTTCCATCGGCATCAATTCGGTGGCAGGAGGGGACGAAACGCTGCAGAGGCGATGATGAGGGCAGTCACTAAAACACAAAGGTGCCTGGCAAGAAAGGGGGGGTCAGTGTGGAGCCTCGACGATGTGAGGGGGGGTTTCAACAATGTGAAAGGGGAGGAGGTGCTGAGGAGGGTGAGAAGAGACAAGGGGGCGGGGAGGTGGGCGGGGTGGTTGAAGGGCTTTTTTAGGGAAAGAAAGTTCACGGTGGAGTGGGATGGAGTGGTGAGAGGAGAGGGAAGAGCAAATGTGGGGGTACCTCAGGGTTCACCGCTGTCACCGGTTATATTTCTGATATGGCTGGCGCCGATGTTGGAGGACTTAGAAGAGAGGTTGAGGAGGGAATGCCCGGAGGTAGAGTGTGAGGTCCCGTCGTATGTGGACGATATCAACGTGACGGCGTGGGACTGGGAGGGGGAGGTGGACCAGGAGAGACTGAGAGTGAAGTTGGGAAGGATAACGAGGGAGGTGGCGGAGAAATGGGGGGTGCCGTTGGATGGGACGAAGCATGATTTTTTTTTTTTTTTTTTATATCAATACTCGCAGGCCGCCCTAAGGGCTATGGCGAGGGTTTTTATTACTAAAAAACTCAAAAAAGAACGAAGAGAAGAGCCCCAAGCTATCTGCTCCTAACTACATGTGATGCCCGCGGGCCTTTCCATGTCGCGGGTGGCGCCCAGTATGACCCCCTACCTCCGTCCCCGCTCCTGCTCATACCGGACCGATTTCAACCACCGTCCACTCAGCCTGACCTTCTCTACCTCCGTCTCCTTTCCCAGATACACGACCACCGAACTCGTCTTCTTGCCTTCCTCCTCCAGTATTGTCTTCCTCCTGAGCCAGCGAATCCCATTAATCTTCCCCAGTTCCTTGTTCGCGGCTTCCAGCCATGCCTTAACCTTTCCCAAATCCTTCCGTAAGGCGATCCCGTGTATCACGATGCCGTATTTACCTCTGGTGGAGGCATCGGATTTGGCTGGTGGAGGGGTGACGGTGTGGCCCTTGTTGCCGGAACGACGGCGAGCCTGGTAGCTCTGGAACGCCTCCTCTTGACTCGGAAGCGGCTTTCCTTTGCCCTTAGTGTTGGTGGAGGACTTTTGCGTCGGTCCGGGAGTCGGTGGTGTCTTTGGCATTGGTGATGGTGGTGATGATGATGATGGTGCTCCCGTGACCGCGATCTTTCTTGCCTCCTCATCGCTGAGTCGGCGTTTGATCTCGTATTGGTAGTCGGGGGCGGGCATCTTGCCCTTCCTCTTCCTGGAGTTCGAAGGGGTGGGGGCGGGTGTTTGTGGCTTCTTGTCAGCGGGTGGCGGTGGTGGCGGTGGCGGCGGCGGCGGCGGTGGTGGCGGTGGAGTGAGCCCATGGGGGAGAGGGTCCCCCTCCCTCAGGGCCCAGCGTTTTTGCGGAACATCTCCGACCTTGATGACTAACACCGCGTCAGCCGGAAGGTCGTCGCGTCGCGCGTCGAGCCGCCATATTGCCCGGAGGACTCTGGGCAATGACAGTTGGGCGGATTCCAACCATGAGAACACTTCCTCCCACTCCTGTTTGTAGGACTCCCCCGTCATCTTGGTCTTCTGGGTGGTGTCTTGGCGCTGACCGGGGTGTGGCAGGGATGAGGCCTTGGCACGACCGGGGTGGGGTTGATGTGCTGACAACGATGGTGGAAAGCTGAAGATTCCCCGAAATCTGGACGAAGCATGAGGACATTGTCTTTGGCAAGGGAAAGAGGTAAAGGAAAGATGTAGAGAGCGTAAAGTGGCTGGGAGTGATCTTTGACTCGACTCTAGATTTTGATTTCCACTGGAAGGCAAGGATAGAGAAGGCAAGAAAGCTCACAGGGGCAATGATGGGGGTGGGTGCGGGCAATGGGGAATGAGCACGCGCAGCTGGAGACAGTTGTACACGGGAATGATAAGGGCTGTGATGATGTGGGAGTCGGAAATAGGGTGGCGTGGACAAAAGGAGTGGAAAAGGGAAATGGAGAAGATTCAGTACCAGGTACTGAAGAAGGCCACGGGCGCGGTCCACGGGGCAGCGATACAGAAAGTCAACTGGATCGCCGGAGTGGAGAGCGCGGAGACAGCTTTAGATGCCGCACAGGCGAGGTTTGCGGCGAGGAGCATGGGGGACCCGGAGGGGTGCGGGGACATCTGGACCGCAGACTTCAGGGGGGAAGGAGACGTGGAGGAGCGGGGCCGGGATTGGAAGGACTGGAGTGTGGGGTGGGCAGTACAGAAGAAGGATGGTTTCGAGTCGGTGGCGGGGAGAGTGCAGAGCACAGTGAGCTTCGTAATGCCGGAGGGGGTAGACGAAGTATCATGAGGAGGGAGATGTATGAAGGTTGAGGTAGAAGAGGTCAACAGCGAAGGTCGCAAAGGGGGGGAGCGGAAGAGTGGGAATCAGCGATCTTTTGGGCGACGCAAGGGGCAGGGCTGTGTATACGGATGGCAGCATGAATGAGAAGGGAAGAGTAGGGGGGGGGGTTTGGAAATGGGACGGCGGGGAGGAGAAGAGATGGGAACGGGGGCGACGGTGTGGACGGAGAGATGAAGGGGATGAGAAGGGGGATAGAAAAGGCGGTACCGGCACCGGCGAACGTAGTCCTTCTAACTGATTCACAGGCGGCAATCGCGGCAGTGAAGAAGGCGGGGAGACTGGGGAAAGCACGAACCGGAGACCTAAGGAGGGTGGTGTAAGATAGACAGATAGTATCAACTACTGCCTTGCGATGGACTGGAGCGGTGAGAACTGGCGGAACGAACGTACGACTAAATGCGAGTGCGAGTGCGAAAAGAAGAGAAGAGAAGAAGGTTGTTGATTGTATGTGCTAGAGTACAGGAAAACTATATATATGATATCGCCTCACGTGCTGCCCTTATCTCCACGTGCTACCTTATCCATGCCAAGCCTGCATTAACCCATTCCGTCGTCGTCACCACAGTGGTAGATGAGATTGCAGAAAGAAAGAAGAGGGGGGGGACGTCAAGCTGATGTGGGTGAAGGCACCCATTGGAATCGCCGGCAACGAGGCGGCAGACGTCGAGGCAAAAAAAGGCGGCGGACAGGATAGGGAGGTCGGTGGTGACAGAAGGGGGGCTGCGACAGAAGTGGAAGAGACTGCGCGCGGCGGAGAGAAAAGAAAGGGGGTACGAGGGGGGCGCAGTGATGGAGTGGAGAAGGGGGGCCGCAACGGCGTTCACGAGGTTGAGAACGGGAAAGGGGATGGGGAAGGAGTGGGAAGTAAGGATTGGGAAAGCGATGGAGGGAGTGTATGCGGATGCGGAGAAAAGCAAACGGCGGACCACCTGGCGTTCAGGTGTGAGGAGGTGGAGTACTTGGAAGGATGGGGAAGGTGGGAGGATACTGACGACAAGAAATGGACGGTGGAGCAGGAGAATGGGGAGGTGGTGAATGCGCTGGGAGAGTTTTTCGGTTCGTTGAAGGTGTAGGGGAGGGGGCGAGTTTTCGTTTGTTTGAAGTTGGCGGGGGAGGAGGAGAGACGAAGATATTTTTAAGTGCCTCGGGGAGGTGGGGCGGGGAGGGGTCGATGTTTTCGTTTGTAAGAGATGGCGGGGGATGAGCTAGTTAGATAAGCCTGCCTCCGGGCTTTGAGGGTCTAGACCCAGGGGCCCTGCCATGGCGAGGAGCTACAAGCGGGGTCACGTGAAAAAAAAAAAAAAAAAAAAAAAAGACCTAGAACAGTCCTATAGGGCAAACATGGAAATCCTATACGAGAGGATGCAACATACACTGGTCAACTGCCTGGCGGAGGAAGGAAACAAAATTCAGAAAGGAAGTCGCAGATGAGCTGTTCAACAGAGACATGCCACTAGACACCGAGGGTGGGTGGGTGAGAATCATCCTGGACGGACTGTATCACTATAGCAGACTGCTAGACAACATACAGGCGGAATTAGAGAAAACCGGCAACGTGACACCCAAAGCAGCCCAGACCACTGCTCCCAAAGCGAAGAAGGCCATGGCTGACACACTGGCTCTAGCTTAAATGAGAAACACGAACAACAACACAGGGGCACGGGTTCCCCCAGAAAACACCAAGAGAGCACCTGCCGAGACGAGCCTCGTAGACCCTAAGACCCCCACACAGGTCCCCACAGGATACCGTAACGGAGATGATGACGGCATTGGACCAATAAGCCGGGGGTATGGCAGAACAACTCGACCCAAACGTATGCAACAGCGACAGAATGGATAGCCAACTCACGGACACTGCATTGAACGGAAGCCAGCACGCCCACGGGGCGAAGCTAGAAAAGAAGAAGAGGATCAAGACACCGGCAAGACACAGCAGAGCAGTACCAGCCAGGCCCAAGACAGACCTGGATAGGATGGATCTGACCTACACAAACACAACGCTAGAAGACAGCATCCACGCCACCGAAGTAAGGAGACAAAGAATGGAGAAGGGCACAAACATGCAAGATGCACCTCAACCGAGCACCGGATTGGAGCAGGGGGGAGGAGTCGAGAGAGAGATCGCTGGGACCACCACGGAAACCGCAATGAAAGCAACGCAGCACCGAGCACTCAGAGCCCCATGAGATAGAGGAGGGGCCAGAGGTCGAGGCAGAGGACAGGCAACAAACACAGACAGAAGCAAGGACACACATAACAAGGCCAGCAAGACGTATGCAGAAATCGCATCAGGCACAGCCGGAGCAGAGTAGACACCACGACCTCAGGAAAAAGGAAAGGAGGCCACAGGAAACAAAAAACTGGAAACGACTAAGGAATAAGCAATACCCGTGCAAACACCCCAATGAGCATGGCCAACACAAGCAGAGGAAACAGGCATGCCGAAGACGACTGACGCCGATGAGGAACAACAAACACCCCAACGAGCACAGCCAACAGCACAGGAAGAAAAGCGGGGGTAGGCAAGAGTTTTCAGAGTACAGAACTGGCATGCAATCAGCGACGACCCGAGCTCATGAGCCATCTTCGAACACAAGAAGGCAATGAGAGACAGGATCAATAGGAACTTAGGCTTTTTTTTTTTTTTTTATTTCAAGTGACCCCGCGTGCAGCTGTTCGCCAAGGTAGGGCTAGGAACTCAGGCTCGGAAGCTCCTTACTAGGTGAGGTTTACAGCACTAGACCTGGAGTTCCCGAGTGAAAGAATACTCATTCTAGCGGACACCTAACACAAGAGAGGACTAAGGTCCCTAGGACCTCTAGAACAGGCAGTACGGGATGGACGCCGACACCTGAAAGTGGACTAAGACCACAGAATAGTAGAACTCATGATGTTTGACATAGGCACCAATGAAGGAATCAGGAGAATTGAGAGGGGATTAAGAGCAGACAATCCGGAAGTACTGGCAAACCGACCACCAAGAAGACTTATAGACAAACAGATCTCCATAAAGAAGGACAATAAAGCAGTTTCCCTCTTTATGACCAATCAAGTAGTGGAAACACTCGGGTCCGGGCTGAACTTCAGAGGAGAAACAATCAAGGTGCAACTGAGACAAGACCTGGGTGGGGAAGGCACGACGATACAGATACACTACTCTAGATGGATATTGTTGATACTTCGTGGTCGGACAAGTAATCCAGTGGCTCCCAAGACACCGGGACCTTCTGGAGCACCTGAGGAGTTTACTACCGAGAAAGGACTATACGGACTCTGTCGACCTCAATGAAACACCGTTTAAGAAGTCCAGCCAGTGTTGCGAGAAGAAAGGAGGCCACGAAAAGGGCTGTGAATGTGAAGGGGGCGCTAAAAACAAGCTGGCCCCAGTAAGGGCCCCAGAGTATCAGCACATGCCATGCCGTTAAGGATAGAATACCAGATTGTGGGGAGTCGCTGTTGGGGATGGACTTAGCATTACAGGAAGCGGCGGATAGAAAAATGGATATAATTATCATAGGGGAATGTTGGAGGGTACCAGGAGGAGGAACCACCTTCCATCCAAGCTTTACTAACATACATGCACCATCAAAGAGTAGGGCAGTGATGGCATACGTAAGAAAGGACAGGGTAGCCAGCACAAAGGTAGAGGGAAGAAACGACCATGTCATGATCTACATGGAGAGCAGAAAGATCATAGGAGTATACTGGAATAAAGAAGTGGATATAGAGAAGAGTCTAGAGGAAATCGGGATAACAGACATGATAATTGGGGACTGAAATAGTCATCATAGGGACTGGTCACCAAAACAGGACCGGAGGGGCTCCATACTAAAGGACACTCTACGAACCTTCGAACTACATCAACAGATACACAGGGACACACCACATGAACCCACACAGTGAATGGACAGATAAGAGAGGCCCTCCTAGATCTAGTATTCGCCAGACCCGGAGATTGGAGATCAACCGGAATTACCTGAGTCACCGGATCTGACCACGCAATGATAATGGGCACCCTAACTACAGCATCAAAGCCAACCACCGGACTATAAAAGTTACCGACTGGGAAAAGTGGGAGGAGTTCATAGAGAAATAGGGAAACAGATGCCTGGCAGAAGGAGTTGTTGGATATGCCCTATTATGCGACTCAAGCCTAAAGTTCACTAAGGAAGCATAGATTACTAACAAAACTAAACAATAGTTCGACAAGGAAGTAAAGGAAGTCCGGAAGGTGACTAAAGCCATCCGAAGAAAGATTTTTTTTTTTATTTTTTTTTTTTTTTTTAGATTATTACTCACATGCCGATCCGAAGAAAGAATAGTAGCACCTCAAATGCCAGTAGGACGAGAGCAAGAAGGATCCTAAGAGAGATAATTAGGGATAAAAGGAAAGAGTACTACTGGGAAAACTTCATTGAAGAAGAAAGGACTACATTACCTTGGAACATATTCCGACTAGTCAGGGACTCATTCCGACAAAGGGACCTTATGAGAATCTCAGGGAGCGACAAAGAAATCGCGGAGACGCTGATAAAGCACAACTTCATTACTGAAGGCCAGGACCATCCCGTCCCTACTACCTTCCCCACAGGAGTCACAATGGACCCAGAACAAGCTAGAAAGGAGATAGACAAAGCACTGTCTAGTGGGAGAGGAGAGTTGAGCGAGGGGATCGGGACTTAGCGGTGCTGTGGGTCAAGGCTCATAGAGGCATTGCTGGCAACGAGGCAGCGGATGAGGCAGCGAGAGTGGGTACCGCCCTGCAGTGCGCCCCGGAGATTGTGACCGAAGCCGGTATGAGACAAAGAGGAAGGAGGGAAAGGGCGGGGGAGAGAAACCGATTGGAATTGGCATACAGACCACTAGAGAAGCTGGGACATCTGACAGGGAGACTGGCGGGATTGTTGGGGGGTAAGGGGCTACGGGCCTGGAGGTGGCACCTGGGGGAGGGGGATGGACCAGAGTGCAGGTGGTGCGGGGAGGAGGAGGAGACGACGAGACACTTGTTAGGACGGTGCAGAGTGTGGCAGCGGAGGTGGCCAGGGGGGGAGGAACACGTGAGGATACCACCGCGGGTCGAAGGGGAGGGGGGAGAGGATCCGTTGAGGAAGCTGATGGAGATGCTCGGAGAGTGATCATTAATAATTTCTTTGTTCCCTTTTTTCCAGTACTAACTGTATTTATTTGTTTACAAATCCATAGCACATCGCCATAGCCCATAGGGCGGAAAGCGATTAATGATATAAAAAAAAAAAAAAAAAAAAAAAAAGCACTGTCTAGGACCAAATCCAGATCCACCCCCAAACCAGATAGCATACAATACGGACTGCTAAAGCTACTGAAAGGTGCAATCCTCTGGACGGCAGTAAGGGAAAAAATAGTGGAATACATCAATGGCAACTACGACTTTGCAAGAGGCTTCGAGGTCGTGATGATCCTGAAGAAAGGGAGACTGAGGGACAAACTGAGTAGCTGGGGGTCAATCATACTACTTAGCACAGCAGCTAAACTGGAGCAAAAAGTCATCACTGATATTCTACAGAGATAGAATGACTTATTCCAAGACATACAACTTGGAGGAAGACACCACAGAGGAGCCAAAGATCTACAGTGACAAGTGCTAAAGGAGGTTGACCACAGGCTGAAAAAGAACTACTGGGTAGTACTAGTTGGGGACAACATAAAGTCGGCATTCAACTTCCTCAGAAGGGACAGGGTAGTAGCATGCATGAAAACAGTCAACCTCAACCTCGCAAGTTTTATAGAAGCATTCTTGATACCGAATGACTTCAACCTGGTCTGGGATAGACAGAAGCCTGCTACGAGCAGAATGACGGATGGCACCCCACAAGGGTCACCACTCTCCTCGGTATGAGGGGGAGGCAGAGGCGGGGGAGGAGGAGGGGGAGGGGGAAGCGGAGGGGGAGGGGGACGAGAGGGAGAGGGAGAGAGTGGAAGGAGAAGTGAGGGCTGCGTTGCAGGGCACCAAAAACAATTCGGCACCGGGACCTGACGGAATCGGATACCGATTGATCAAAGCTGCCCTGAAGACTCCCATCGGAGATGAGTTAGTGAGGGAGATCGCCGAAAACTGGATCCGGAACAGAACCCCGGCGGAGTGGAGAGAGATGAGGGTCGTCATGATACCGAAGCCAGGCAAGGACATCAAGACGGCGAAAGCGTGGAGGCCAATCAACCTGATTAATTGTATCGGGAAGATCGGGAGAAAGTCATGGCCAGCAGGCTGCAGAGAGAAGACCGACTCTTCCACAGGCTCCAGCTAGGAGCACGCAAGGGGAGGAATGCGATCCAGGCGATGGCGAGGGCGGTGACAAAGGTGCAGAGGTGCCTGCACAGGGGGGGGAGAGCAGCGTGGGTGACGGCGGATGTTAAAGGAGGCTTTAACATCGTGAGGAAGGAGGTGGTCCTGGGAAGGATTGAGGAGAGGGGGAGCGAGGGGGTGAGAAAGAAGCGGAGGTGGCTGGAGGAGTTTATGGGAGGCAGGGACTTCGGAGTGTGGTGGGATGGCGAGGAGAAAGGGAGGGGCAGGTGGAACGTGGGGGTTCCGCAAGGGTCACCACTGTCACCGGTCATCTTCCTCATCTTCATGGCTCCCACCATTGAGAAGATGGAGAGAAGGCTGAGGGGGGTGGCGATGGGGGCGGAGGTAGAAGTGCCATCGTATGTCGACGACCTGGCAGCAACGATCCTGGACTGGCACGGGTACTGGGATATGGGGCGGCTCAGGGAGAAAGTGAAGGTGGCAATGGCGGAGGTGGCGGAAGAAGATCAGATCCCGCTGGAGGAGTCGAAGTGGGAGATGATAACTTTCGGAGTGGGGAAGAGGTGGAAGAAGGAGGGGGAGATGCTGAAGTGGCTGGGAGTCATTTTCGATGAGAGGCTGACCTTCAGTGCGCATTGGCGAAATAGGCTGAGTAGGGCGAGGAGGCTGGCGGGGGCACTCTCAGGACTGGGAAACCGGGACTGGGGGATGTCACCACGGAGCTGGCGGCAGGCGTACACAGGGATGGTGAGGGCGGTGGCGATGTGGGGGAGTGAGATCGGGTGGAGAGGCCAGAAGGAGTGGAAGAAGGAGATGGGGCGATTACAGCTGCAAGTTTTAAAGAGAGTAGCTGGAGGGGGGAGAGGTGCCGGGGTGGAAGGGGTGAATGCGGTTTGCGGAGTGGAAGACGTGGAGACGGTCCTGGATGGCGCGCAAGCGAGAGCGATCGTCCGGGAGGTGGAGGCGCCGTCAGAGCTGGCGGAGCTTTGCACGGGCGACTTCGGAGGGGGTGAGGAGAGAGAGGAGGAGGCGAGAAACTGGAGAGACTGGGGGGTGCAGTGGGCGGTGGCCGAGAATGATGGGTATGAAGCAGTGCTGGACCGCTGGCAAGGTCAGTGGGCGCGGTTCACGGAGGAGGGGGAGGAGATCTCGTGGGGAGGGGGGTGTGAGAAGGTGGAGGTGGAGACCGCGGTGAGGCTGGGAAGAAAGAAGGGGGGAAGGGAGGAGTGGGAGACCTCGGTTGAGGAAGCCGGAAGAGGGAGGGCGGTCCTTTTCTCGGATGGCAGCAAGATCGAGGATAGCAAGGTGGGGGCGGGTGTATGGGGGAGATCAGCGGTGGTGGCGGAGGTAGTAGGGAGAACGGCGACGGTTTTTGACGGGGAGGTGAGGGGGTTGAGAAGGGCGCTGGAGGGTGTACCGGAGGAGGTCCCAGTCCTGATCTGTCTGGATTCGGAAGCCGCTGTCATGGCGATTCAGAAGGCGGGCAGGGAGGGAAAGGGAAAGACGGAGGATGTGAGAAGGGTGGTGAATGCAGTGGCGAGAAGAAAGAGGAAGGGGGGGGATGCGAAACTGTTGTGGGTAAAAGCTCACATCGGAATCGCAGGCAATGAGAAGGCGGACGAGTGGGCGAAGAAGGGGACGGTGATGCAGGGGAAGGAGGTGGCCACCGGAAGTGGGGTGCGCCAGAGGGTGAAGGCGTGGAGGAAGGAGAAGAGAGAAGTGGAGGGCTTTGGAGGAGGAAAGGTCATGGAGTGGAATAGGATGGCAGTATCCAATTTCACTGCCTTGCGCCTGGAGAGAGGGAGGTGTGCAGTGTGGTTGAAGAGGATAGGGGCGGCTGAGTCGGATAAGTGCAGGTGCGGGGAGGTGCAAACCGGGGAGCATCTCGCTTTCCGATGCAGAAACCAGAAGACCCGTCCAGAAGGCTTTGAGAGGTGGGGCGACATGGAAAAGAATTGGAAGAGAAAGGCGGAGAATGGGGAGGAGTATGACGTTTTGGAGAATTTCTTCGCTGGAGTCAAGTTCTAGAAGGTAGGAGAATGCGGGGTCAAGTTCTAGAAGCTAGGAGAGCGGGGGCGACGGCGCGTGGGGGCCATGTACGTAGAGAGTTAGTTTAGCCTGTCTCCGGGCTATGAGGGCTTGCCCAGGGACCCTGCCATGGCCAAGTGCTACAAGCGGGGTTATGTGATTTAAAAAAAAAAAAAAAAAAAAAAAAAACTCTCCTCGGTATTATTCCTCATAGGCATAGCGCCAGTAGTCGAGAAGGCCGAACAGAGAAATTTTACTAGGTCATATGTGGATGACTTCCACCGCGTGATCTTACACCCATCAATCACGAAACTGTGGCAAGTAAATTGAAGTAATCAAGGCCCATCAAACGGCTCTCACCCAGGAAGCGGCGCTACACGGCTTCGAAACCGACCCGAACAGATCAGAGACCCTGATAGTGGGAGTAAAAGGACCGGCTTACAGACTGGTGAGTCTAATGGTAGATTGGGAACTAAAGTTCCAAGAAGACCACCGAAAGCGACTACTTCTTAGCAAGGCAGCATGGAATGTATTAGGAAGACTAACACACCTATCTCCAGACAAGAAACGCTAGATATATACCAGTGCAGCCTGCAGTATCGCCACATGGGGCTGTTGAGCATGGCAGGATTACGTGAAGGGTCCTCCACAGAACATCAAGGCAAGAGACCTGGAGAAATGGCAGTATGGGATATCATAAAGAATCACTGCCGCCCCATGGGAGACGCGACAGGACCTGGTCGAGAGCCTCGCAAATCTAGAATCAGTATACATGTTTCTGGAGGGAGAATGCAGGAGAGTAGAGGCGCGGGCTCTACGCTTCCCCAATGAACTACTACGAGAAAAGATAGAGAACAAGCAGGTGAGAGGATCTCTAAACCACAGACACCCCCTACTACTAGTCGTCCTACCAACCCTCCCAACAGACACCGAGAAGGAGCAATGGGAGAGGACCATAGCTGATGCAGAAGACGAGGGCTGGCAAACCTTCTACATGGACGGGTGCCGAATCGACGACCTCACCAGTGCCGGCACATACAATAAAGGCCACTCAACGTCACTATACCTGGGGAAACAGAGTACGGTGAACGATGGTAAGCTTATATCCATAGGCGAAGCTCTGGAACACCAGGAGGGAGAACTCTTAATAGTCACAGACTCCAAAGTGGCAATCACTAAGCTCCAGAAAATAGCACGGGGAGACCCCACACATGAAGGCGCCGCAGAGCTGGTCAGGGGAAAGTGGGAGGAGAGAGTTCGGAGAAGCGACCTAGACGTGGGAGTGATGTGGGTTAAAAGCCACAAAGGAGTCAAGGGAAATACAGAAGCGGACAGAGCCGCCAAAATAGGTACTCACCTCCAATATCAGGACGAAATCGTGACCGAAGCAGGATACAACAATTATTAAGGACCAGGAGAGCCACGGAGAGAAACCGACTGCAACTCAGCTACAGACCCCTAACACGACTGGGACGAAGAGTCTCAGCATTGGCAGGCCTACTGGGGTGCAAGGGGCTAAGAAAATAGAAACACTCAATCGGCAAAGCCGACAGCCCGGAATGCTGATGGTGTGGGAAGGAGGAGGAAACCACCGCGCACGTGCTCAACAGGTGCAGGGTGTGGAAAAAGCGATGGCCGGGAGGAATGAAAGACCTGATCAAGCCACCCAAGAACAAGGACAAGGACCCCCTGGTGGACATAGTGGACTGGGCGAATATCTGAAGGACTCTAGAGTATTTCTTTATTTTCTTCCCTTTTACTATAAGCACTTTTCATTACGGACTATATACATCTCAGTATGGATGATGGAGAGCATTTCTTAATTTTTTTTCATTACGGACCATATACATCTCAGTATGGGTGACGGAGATTATTTCTTTATTTCTTTTTCTTCTATTATATGTAACTAATCTCGCCATAGCCCACAGGGCGGCACGCGAGTAATGATATACCTCTGTCACACTCTACATATCCTAGCCTAGCTGTGCTATCATAGCTGTGAACTTGTCGGAAGCAGAAAGAGAGACTGAAGTCAGGAGCGGCGGAGGAGGGTTTCGAGCTGGACCCGAAGAAGGCGGAGACACTGGTTTTCAGGAGGAAGGGACCGGACTACCACATGCTTGGCCTCACAGTAGACTGGGAGATGAAGTTCAACGCGCACCACCAGGCTCGGCTAGCCCTGGGAAAGGCAGCATGGGGGGTGGCGTCCCGCCTGAGGCCCCTACACCCGGAGAAGAGACGACAAATATATACCAGCATAGCTAGACCGATAGCAACGTGGGGCAGCTGGGCGTGGTATGACTACGGAAGAGGGAATCAGAAGGAGAAGAAGCTTAGGGATCTAGAGAAATGGCAATACGGAGTGGCAAGGGGCCTAACCGGGGCCCGTGGGGAACAAGGAGCGACGTGGTGGAGGGGCTAGCGAACTTGGAGTCAGTGGGGACTTTTGCGGAATTCGTGGCAGCAAGGGTAGAGGCTCGCGCACTGAGGTTCCAGGACGAGAGGATCAGACACGAGGACCCGGAGGCGGTGTACTTGAGAAGGCTCCACGAACCATCGGAGCCAGTTGACATTGGCAATGGTAAACTCACTCCCGACAGACGCCGAAAAGGAGGAGTGGATGGAACAGATAAACTTAGTGATCGCGGAAGGCTGGAGGGGATTTACATGGACGGGAGCAGGCTGAAGGAGAGGGCTGGGGCGGGGTGGGTAGCGGAGCGGGGGAGGAAGTAGAAGTACCTGAGATACCAAGCGACCAGCAATGACACGGAGTTGTTGGCAATTAGCGAGGTGATGAGGGAGGATGGGGAGATTCTGATATTGACGGATTCCAGAGTCGCAATCACGAATGTAAGAAGGATTGCAGAGGGATCCCCGACTCACCTCTGAGCGAATCAGGAAGTAAGGGAGGCTTGGAAAGAAAGGATAAAGAGAGGGGAGGAAAGAGGTGATGTGGGTGAAGGGTCACGAAGGTATCCCGGGAAAGGAGGAGGCGGACATGGCGGCGAAAGTAGGGACAGCCCTACAGTACGAGAGCGAGGTAGTCACCGAACCAGGCATTATCCAGAGAGCGAGAAGGGAGAGGGCTGCAGAGAGCGGGAGATTGGGGCTGGGTTACAGACCTCTACAGAGGCTGGGCCATGAGGTGTCCAAAATAGCGGGACTACTGGGTAAGAAACGCCTGAAGGCGTGGAGGCATAGAGTGGGGAAGGCGGCGGACGCGGACTGTCGGTGGTGCGGGGAGGGGGAGGAGAGCTTTGAGCACGTGATGGAGAGGTGTAGGGTGTGGAGAAGGAGACGGCCAGGGGGGGAGGAGGAGATAAGGAGGCCAAAGAAATCAGGGGACGGGGACCCGCAGAAGAAGGTCATTGACCTCCTGAGGGAACCGGAGTAGGGGACGAGAAGTAGAAAGGGTGATGTAGAGTAGGAAGACGGCGCAGCGTAGTATAGTTAACACCTCGCCATAGCCCTTAGGGCGGCATGCGAGTAATGAAAAAAATAAAAATAAAAAAATAGTTGTGAACTTGCATATATCTATTGCATCAGTCGCACACAACATAAAACCAAGTAGTATAAGGGATGTACATCTTCTACTCCATTTTTAGTCAGCTGCTCTCCATTTCTAATCGCCATAGCCCATAGGGCGGCACGGGATTAATGATAAAAAAAAAAAAACAAGCTAGACTACTATATATTATACTATATTAGTGATTACCAAAGGGCGACATTTATGACCCCTCTACATATAAAACTCCTGATCTTTAACTCTATGAAACACTATGACAAAAAATTAAATTAATAGATATTGCTTCGTAACTTTATTCTTCATTGTCTGATCTAACATATTACGATACGAAACTAATTTATCTATTTATTTTACTTGCGCTTTAGAGCGTTGAAGTTGGGGTGCAATTTACTCCACGTACAGATGTCTCCAACCATACCGGTCGCCTTAAAGGTTAAATCTATACATGGCTAGCGTCAGTTATCTCTGCGTATGTACAGTCAAAATACTGACTGGATTGAGACATTTCGAACCTCACACAAGGAACCAATAGGGGCACTTAAAAGAGGAACAACAAGTCAATAAGAGAATACTACTAAAGAGAGCACAGAGAAGCTCTCCAGGGCAGAAGGAGACCCCACCCATAGAGGACCCAAAAGTTCACGATATCTTCATAAAGTTGATAGAGATATATGAGACACTCGAGGACGTGACAGTAGCCACCCCTCAGAGCTACTGTACAAGAAAAATATCATGAAACGTTCCATACCGCGATGGAGGATATTCAGTTTCGTGTAGCACTAGTGGGAGTAGGGAAGAGCTTGGTATCACAAACGATACAGGGGCTACAGCTCAGCGAGGTCAGAGTGGTTATTTAGATAGTACCAAGACCTGCGTTACCACCACCGGTCATGACCTTCGAATATACATGCTGCTGGAGGTGGAGCCAACACCAGAGCCGGCCGAAGTACTGACGAGCTCTATCATAGTGCTACATTCAGTAGAACCAGTGGAACTGCCTCCTAAGGCATACAGATACAACCTCCGGATAAAGGTATACATCACCACACCTACCTACCTGCCCTGCCAGTCCTCAGAGGAAGGTGATATGACATACATTACTACAAAAGAGTTCCAGATATGTACATCACTACAGACTCAGCGATGCTCGCACCCTACCATTGCGGTACATGGAATTGCTCCGAGGAAGAACCTAGGGAACGTCCGCAATCGGCTGCAAGCGAAAACAGGAAGCTAGCGCAGATCACTGGGATTCGATCGTTGAGAAAAAAGAAAAAGCTCATGAATGAGGGGAAAATCCTCGCCATAGCCCGTTGGGCGGCAAGCGAGTAATAAAAAAAAAAAAAAAAAAAGAGGGGAAAATCACTAGCTTTTTTTTTTTTTTTTTTTTAATATCATTAATCGCTTGCCGCCCTTTGGGCTATGGCGATGTCTTAAGTACACTGAAAAGAGAGAAAATAACACAATCAGAACTAAAATGGCTATCACGGAAATAACGGCTTCTCCTCACTCCCCGAGCATCTCTACCAACTTCCTCAACGGGTCTTCTTGCCCCTCCTTGCCCCGGGGGGCCTCCTGACCTGCTCCCCCCCCCCAGGCCACCTCCGTTTCCACACCCTACACTCGTCTAGTACATGTCTCGTTGTCTCCTCCTTTTCCCCGCACCATCTGCATTCGGGTCCGTCCCCTTCCCCTACATGCCATCTCCACGCCCGTAACCCCTTCCCCCCCAAAAGGCCCGCCAAACGTCCGGTCATGTGTCCAAGCCTCTCCAAGGGTCTGTATGACATCTCCAGCCGGCTCCTCTCCCCGGCTCTCTCCCTCCTGCTCCTTTGTCTCAATCCCGCTTCAGTTATCAAAATCACTAGCTTAGTTGTGATATACCGGTACCTACAGGAGCAAAGTACATCCGGAGCTCAGGCAGGTTCAAAACCAACGAGAGTGAGATTAGAAGGGAAATGGCTGAAGTACGACCAGTATGAGTGGGATAGGACACCTCGACTGGTGAATTGAGTGAAGTTTACATACTCGAGTTCTCTGATTTTCCACATGACTAGTGATGATTTTGGGACACCGTTCTGTTATGCATTGAAGCTATCTCTTTCTCCCTACATTACTGTCGAGGCTGTGGGTGCTATGCTAGTTTTGTTTTTCTCCCCCGATTACTATTGGAGATTGGGGTTAATATTTAGGCTGCGGGAGTTTATTCTACCTTATCTTCATATGTAAATAACCTCGCCATAGCCCGTAGGGCGGCATGCGAGTAATGATATAAAAGAAAGAAATAAAACACTATTTAGGTAATATCACCACTTTGAGTAATGAAACAAGAAATCTCGTCATAGCCCCCAGGATGCTATACGAGGGAAGGAAATAACAAGAAACACGACAGACTTCTATGCTATTACAAAACTCAATACTCACTATCGCCGTGACTCTATGAAGCTCATAGTGATATGGACAACAATATTGACTCTAAAGGATATTGGCACCATGAGCGCATAGCTTGTGCCTGCATGGTGGTTACGTCTTGTTTTGTTGTTAATGGGAAAAAAGGTGTGAAAAAAAAAGGCGTGCAGATGATGAAGAGAATTAAAGTTAATTATGCTATGTATAAACTCCATTATTTCCAAGTGTAAATACAAAAAGTTTTATTCCCGAGCGGACCGGGCCTCGTACAAAAGGTATTATTCGCGAATGAACCGGTTCCCTTGTGAACGGCCTAGTCCGCTCGTGAATCCAGTCCGCTCGTGAATCCAGTCCGCTCGCGAGGGGACCAGAACAGGGTTACATAGCTCTTGCTCTGGAAGTGATGCCGGACTCCCCAAGTACCAATATCAGAACTCCACTTAAATTGATTGCCAAAGACATTCAGAATGCTTACACTCTCCTCCCACACACACCTCATTCTGCCCTCTTCCTGCTGCCATTGTACCGTGAGCTTCATCAGACCTCGCAGGTCAATCAGCCCGGTTCAGAGGTTCTCTGTTTTCCATTTCAACCAATACGAGACTGTCCATATATCGATAGCAAGCTGACGAGTCATGTACGCAGCGATGATTGCATTGACATTGGTGAGGCTGTCAGCATCCAGTCCTTAGATGCGTTTGAGGTCTGGCAGCTGCTTGACGTGGTAGCTATAGCCGATATGAAACGGAAGTCCCCGGAGTTCATTGGGCATGTTGCAGGTTTGTGAGCAGCCTCCCTCAGTGACTGGGCTCATTGTACATAGCGATATGCTGCTCTAGTGCTTCAACTTATGCCACTCGGTCACTGGTGATGTCCGTAGCTTTATCACACGAAGCCCGCTGCTAGCTATAGCCAGAGTCTCACCCGAATGGGAGCGGGGGCGGGATGCGCGGTTCCCTGGAGAGGGAGTGTCTTTTGGAGGATTCGCCACTCACGGAAAAGCCTTCAAACAGAGATAGCGGAGTGCGCGCGCACCGCGTTCTGAATCGATGCCGCTGCTGGCTGAAGGGTCCTGATAGTCGATGGATTTTAGTCTCATGCCAAGACCCTCTGGTGGTAACCGCCGAGCGTAGTGAGGGTCTGTTTTTTTTAAATATCATCACGTGACCCCGCCTGCAGCTGTTCGCCATGGCAGGGCGCGGTGAGGGTCTGTTTCAGTCGGCTAATTTGATTCTAAGTAGTGAAATGGTAGTTTCGTAACCAGACTTGGTTACTAGACTAGGAAAATAGTGCCAAAACCGCCTACATAATCACCCTGAAGCTGCTAGTCTCATGGAAGCCGCTATATATCTTGGCCATCTTGCTCTTTGCTGAGGATACCAAGCTTAGCCCATCCCTACCCACCGTTCACTACCTACGTAGTATCTACACTTCGTACACAATCGGGTGCCCTACGTCCCCGCCAGCCTTGGGCTGCCCCAGATCGAGGCCGGCGAATCATGCCTCGACCGGGTTGCCCTCTACTCCCGCCTGCCTCCACCCTTTCTCTTCTAAGCCCTCGCAGCACTGCCAGGTGACTTGCGCCCCGTCTCTATCCTTCCTCTAGGGCCGCCCCAGTTCAGCGCACCTGAACACCACGTGCTCAGCACTCCACTCCACATGTGCATCGCACCACCGACAACAACTTTTTCAGAACGAGCGCTTGGAAGAACTCCAACTTCCCGGCGCCTCCAGAACGTGAAAGCTATATCAAAGCGAAGCTCAGGGCCGCCTGAGAAAGAATACCTCATTTGATTTACAGAATTCAGAAGTTTAGGACTCGTTTCGTCAAGGTCAAGTTTTCTGAAGTTTTTCAGAGAATTCCCACACAAATCTCGAGAGGCAGGGAGTCGCACCTAGGATCGGCCGATCGCTTCAGAGATCGGCCGATCGGCTGCAGAAGGAGCGACCAAGAACAGCAATAGTGCAAATGAGCAATAAGCAGCAACCTTCCCTTTTCAGTCTTAGCAACAAGAGCTAGGACTGAAGTAGTGCACAGCCAGAAAAAGGCAGGACCAAGCGAAGGTTACGAGAAGTTAAGGAAGTCAGGGAGCAGGATGTTAGTGGAGGAGGAAGTACCAAAGATGTAGTTTTTGGGACCGGTAGGAGAGGGATAGACAGGGGAGGTATATGTAATGGATAGGAATATAGTGTGGGAGATAGACGCTATCCATACATGAGAAAGAAAGAATTGGTGGTTGGCAAGGTTGAGAGGGGGAGAATATAATTATAATGAAAGAAAGAGTAGAGAGAGCACACAGAAAGGGGGGAGAATATGATAAGAAGTTGGATATGATCAAAGAGATTAGAAAGGAGATAGTAGAGGTAGCAGCAAGAAGAAAAGTAGAAGAGATGGAGTAGGTAAAGACGGAGGAGCTTATGGGAATCACACGGAAGTAGCAAGGGTCGTGAAGCTCTGAAGTAAAAACACGGCAATACTCCAAAGATATGTGGAGAGGAAAGATGAAATCATAGTTTGAAGGGAGACAGAAGTCCTAAGAGATGCAACGAAAGAGTATATCACAATTAAGAGGGGACTATTAATGGTTTTTCAGAAGCAGGAACAGACTTCTAGAGTTACGAGGGTGATGATGAGCTGAGGAAGGAGGAGAAAGAGGAGAGGCAGCAGGAGCAGGTCTTTATGTGAGGGAAGGAGAGGAAGAGAGAAAGAATTCAGGGATAGAAATAGGGAGAAATGGGAGATTGGGGATTTACAATTAGGCTTTGAATCGGTGATACTGGTGGAGGTGCCGGCAGTGGTACTAGTACTAGTTAGAGTAGAGGAATAAGAAGAAGTGGAAAGAAAGGTAGGGTGAGCTGAGAGAAAAAAGAAGAAAGAAAACAGTGAAGAGATGGGAGAGAATAAGGAAGAGAGGAAAGAAGAAGAGGAGGATGAAGAAGGGGTAGGGAAGGAAAAGAAAGAAGTACTAGTACTTGTGTATATGGCACGGGTGCTAGACGAGAGAGCGGACAGGCTAATGAAAGAAGGGAAGGAAAGAGAGGCAAAAAGGCTGGAGGTAGCATGAGTTTGGGTGATAGCAACTGTAGTAGAAGTTGCCTTTAAGAAAGAGTAAAAGACGCTGAGGGAGAAGAGGGGGAAGGGGAGAGGGTTTTGGAATATAGGAGGAGAGCAAATATAATGTGGAGAGAGATAAAGGAGTAGAGAGAGGAGATAAAAGAGGTCAGGAAGGAGTAGGAAAAGACTAGAGAGATTTTTTTTTTTTTTTTTATTTCATTAATCGTGTGCCGCCCTATGGGCTATGACGATGTTTAAGTACACAAAAGAAAAATATCAGACGCTAAGTACATGGTGTTTGGGCCGGGATCCCGAGCCTTCTATTCCCTTTTCCTGTTTGGCTCGTATTGCTCCGATCTCAGCCACTTTCCCCCAAGCCTGACTCTCCCAATCTCCACCCTTGTCTTTGTATACAGCACTATAGAGCTTGCCTTTTTTCCTTCCCCCTCAAGTGTCGTTTTCCTTCGCAGCCATCTGATGCCCGTGGTCGTCTTTCCTAACTCTTTGTTGTCTTCCTCCAGCCACTTCCTGACCTTCTCCAGATCCTTCCTGAGGGCGACGCCGTGTACGACGATGCCTTGTGTGGTTCGGAGGGGGGGTCGGCTGGTGTCAAGACTAGAGAGAGTAATATGGAGAAAAGAATGGGGAAGCTGGAGGGAATGGTTCTAGAGATACATGCAGTGATAGGACTGGTATCGGTAAAGAAGAAAAGGGTACTGGAGAGGGAGAAAAAGAAGAGGAAGGAAGAGAAAAGAGAGGAGGAGAAAAAGAGAAAGAGAGAAGTAGAGATTCAGAAGATCCAGAAGCTTCAGGAGGAGACGGAGAAGAGAAAGAAGAGGAAGGAGGAAAGGTGGAGAAAAGTAGAGGAAGAGAGCAAGAAGAGGGTAGCGGAGGAGTGGAGGACTCAGGTGGTGGAGAGAGTACAGGTACTGAGAAAGCTAGCAGAGGTGATAAAGATGCCGGCGGGGTTACAGAAGGAGTTGGCAGCCCTGGAGGAGAAGTAGAAGAAGCTGAAGGAGTAGGAGGAGAAGGCAGCAAAGGAGACAGAGAAGAGGATTGAGGGGGAGAACTGGATAGTAGTAAGGGGAAGAAGCTGTGGAAGAGGATGCTGAGTATAGTACTTGTAAAGTTGGTACTATATGGAATGGAGGGGATAGAAGAGAGGGATGTTCTTCTGAAGAGGTGTGAATCTCTTTAGGAGATATTAGTGAAGGTGGAGGGAGAGAGGGGGTAGAGGGTAACACAGGTGATAAGGAATCCAGTAGTATCAAAGTACGAGAGGGCCTGACTCAGGCTGACTGCTAGTGGACATTCGGGAGGAGGAGAAAGCAAAGGAGGTAATGGAGAAATTTGGTGCATGGATGAGGCTGATCTTTAATGAGGATCTCCTAAGGGTAGAGGTCCACAACAAGGATGTGGTCCCTCTAGTGATAAAGGAGATGGATTATGAGGTCGGGAGGGGAGGGATGGAGGTGATGAAGAGAAAGCTAAGGGAGGAGATTTTTTTTTTTTTTTTTTTTTATATCATTACTCGCGTGCCGCCCTGGGGGCTATGGCGAGATTAGTTACATGAGATTAGATACATATGAAGGTAGAAGAAAAGGAATAAGAAAAGATCCTGTGTGTCTCCTATGCCCCTGCCCACTCCAAGATGTCTCTAAGTGGGTCTGTGTCCTTGCTCTTCGGAGGAGTGACCAAGTCTTGCATGCCTCCTGGCCACTTTCGTTTCCATGTCCTGCACCTAGTGAGCACATGTTCAGTAGTCTCCTCCTCCTCCCCACACCATCGACATTCTGGGCTGTCTGCTTTCCCGATTTCGTACTGCCATTTCCGTAGTAACTTGCCGCCCAGTATTCCTGCTAGTGTGGCTATGTGTCGACTTCCAAGTCTTGTCAAGGGACGGTAGCTGAGCCCTAGCCGGTTTCTCTCTGTGGCGCGCTAAGGGAGGAGAACCTAAATGCCAAGTTTGGGTCAAGACCACTAGTGTGCTTTGGAGTAGCACCATCTATAGGTCCGCCGAGGGTGTTGCAGCTAAAGTTTAAGGTGGTGAATACAGATGAGGCAGTAAAGGTATTAAAGAAGGAGTTAGTAATAGCCTGTTTTCGACGTATTTGACATGCGCTAAAGGTCGATCTTCTATGTCTGCGAGAAGTCAATTTTAGACGCATTTGACATGCGCAAAATAGTCTATTCCACACTTGTGGGACGAGGGCATTTCGACGCATTCAGTATGCACAAAATGATCTACTTTCCACATGCACGACAAGAGCATTTTCGACGTATTTACTATGCCCAAAATGGTCTATTTTCTATATACGTGCCCTCGCCCTAAGCCAGTTTTCAGCATATTTCATATTCCTATCTGCTGTGTACGTGACGGAAGGGCTCCAATGTAATTTCCACCCTAGCTAAAGAACTGGCTCACCGCAAGTCAGGAGCCGGCCAAGGCCAGTAAAATAGCACGCGTACCGGTCACTGCAGTAAACTACTGTGCAAGCCATTAACCACCGGGCAGGCTATGTAGAAAATAGACGCATGGTAAATATATTACAAATGGGCTTCTCGCACATGTGCAAAATAGACCATTTTGTACATGTTAAAACACGCAACAACTTGTATCATACCCAAGTTGTGTACTCAGCTTTCAATACATCTACCTCTCGATATCACATAGCTCCGACCGCCTCTGCCTCTGCCTCTACTGTAAAATCGCCCCGGCGCCTGCCGCCCGCCCCGTCCCCGGATCCTGTATCCTGACCTGACATGGACTGATTTATTACAAAGTAGGTAGAAGTAAATGCCTGGGCCATTAGCTGTGAGGCCTTGTCCTTCTCTGTGCCTATACCTTATAGATAGTTTTAGAGTAGACATTTTTGCTATTAAGTTACTGATCGCTATAAGTAACTGATTCTGTTGCTGAAAAAACTCTTGCTGAGCGTCTTGAAGTCATTTCTACAAGTTGTCTTGCGAGGTCTATTGTGTAGTTTGCCAAAGCAGTGAGTGGTCCTAAGAGTCCTTATTGCTGAAAATACGAGTGGTGTGGTCTTGTAAATTGTCTAGTCTAGAAAGAAAGGTCTTGTAGAAAGGTGCGAGGTCAAAGAAGAGTCCGAGGAAGAGGTTAATTATGAGTCTACTATATGTATAAATGTGTAGTCTGAAGATGTGAATATGTACGAGGTCTATATTATCCGTCTGAATGATCTGTCTGATGTGTCTGAAGGGAATGATGGTACATGTAATGATGGTACATGTAATAATGATGCCTTCAAGTCTGGCATTTTTGCTATCTTTATATACCTGTCTGGATCTACCAATTACTCAATCCTCATAGTTAACTTGATGACAACGTGGCACACAAATATTGACATCATTTCTTGTTGAAGCTGTAAAGGTAGCTTGCATATGATAGAATCCATGATAGCCGGGCCGAAACTCAACTTAATTTTTTCTTTAAATACTGCAATAAGCGAGCAGATAATGAAAGGTGCTCAAACCGATGATACCATCATCGTGTAAAGTCTTGCGAGTCCTGAGGGTTGTAGATAGTGAAATTTGCCAGTAAGTCTCATTCTGTAGCCACAGCTCTCTGGTTGAAGGGACCAATGTGATGATGACTAGATAGCATCCACTGTTTCACATAGGTACTGGTATCTAGAGCTGGCGGAATAAAGCCTCAACGGCAGCTTCAATAATCAAATGTCAAGAAAAGGGTCTTCAATTGTCTTGTCTCTGCATGTCCATATCTGTCCATGTCTGTATATCTCCGTATATGTCTGTATATCCCTCCACACAGTCCTATCTACATACAAGTTATAGACCACCTTCGCCTTCCAACTGAGCCTGTACATACATATCTCGCTTCTTAATCATAATTTTCTTCCTTATCCTACGCATGTGTCATCATGTGGCCCTACCGCTAAGTACCGCTCCGGCCCGTGTATGGCCTTATTCATTCCATCGGTACCGTGGTTACCACATATATAAGGTACTTTTTTTTTTTTTTTTTTTTTTTTTTTTTTTATTTCATTACTCGCAGGCCGCCCTGAGGGCTATTTTTTTTTTTTTTTTTTTTAAATCACATAACCCCGCTTACAGCGCCAAGCCATGGCAGGGTCCCTGGGCAAGCCCTCGAAGCCCGGAGACAGGCTTAATAATAAACAAAGAACTTTCTATCTACTTCTACCACCTGATTCCAGAAACCTCCGGACGGACCTTCCGGTTTCTGCCTCAGGGAGGCTCCACTATATATCCCCCCCTCTCCCCCCTCCCCTCTTCCCCACACTTTCGCATCCCGGCAAGCAAACTTCCCCGACGGCAAATTTCGCAGTTTCCTCCACACCTTCGCAACCTGCGAATTTTTCCCGACCCGGGTCGGCAAATAGCGCGGCGCACTAAAAACCCTCCACACCTTCGCAAACCGGCCCGAAAATTATCGCACGGCGCGCTCCTAAAACTTGATCCCGGAAAAGAACCTTTCCAACTCATCCCACTCCTCCCCATTCTCTGCCGTCCTTTTCCAGTTCTTTTCCACATTCCCCCATCCTCTGAAGCCTTCTGGGCGAAACCTCTGCTGACTGCACTGGAAGGCTAGGTGCGCCCCCGTCTGTGCCTCCCCGCAGCCGCACTTCTCCGATTCCGCCGCTCCCATCCTCTTCAACCACACCCTGCATCTTCCTCTCTCCAGTCGGCTATGGCGAGGGATTTATTTAAAAGGAAACAAATAACAACGACCACTAGATACATGTGTTGCCCGCGGTGCTCATACATGATGCGGGTATCCATACAAGGGAGCGTCCTTCACTTCCCTCGTCTGTCCGGCTCGTATGGGCTGATCCTCAACCATTTCCCGCCCAGTCTTACCCTTTCTACGTCAGTCTTGTCTTCCAAGTACACCACAGCTGAACTGGTCTTCTTCCCCTCTTCTAGCAGCAAGGTCTTCTTTCTTAACCACCTTATCCCAACTGTCTTTCCCAGACCCGAGTTCCCAGTGTCCAACCAGCGCCGGACTTTTCCCAGGTCTTTTCTGAGGGCCATTCCGTGTACTACGACGCCGTGCTTCGAGGTGGTGGCGTCGGGACTCGGTGGAGGGGCGGAGGGCTTGTCGGTTTATATATCATTGCTCGCGTACCGTCCTATGGGCTATGGCAAGGTGCTAAGTACATGAAATTGAACATATAAAGAAAAATAAGGAGAATAAACTTCGCACTGTTTCCTATAAAAGGTACTAACAAGACCAGTAAGAATTGCTAGTCAAGTATCCTTTCAATCTAGTAGATAATAACTCTTGATATTTACTTCGGTATTGACCTAGAATGCTAGCTATGATACATCGCTTAGTCACATTCGCAATATCTGAGCGTGGAAAAAAAGAAGACAAAAAATGAAAATAAACCCGCCCAAAAGCAGGAATTCCATTCATTGTTGCGTTATAACTCCCAGAACCTGATCATTAACAATGCGTTGCCCCCTAATGTCAACACTTTAAGGCAGCAAACTCAAGAAAGTAAGGGATAGCAATCCGTTTCCCTCAACAGTAGAGTCATGAAATCCAATTTTCTTAGCCCAAACTGACAGACCTGTTCAAGGCTACAAACTCGTGCTCTGCCCACTGTCCTTATTTGGCCTGCTTGTCAATCCAGTAGCCTCCATATCCCCTACTAACGGCCATTGCAGCGCCGAAAGCTCCGAATCCGTGTCCCTAACTCTCGTGAAAATCAAACGGTCTTTGCTCCTGCGCCGCTGCTGGAATGTAACAACCGCAACTATGACCCACGAAAAAGCCGCGAATGCGGGGATAGCAACCACGACCTGGAGACGGAGGGTTCGGACTTTGTCGCTGGGGACTACGAAATCTCCTGTGCCAGGAAGGGGATTGTTGTTCTTATCTCGCATGGCATTAGGGTAAGTATCAGATAGACCCAGTTCCTTGACACCCACATACGCCAGGGCTGCATCCCGCACAACATTCCGATACTTCAAATATCCAGCATAGGCCATACGCTTGATATCCTTGTATGCTGAGGAACTTTCACCGTCCATACGACACGTGCCAGAGAGAGTATTAGTGCGCCAACTAGATTCTAATTTTCCGGCGTGATGTAACTGAAACATGCTACTAACGATTCCCCAAGGATAGATATCGCTGAGGAGTGTCCATATCCCAATGGGGATATCCGGAATATTTGCACCCTGTCTTTTTTCTCGCTTGACTTCTCCAGTGGTCGAATTCTTAAAATGATAGACCGCTAGGTCTGGTCCCAGATATGACCCCCGATAATACCAAGCACGCTTCTCATTACAAAGCAATAGCGGTCTTCCCGGAAGCACATTGTATTCTCCCGAAGAATTGTTTGGTGTCGTGCGATACCATGGGTCTCGGCTTGCAGACATCGAGTTTCGCCCTTGTGTCCTTGGTACTATTGCAAAAGGCAACTTGGGAACACCCTCTGAATAATCACCTGTCCCGCCCCAGTTGTATTGAAGCGTCAAAGGTTCAACATTGTCGGGTTGTACATCGACCTCTATAGTAACGTTCTTAAACTCGGTGCTGATATATTTATCTCTGTGTGAAGAAGTTCCGTTGCCATGATCTTGCTCTTTATACCAGCCATACTCAAAGTAACAGTTCCCTTCAATGTTAACAGACAAACCATGTAGATTTTGTAAGCCCATATCATAGCTATGAACACGGAACCTATATGTTATGTTGTACCTGTTGTCACCATGAGCTTCCTCCTTTAGCGGCTGCATGTCGACATGCACAACTTTGTCCAGATCTGATTGCAGCTTCGTCCCAGAAGAGTCTATCGTAGAGACCGCCCGTCCAATGCCCTTCGCAGTAACCACAACAAAAACTCGAAAAGGGTCATTGGTATTATTACCATTATAATTGAACGGTGCAGTAAACACCATCGTGTCATTCACAGGTGCCACTTGTCCAATGATAAGCTTTTTAGGAAGATAAATTCCACCGATAATACCTCCGAGCATGATCCCAAATGCCAGTAGCAATATAGCGAAAGCAGTAAATAACTCTCTCCAGTATGGCGTATCTGACGGAGTCGTCGAATCTTGCGAGAACGGCCGTGTTGTATGAATGGTTTTACGTTGGCTGTATCTTTTCACAACCATATTATAGCAGAACACCGCCACAACAGAGGCAGCTTGAAATGGCTCCGTTATGGCGCAAGCTCCAACAACCTTGATGGCTTTACATTCACGGAAGTGTCTTGGTGCAACCATAGAAATGCTTACAGCTATAATGATCCACCATGCCATGAAAGTGCCACCAATGAGAATTGTATAAGCCGAAACAATCATCAGTTCCATTGTGGCAGGGACGGCTATTGCACATTTCCCGCCGGAGGGACTAGGCATCGTGAAACGTCTGGCAAGATGATAATGCTCTCGCGTGAAGCCCGTAGTATCCATTTCAGCAACTAGACATTGTTGAGGAAAGTTAGATATGACGGTAAAGGTCAGTCACCTAGGGGCAAGGCGCAGGCATACTTCGTTGAAGCTGATCCCCATATACAGTCCCGTAGGTTTGTTATTACTCTCTCCTTCTCAAAGTAAACCCGAGAATGTACAGTTACGAGCTTTGTGGTAACTGTACTACTACTATCATTCAGGATTAGGAAGCTTGTGGTGGTGGGGTGATAGGAAACGGAAAAACGGAACATACATTCTCCAAACGAATCCCACAACTGGATGTTTAAACGTCAGAATACCTGGTGCTGTGAAGTTGAATGAAGTTGAATTAAGTTGTCTTGTATATTAAATTTGTTGGCTGGTAACAGAGAGTGGAAACCTGAGGGCCCTAGCGGTTATGAGTGTTACGATACGATATAGCGGATCCCCTCGAGGCACGGAGATCTGTTTTCTAAAAAGTATATTGAGTGAGGGATTCCAGGGGGGGAGATAACGTTGGCGGAGGTGATGGACTGGGCGGCGGAGTAGACGGAGGATTTATTATACGTTCATTCTCATTTTATGGTTTTATCTGCGAGTTACTATTCAGTTACTGTCTTGCATGTATCTAAACCCTCGCCATAGCCTACAAGGCGGTACGCGAGTAATGAAATAAAAAAAAAAAAAAAAAAAAAAGTGAGGGATTCCAAGAGATACACCAGTAACATTAGGGAAGGTGTCTAGATTCACGGAGTGCATAGCCCCGCATAGTAGGCTTTTAGGCGTGAACTATCTGCAAGACAGTAAGAGAAAGAGACACATACATATGAGTGATGCACAACGTGCATACTACATAGATATTGGAACTACAAAGAGTAATTCCAACATCGGCCAATAGTGTAATATTCCAAACAGCTCGGACGACTGGCCTAGGTCATTTCACTATCAACCCGAGCCATTCGTTCTACTATAGACAGCCCCGGCCAATCTTCAGCGGGCCGATTTGATGCCAGTGCACGAACAGATATGCATGTCCAATCGTCTATTTCGTGAGGAGGGGAAAGAAAGAAAAATCTCTAATGATGTAGCTTATGAAAAGAGTATGACATTTCATACATCATATTTGAAATAGATGTCTCGCGTAAGTTTTCCTGCTCTCGACGCCCAAAGTCACCATTTTAATATACATTGGTACATAGTGCTATAATGCGTGGTTGCTCTCTGAAGTAGTCTTTATTCCCAATCTTATTGCGAATGATAAGATAATTATTTAACGTCTCTAATAGCTGTTATTCACATTCAGTGAGTATACTTAAGGCGTTCTAACGGAGGACACTTGGGCATGAAAGACCTTTTTTTTTTTTTTTTTTTTTTAATTTCACGTAACCCCGCTTGCAGCTCTTCACCGTGGCAGGGCATGCAAACCTTGTACACTAGTTTGAAAGACTCACCTCCTCGAGTGGCTACAAGCACTCCTAATTCGATGGCAGTGGCGTGAACAAATTTGGTACGCATTGGATTGAGTTTCCGCACTTCTGTACACTCAATGGCTTTTAGAAGTCTTCGGTGGAGTGGATTGCATTTTCTGATTCGCCCAATTGCAATAGCATTTAAGTTTTACAGGCACAAGGGAGTTCCCAACCAATTTTTACTCAACTAGTAATTCGTATCATATGACTGCTATGGCGAAGCACATGCAAGATGCATAGCTTCTCATTTGTTAGTATGACAGGGGGCTCAGCTCGTAGTGCATCAGTGCAAGCGCTCAGCGACGGCATAACTCAGAAATCCTACCAATCAACTACGCGGCATCTATAGTGCTGCTAAGAGCCGCAGCAGGGTTTCGTTATGTGCTCATACAACAATATAATATATTCGGCCCATCTTTTTTTGTTTTTTCTTTTTTTTTGGTCACGTAACCCTGCATACAGGCTTCCAGCCTATGGCAGGGAATATTCGGCCCATTCGTGCCGTTATCAGTGTCGAATTGGTTGTATGAACAAGGTGCAGCGGCGCAAGCATGTACACTTTCTTTGCTTTGTGAGCCACACAACACGGGAACAAGCAGGATATCTCCGGATAGTCCGAAAGGACAGTCCCAACAGTTCTTACTGTCCCTAAAGTTGCATAATGGAATGTACCGGTGTGTGTTGCTACGTGGTGACATACACTAGGGCCTCTCAGCTCTGCGAGGGGACTGCCTGGCCACTCTCTTTCTTCCTGTTGCGTCGCTCCTGCTCGATGCACTCCACCCCTACCCGCATGTGCAGCACACCTACCCTCTGCTGATCTTCCTCCTCCGCATACTTGGACCGTTCTCAGTCCGCAACTAGGTATAGTTGGTGACGGCCCGCACACCCAAGAACCTGCTCTTGGACAGCCCCAGTGCAGTTGGGAGCCAGCTCTTCGAACTTCTCTCTCCAATGATTGAAGCCCTGTCTCGGACTGCATAAGGCCACCGCTTCAATTTACTATGCTGGTATATACCTGTCCCCACGCGCGTAGACTCGTACCCCCACTGCGAGTTCTCCAGCCTCATAAGCTTTTTGACTCTCTCAAGCCGACTCCACCAGTGCTCATCGAGGCTGAGCTAGTATCGATGTGTTGAGTAACTTGGTTCAAAATAGTTGAAAATGTGAATAGAAAATAGCTGTTCTCATAACATTACCTTTTCCTTTCAAAAAGCTTTGCGCTTCCGGTGCCTCAATACTGTGGATGTGCCTTTCGGGCACTCTATATGGCCGCATGATACCAGCAACACACCGATTTCAACCGGCTTCGTTGGCTTGCCGGTGAATACGACATTGATGACCAGGTACCAAGTGGACTCGTCCTTGTTCCGGCAGTAGACTTAGAGCGCCTCATGCTGGATTTGTGTTGAGGTGCTACATCAACGTTTATGTGGCTGGTATCTCCCCTGGACTCAGGTCTTTTTTATTTTTTATTTTTTTTTATTTCATTACTCGCGTGCCGCCTTCTAGGCTATGGCGAGGTAGGACTCAGGACTCAGGTCTGCTGACGATGGAGATGATGGTGTTGGTGTGCGGAGCACATGTGGGGGATGGCTGGCTGGATGGGAGGCCAAAACTTCCCAGAGTATAGGCTCTACGTTTATTTAGGCATTCATGAAACAACGGATCTCCATCTTGAGACGTACACGGACACAACCTTTCCCAGATTTGATATCTGCGGTACTAAAGTCCTCATGGGGGTAGTTCTGGTGGTGCAACAGTGTGCGAGTTACAGGCGCTTCAATGTATGCTTTAGGATTCGTGAAGAAGTAACTCGTTCCCAGTTGCGTAGACTAGACTCTAACACCTTCAATGGCGATAGGTATTGGACACAAGCTATCATTATCCTAAGGGAATTCCAGTGACGTCACCCACTGCCCGGCGCATACGCTGTTCTCATGACTTGGACACTGGGGACATCACCTGAAATTGGCAGATTGCTGCGCTTCCTATTGGGCGTTCGCATGGTGGGTGCACTGTAAACTGTTTCGTGTGCTGGGGGGGGGAAGGGGGGTCTGCGGCCGGTGATGCCTGGTGGGACGCACCGGTCGTCGAGCCTGGGTGGCAAATGGAGGATAAGATCCAATTGGTAGGGCGGACGGGGATGCGGGGTCTGGTGGTAGGCATGGCCTAGTCTCGTGGCATTGCCCACCGGTAGTTGGATCATCAGCAAAAACGAAAAATCGCCCTGAAGCACCCGGGGATGTGAATACCCTCCATGCGCCTTGAGCGCCCTGGATGCACGTCATCTATTCATTGTAACCTGGGCGCACTAAACAAGGCTCTGTGCGCCCTGGATGTACGTCATCTATTCATTGTAACCTGTCGCAGTAACTAAGGCTCTGTGCACCCTGAATGCACCTCGTCTATTTATTGTAACGTCCTATGCACCCTTGGATGCATGTTATCTGTTGATCATAACTAGACGCACTAACTAAGGTTGTTTACACCGAGGCAGTTTCTAGATGCCTATATTACGTCTCTGCGCAACTGATAAGTGTGCCATGTACTATCACGGCATCAGCCACTTATAGACACTGAAGAAGCCTGTAGCTAAGCATTTCATGATAATACATTTTTACAATAGCAAGTACTGCAGATAGTATTCCTTATTTGACAACTGATTATGTATATCTAGCTACTGTGATCTATATCCAGGTGCTGTTCACTATCCTATCATGCCATACTATCATCGGTAACCGTACCGCTCCAGCTTCATGTAATATAGCCCCTTTTGCCACATCTCGCTGCAACAGAGAGCTGCCATATCTGTTAATATAGCTTATTCTGCCATATGTCAGGGGGGCCCGCCATACATCTGAAATTCAGCTCATTTTACCATATGTTGTGCCGTCAAGAGAGGCTTGCCATACCTGTCAAATTCAGCTCATCCTCATCTGCTACCATCGAGACGGCCCACCATACCTGCCAAATTCAGCTCATGTTGCTATATCTTGCGCTGCCGAGGTAGACCTATCATAGCTATTAAGTTGAGCTCATGTTGCCACATCTCGCGCCATCGAGGTAGTTCTATCATGCGTATCAGGTTGAGCCTCTATTGCCATATCAGGCGCCATCATGGGAGAACCTGTCATACCGGTTGAATTGAGTGCATATTGCCATATCTCGCGCTATTGAGAGGGATTTGCCTATCAACAGGTCTCATATTGCCACATGTCGTGCCATCGAGAGAGATCAGCCATACATGTAAATGTGTTGCAAGATTCGCGTCAACAAATACGTTCTCAGCGCGTTGGCACGTCGCACATGTCTGCCAGCAACCTAGTTGCAACGGAACTTGACGTCAGAAATACCGGCAATCTAGAATTGAAGTGTATTGATCAACAGCACATTATCCTATGGTGGATTGCCAGCCGACTTGCATGTAATAAGTAGCGGCTGCAGTGACCGGCCCACTAAGCGACGGCCTAATGAGCAGCCTAATGAGCAGCCCCGAACAAGCTGTTCAGATCCGGTTACAACAGTATAAACTGTATCTCAATTGAGCAGTGCCCTAAGAGAGCATCCATCATCAAAAAAAAGGTTGCGTCCGGATATACCTACTCAGTGCCCTGATGCAATCCGTCTTTCACATTGCACTCTGACGCTAGATCTTACATCCTGTCGCATCCTAATGCTACATGTGAATCTTTGATCAATGATCATTATGTCTCGGCACATTTGGGCATCCACAATGCAATTACAATAATTGACCTGTGGCCCGACGCTGGCAGTCAGCGTGGGGCCCTAAATTCGTATATACCGCCTTCAGCATTAGGTCGGCGTGAGGCTCTTTCGTAGCCCCGTAATTCGTACATATCACCTTCGGCATGCCAATTTCATTTCTGCTCAATATCTTATGCGCGCAGTGAATACTTGATATACTTAATATATTCATATCTCATGTGTGTGCTCAATACACTCAATACACTCTATACCTCATGCGTGCAGTTAATATGCCTAATATTCTCTGCATGTTATGGCATGCTCAATGTGCTTAATACTCTCTACATCTCATATTATTATATAGCGTCCGCACTCGGTGTGAGTTCTGAGTCGGTTTTGCTGAGTGAGTCGGGTTTCGGGTCGGTTTGTCACACCGTAAAACGTACCCGACTCGGCTGCCGAGTAAGCCGGTATGAGTTGTCTGTACGGCGTGACTGAGTCGGTGTGATAATGTACAACTACTACTCGGCTGCCGAGTGAGCCGTATAAGTTGTATGTGCGGTGTGAGTGAGTCAAGTAATAATGTACAACTACTACTCGGTTCCTGAGTGAGTTTAAAGTAGGGTCGGAGGCCAAAACCTCTCGGGACAGGCACTTTCTGCCTGTACGCACACTGGCCGTTTTTCCCACTTATGATCGCCTGGTCTCAGCCTGGGCCTCAGCTTGAGTCCGAGCTGGCTATGGAATTGCCCCAAAATACCGGTAGCCTCCACTTGTCTGAGAGTGCTTTCACTTGATCTGCCAGTGGTGCAGCAACGTATAGGGACGAAAGTGCAGAAAGATTTTTTGCGCACTGATGTAGTCTTGCTACACATGGATAAGGCTTGCAATATCCATGCATTTCTTTTTTACACTAGACAAATACCTACTAGACGAGAACAACCTACTAGTAGGGATTGATTGATCGTCTCTATTTCTTTCGCCTCAAATAAATAAAATAACAACACACTGTACTAGTAATTGTTTTATTGCATACTTATCCATTTGCATTTTCATGACAGACATACTAGAATATAAGCTAACAACTACATATGCTCTATACTATGTGCAAGGACCATAGGGCAGAAAGGTATCATGGTGAGAGGTATGTATAACAGCAGGTAGGAGTAGTGATATATGAGTGACAGTGAGTGCGAATACCAGCAGGTGGTATGAGTAATAGTGTAATGGAGGTAGTAAATGCAGAGAGTTACCGTCTGCCAGGCTAAAAAGATACTTAACTAGCAATGCTTACTATACTCATTTATGTGACTGCAATGCCATCGGCTATCATACGTCGCTCATGTCATATTTGCATCAACCAATCGCCCATCTATGGTTGCAGTGAGCCCGTAACAGATAGCAAGAAATAGTCATAGTACTATATATCTGATATAACTGACTTTTGGCAAGCATAGAGAATTGCCAGTCCATTAGGTTAAAAAGACAGTTCAGAGTAGGTCAAAGGAGAAGGGGACCCACTAGTGGAACTGATGAGATGGATGGAACGCAAATTTTTTTTTTTTTTTTTTTATTCCATTACTCGCATGCTGCCCTATGGGCTATGGCGAGGTGTATATTAAAGTAACGAAAGGAACGAAAAGAAAAGTTTAGATACATGTAGTGCCCGCGGCGATGGAACGCAAAGGATGAAATGGGCTTTTTACTTTCCTATGCTACGTAATTACTTTTTTGTTCTTCCTATTCCCTCTCCTTACTTATTCCCTATATACTTAAATTGCTATAGCCCATTGGGTAGCATGCGAGTAATGGTAATATTAAAAAAAAAAAAAAAAAAAAAAAATAGTTGGCTAGCAATATCCGCTAGTCCTCTGTGTAATTCATAACTGCGATTATCATATATGACCATCCTATATGTACTCCGTACATATTTGGCTGTGTACTGCTCTCATACAAGTATTGTATGCTCTACTCAGCACTTGCACTAGGTGAGCCTTAATATCTAATACATATTTGTAAACTCCGTTCAGCAATGTGCTGAGTTGGCCTGCCTTCAAGGTCACAGGTCACCATATTCATAGTAGGTAGAGTGTCAGTGAGCGTTGCATGCATAAGATATACCAGTATAATAGCAATAAGTATCACAATCAGTAACTCTATACTTACTACTCTCTTGTTTTCATGCCCAAATAGCAAACCTATAACTTCATTGCGTAGTTCACAATTATGGCAGCGAGTAATGTCAAGATAATCTCACAAAAACGCAAGATTGGCAATAAAAAATATGCAGTATTAGAATTTATAACTTAAACAAGTAATTTTCAAAAATAGCTAGGTAATGCCCGCAGGTGGCTTGAAACTAGGGCACAGACTATGTCCTGGTGATTACCACTTGTCCCTACTTGTCTAGCGTTAGGAAAAATGCATGGGTATTGTGGGGGCTATCGTTGCAGAAAAATCTTTCTGCCCTATGCGTTGCCATACTACTGGCAGATCAAGTGAAAGCACTCTCAGACAAGCGGAGGCTACCGGTATCTTTGGGCAATTCCATAGCCAGCTCGGACTCAAGCTGAGGCCCAGGCTGAGACCAGGCGATCATAAGTGGGAAAAACGGCCAGTGTGCGTACAGGCAGAAAGTGCCTGTCCCGAGAGGTTTTGGGTCGGAGGCATTTTATTAAAGGCTTACACCGACTCAACTCACACCGATGCGAACACTACTCGGAGTCATCTGCACTGCGAAAGTGGTCAATTCCCAGTCCGGGTTGGGAATTTATGCTTAATATGCTGAACAGCCTCAATATGCCCAATATTCTCTACTCTCATACCCGCGCTCAATATGCTCGATATGCTCAATTGGCTCAATCTGCTCAATATCTTGCTGGCAGTAAATTATCTCAATCTGGCAAGTATGCTTGAGCTGCCCTGTTAGGACATTGCTGATTTGGGACGAACCATATACTGGTGCGCCAAAATCTACTGTTATTGAATTCAGCTCATCAGGCCGCGCGTTGGGCCGCTCATTAGGCTGCATGTTGGCCTACTGATTGGGCTACTCATTGGGCCGGCTCTGCTCCGTACACATTGTGCTCACTGATGGTTGTCGATCAACATTCTGTTCAGCAGCCCCACATATGCCTGCAGCTCCTTCCTGCTAAATTTAGCCCTCCGTGTTCCCCACTACTCTCCTTACCTCTGCCACGTCGTTGTGTGGGTGGGCATCTAGAACTCTTAGTACCGGCCACTACCGCCGCTGGCTGTTACTCACATTAGGGGTTGTCGACGAACAACTGGGAATGGCTACCAGAAAGTACCACTACTAACTGAGGCGCTTTTAGTGCCTTGGCCTCTTCGTTCATTGGTCTGTTGGCACGTAGTCTCCAGTACCAACGTAACGCCTGTTACCAGTCAAATTTGACTGGTAGTGGGCTCTTCTGGTAAGTAGTTCTCAGTTAGTAGCCTACTTTGCTGCATACACCCGCATTTATTTCGTACCATATGCATCACCTGCATATTCACATCCCGATCACGTCAACATTGAGATGCATCTACAAACACAAATAATGCATACATATCCTCTTTATGGGTTCATCATGCGTCAATTAAGAATCATAAGCAACATAATAGCTTTTACATTGCTTCGCTTTTGAGCTCTTGTTGTATTACAGCTCTTTGACTTAGACGGGGCATGTTGCAAAGGTGTAAAGTTGATACGCGTAAGTCTTGTTGTGTAGAGGCATATTTGTGGTAATTCATAGTACTTACTAATAAATTTCACAAGAGTAAAAGGGGTGCCTCACGACACCTGCCTAGTTTGGCTGGCGTATTTTCTCTGGTACCTTCTGGTAGCCATTCCCAGTTGTTCGTCGACAACCCCTATTGTTAGAGATCTACAGTAATGTCGGAGTGTCGGAGGTGTCGGATATCAGAGAGGTCCGTGATAAAGGGTGGTAAGGGCCCGAGAGCAACCTCATGCTCTATGTATATAGGTGTATTACTTTGGCTACTCTCTCTACGAAGGAATAACAATCATCTCTTTCTATCCAAAGCTCAACAGACTAGTGGGTCATAAAATGGTACTGGTGGCGCCAGTACTGGTGTGGGTGCCGGTGCAAAGGGCAGTGCTAGTGGGGACACATGTGCTAGAGTAGGTGATAGTGCTAGTACGAGAGCTAGAGTTGATTCTGGGGAGATGGACCGGTCCGCTCGCGAATTGACCGTGAATCACAGCTTTAGTGATGTTTTTTTTTTTTTTCCTCTCTCCTCGTCCACGGGAGAGGCTCCTTTAGCCTTAATACATTCCTCCTCAACGTTGAAACTACAGTAATTCCCAGCCCGGTATACATGTAATATCAAAAATAAAATACAAGAAACCTCTAGTATACATGACTTAACATCTAACTACAATGGCCCCCCCAGTGCTATCAACAACTGATCTCGTTTTCTGAACAATAACGGCGACTGTAAAGGGTACAGTGAGTGGTAGATTCAGGAATCTTATAGGTAAGGTCGTCAGTATAGAGTTGATAGCTCGCTTTCTTTGTTACTCAACCTTCTTAATATTCTAAGCTATGAGCTGAAGTAACACATAGTATTATTAAATATACATTAAACAATATAAGAAGCAAGATGTAAGCTGAATCCACGTCATTGTCACAATATTTCTATCCAATACCAGTAACATTACCTCTTGAGTGCTATACCAGCAGCAAATTGTAAAAAGAAGGGTATTATTGCAGGTGAGCACTTCAGCCGCAGTATAGCGGTATTGTAATGTCTTAGCTCAGGTATTATCATGCATTTTTTTTTTTTTTTTTTTTTTTTATTTCACGTAACCCCGCTTGCAGCTGCTCGCCATGGCAGGGTATTATCATGCTGCTCGCCATGGCAGGGTATTATCATGCATATGATAATACCCTGCCATGGCGAGCAGCTGCAAGCGGGGTCATGTGATAGAAAAAGAAAAAAAAAAAAAAAATGCATATGATAACGTCATAGTTGCTATTTTGTATATACACCAGAACAGCCATACTTGCTATTAGCCAATCACAATACTTGATATGCATAGCTGGTATGAGATCACAGGTGGGTGGAACGGACCTGTTAAGTACACCAGAGATATGAACCATTTAGGTAATATCACCACTTTGAGTAATGAACAAGAAATCTCGTCATAGCCCCCAGGATGCTATACGAGGAAAGGAAATAATAAGAAAAAGGACATACTTCTAGGCCGTAACAAACTCCAAAACCCACTATCTCCGTAACTCCATTAAGCTTATAGTGATATGGACAACAATATTGACTCTAATGATATTGGCACCATCAGCCCATGCCTTGCGCCTGTGTTCGGGGCCAGTCATTTCAACAGGACGCTCATGACTGGCCCGGGCCAGCCATTTCTTCCATACATATGTGGATGGCCCAGACCATCCATGCTAGGACCAATGGCCCGGGGTAGTGGTCCAGATTCTGAGCTGAGTGGCCCGGGCCATCCATATTTGTACTGACTGGCCTGGGATACTCGCCCGGATTCTGAATACATGCCCTTAATGCTGGAATGAAAATTTTGCATTTGTTGCGGCACTACAGGCGTAGCCGCTCCTGTTGTCTGTGTTGGCGAATATACTGATTAAGTATATAAGTCCCGAATGGGCCGAATCAGGTACATGGCATCTCAAGATATTCACTACCACTGCATTCACTACACTCCTCCCCCACGCCTCCTCTCATTACTCTCCCTCCTGAACCTGTTGGATGATCCTTCTTCCAAATTCTTTGGCGTCAATAGCATTACTGACTGCCTGGTTCAATGTGACAACAACCACTCAAGTTGGAGAATTATTCTCTGGAAACTGTTCCTGTCAAGCAGTATGTATAACCAATCGATGTAGCTGCAGAAAGCACCTACATACCTGTTCATTCTCTTGTGATCCTGATGTGGAATGCCAACATTTGACTACAGAAGAGTTAAATGATGATGTTCGTAGTACTATTCATGTCAGTTAAGAACTCATGTACTGTAAACGGAGTGACGCTTCTAGCACTACAAGTATGCATATCAGTTGACCTGCCATAATTTTTTTTTTAATATCTTTACTCGCGTGCCGCCCTATGGACTGTGGCGAGACCTACCATAGTGAACAGCGGTGGGCGATATTACATGAGATTTGTTTTTAGGAACAATGCATGTCAGTTAAGAAATGATGTAATATAAACCGGCAACAATCGCGATAGCCCACAAGGCAGCACGCAATCAATAATATAAAAAAAAAAAAAAGAAAAGAAAACGGCAACATCTCCACTCATGTATCTATTTATGCATCGTGGCTCGTTTTTAGTCTTTTATCGTTGTAAATTGTTCAGTGGCTCGCTTCAGTGATGAGTAGCCCAGTTACCGACTGGCCCGGATAAGATGGCTGGCCCCGAACATATATAAACTCCATGGTTTCCACCTGTGAATATAAAAAGTTTCATTCGCCAGTGGACCGGGCCTCTCGTACAAAAAGTATCAATCGCGAGTGGACCGGTCCCCTCGTGAACGGCCCGCATTCGGGAGGGGACCAGAACAGGCCAACATTGCCCTTGCTCTGGTAGTGATGCCATACTCCCTAAGTACCAATATCCGGATTCCACTTAAATTGATTGCCAAAGACATTCACAACGCTTCCACTCTCTCCCCACACACACCCTATTCTGCCCTCATCTTGCTGCCATTCTGCCGTGATTTTTTCTTTTCTTTCTATATATCATTACTCGCTTGCCGCCCCGTGGGCTATGGCGGGGTTATAGTTAAATACATGAGAAAAGCCCCTAATTCCGACCTATAGAATGAAAGCTTGAGAAGAAATGGAATATGAGAGAAATATGAGAGAATATAATGTATTCTGCCGTGAGCTTCACTAGGTTCATACTTCGCGGGTCCATCAACCCCGTCTCTGTTTCCATTTCAATCAATACGAGACTTGCCATATATCGATAGCAAGATGCCCAGCCATGTACGCAGTGATGATTGTATTGACATTGGTGAGGCTGTTCAGCAGCTCGGTGGTGGTGTACCTTGCAGAACAGACCGAACCAACACTGGGCAGAGTGAGATTGGGAGGGAAATGGTTAAAGTCGTGTGAGTATGAATGGGACAAGAGACGGACTTGAACCTTTTCTTTTTATAAGCCTGTAACACAGAAACATTCACGGGCAACATCTCTTCTTTTTCAGCGGTATTTGTTACTTTCCCAACGTACAGGAGGATCCGGGGATCTCTACTATACTCTTTTCTTTCCTTTTTTTCATATATAACTAAACATCTCCATATCCCAACGGGCGGCACGCGATTATTGATATTTAGAAAAAGAAAAATAAAGCATCCAGTCCTTGGATGCGTTTGAGGTCTGGCAGCTGCTTGACGTGGTAGCCGATATCGAACGGAAGTCCCCGGGGTTCCTCGCGCAACCTGCGTGCTGCGGGCTTGTGATCAGCCTCCCTCAGTGACTTTGGTCATTGTACATAGCGATATGTAGGTCTCGTGCTTCAATTTATGCCGCTCGTCCACTGGTGATGTCCCTTAGCAATATCACACGAAGCCCGCTGCTAGCTATAGCCAGAGTCTCACCCGAATGGGAGCCGGAGCGGGATACGCGGTTCCCTTGTCTCTACAGAGGTAGTGTCATTTGGAGCATTCATCACCGCGTCAAACCCTTCAAACAGAGAGTGCGGAGTGCGCGCGTAACACGTTCTGAATGGATGCCGCTGCTGGTGAAGGGATCCTGATAGTCGATGGATTTAGTCTTATGCCAAGACCCTCTGGTGGTACCCGCCGAGCGCAGCGAGTGTCAGTTTCAGTCGGCTAATGTAAATCTAAGTAGTAAATGGTATGTTTGTAGTTACATCCAAGACTCTAGGCTGAAGACACCAAGCTTAGCCCGCCCCTGCCCATACACAATAGGTACCCAACGCACCTTTCGGCCTTCGGCTGCCCCAAATCGAGGCAGGCGAACTCTACCTCGACCGGGTTGGCCTCTCCTCCCGCGTGCCTCCACCCTTTCGCTTCTAAGTCCTCAGCAGCACTGCCAGGCCACCTGCACGCCATCTTTGTCCTTCCTCTCGGGCCGCTCCAGCTCAGCGCACCTGAACACCACGCGCTCAGCCCTCCACTCTATTCCACAGGTGCATCGCACCTCCTCATCACTTTTGCTGATCTTCCTCAGTCACATGGCGCCCCCTGTCCCAGTCGGCAGCCATGTGTTGTTTGTGAGTGCTCTCCGAATCCACTCCACAAATTCTGCTTTCCCAGAGCCAGCTCGTTCCCTCTCCTCCTTTCTTTTTCGAACTAACGCCTCACGCCCTGCACGCCGCATCTCATGCATCTGGTCCCCTTTTTCGCCTCCTCATCTGCCTTCTCGTTGCCCTCTATCCCCGCATGGGCCTCAGCCTCCACCGCCTTTCTGCCGCAAGCTCTACCACACGTGCCAGGTCTACAGTACTCACCTTGCCAGTTCTCCCCACTCTCTTGACCGCACTGATGGCTGCCTAGGAGTCTGCGGGCAGCAATATCTTGGCTCTGCCATTAACGGCTCCAGTACCCCTCCTCTTGCATGCACCATTTCCATCCCACACAGTAGGTTTTGTGCCTACCCACTGGCTGCCCACTGCCTCACCTGCTACCATATGCCTCCAGCACCGCCCATCTCCAACACCTCCGTTCTCGCTATGGCTCCCATCTGTAAAGATGGCCACTGCATCCCCCCTTGCTCTTTCGATCGCCTTCTCCCACTTTGCTGGTGAGTTGCCGTCCCAAGCTTGAGGTCCACCCATCGCCATAGCCCCTCAGGGCGGCCCTGCGGTCAATGATATAAAAAAAAAAAAAAAATTGAGATCCACCACTTCGATAGTCGCTGCAAGTGAGGTAACTGCATGGCCCCAGTGCAGTGTTCCCAACGGGCTGGTCCAGGCCATTCAGGCTGCAGTGTGAGTTAGGTTATGCAGTAGCTATATACAGAACGTACTCTAAATTCTACGTATACCTCATTCTCTAATGTTTAGGATTTTGCTTGCTGATTTTACACCGCCAGTATCGCTACCCACCCTCCCCGCGGACACCACGAAGGAGGAGTGGGAAACGGCAATCTCCGAAGTGGAGGAAGAGGGCTGGACCAGTCACAACACTGATGGCAGTCGGATAGATGATGCCTCCGGAGCAGGAATGTTCATGCCACACCCACCACCAAAGCAGACATCGTCATCACCTGGGCCATCATCGAGCCCAAAGACATCACCGCCATCACAACAACCCTCCACCGACACCAAGGGCAAAAGAAAGGCGCTTCCGAGTCAAGAGGAGGCTTTTCAGAGCCACCAGGCCCGCCGTCGCCCCGACAGCAGGGGCACCACCGTCACCACTCCACCAGCCAAACCCGATGCCACCACCAGAGGTAAATACGGCATCGTGATACACGGAATTGCCTTGCGAAAGGACTTGGGAAAGGTAAAGGCATGGCTGGAAGCCGCGAACCGGGAACTGGGGAAGATTAACGGGATTCGTTGGCTCAGGAGGAGGACAATACTGGAGGAGGAAGGGAAGAAGACGAGTTCGGTGGTAGTGTATTTGGGAAAGGAGACGGAGGTTGAGAAGGTCAGGCTGAGTGGACGATGGCTGAAGTCGGTCCGGTATGAGTCGGAGAGGGGAAGGAAGTAGGGGAACATACTGGGCTCCACCCGCGTCACGGAAGAGTCCGCGGGCACCACATGTAGTCAGGGGTAGTTAGTGGTTGTGCTCTCTTTTCTTGTTCTGTAATAAAGACCCTCGCCATAGCCCTCCGGGCGGCCTGCGAGTATTGAAATAAAAAAAAAAAAAAAAAACACCCACCGAAAAGGATCTCAAGGTACCTAGGCAGGCTAAGCACCGTGAACGACGCGGAGCCGCTAGCCATGAGCGAGGCATTGGACAGCCAGGACAACGAGGTCTTAATCATCACCGACTCCAAAACAGCACTAGCCAAACTCCAGAGAATTGCCGACGGGGAACCCAACCACGAAGGGGCTTCACAGCGAGTCAGGGAGGCCTGGAACCGCAGGGCGCGGACAGGAGACTTGGACGGGGCAGTCATGTGGGTGAAATGACACAAAGGTGTACCCGGCAACACAGAGGCGGACATGGCGGCTAAGATAGGCCCGTGCCTTCAATACTAAGAAGAAAGCGCAACAGAGGCCGGACTCAGACAACAAGCGAAGGCGGACAGAGCTAGGGAGAGAAATAGACTGGGCCTTACGTACAGACCACTACAAAGAGTAGGCCCCAGAGTCGCCATCCTGGCCGGCATCCTCGGGAGCAAAGGCCTACGAGAATAGAAGTACTGAATCGGGACTTTTTTTTTTTTTTTTTTTTTTTTTTTTTTTTAATCGCGTGCCGCCCTATGGGCTATGGCGATTTCCGAATCGGGACAGCCGACAGCCCGGAATGCCGCTGGTGCGGCGAAGACATCGAGATAACACAACACATATTGACACAGTGCCGGGTCTGGAGACGGAAATGCCCGTGAGACATCGAGGACTTACGCCAGCCGAGAGGCGATGACGAAGACGGAGATAGGCTTTGGGACATATTGGAATGGGCGGGGCAGTAAAGCCCATGGTATCTTTTACTTAGCAACATACCTGTTATCGCTTTTAGTGCATATCTCCTTCACCATTATTCCTTCTCCTTTTCCTTTCATCCCTTTTCTCGCATGTAACTAAACATCGCCACAGCCCATAGGGTGGCACGCGATTAATGATATAAAAAAAATAATAAAAATAAAAAAAACCGCCAGTATCGCTTTCCATTAGCCATGCACAGCTTCACCATACTGTCACATGCAACTTTGTCGCACCAGATTTTTGGAACCCAAATTCCACAAGACTCGATATTGGCATCAGATTGGACTGCAGGGAATCATCGATGCAAGATCAAAACTTGAACTGCACGATGGAGAGTGAAGAATACTATAGGAACCATCATCACCAGTACCGGTGGTTGGAATGTCTGTCTCCCTACAGTACTAATAAGAAATTAGTATATAGTCAAGCGATACAAAAAAAAAATTACTTACCTGAATACCTGCCAGCGCTGCTCAATAAAAAAAAAGTCTAGATAGTGATCTGAAAATATTGAAAGGTTCATATTAAATCCGTGTCCAAGTAACCTGAAGGTGGTCCCTGAAATAGCCTCGTAACCAGCCCTCCTGCCCCTGAAATTGCTTGAACGGCCTGGAACGGCTTGGGCCAGCCTGTCGGCCTGGACAGCCTGGACTATCACAATCCAAATGTAAGAGTGATAAGAGTGCAGTAGGTGCCCAGTTGTCAATCCAGTGACGCTGGTTTTGTATATTGTTTCCGTAAGAATGTAGCTGCATTGGTGTGATGTAATTTCTATTCGATGCTCACACTAGCTATGTCTGGGCATTTATTTCGTAGTGTGCTAACTTATTAACTAAATATTGCAGCATCTTATATTTTGATTGGAAAATCCGGCCAGATTTTTCGGAATTCAAAAGTTTTTTGAATCTGGAATCGTTCAAAGTGTTATCCAGCGGTTCTCCAAAAGTTGCATTGGCACACATAAATCTGGGTGGATTATTTAGTCAAAACCGGTTTGCAATTTTAAAATCCAGTCTACCTTTTACGAGAGGATACTCAGACCCCAGCTGAATAAAGCTGGCTTGCCCGCTGGATTTCGATATACTCGCTGATTCTAAAAGTATTTGGACACAAAAGCGCATAGCATTATATCTAACATTCGCTCATATAAACGGAGGGAGTCTAATCTGAATACCGCTAATGTTTAGTCCATTGTAGGGGCCTATATAGTTTATAGTAGTTTGACATAAGTGTACATCTTGCTTGTTGCCTAATAAATTTCTATGATTGAAACGCAATAAATATTTTCGTATATTTCCAGATTTCTGAAGAAAGTTGTAATAGGCGCAGTATTGTTTGAAGTCGATACAAATTGTTTCGACTCCTTCTAAATAATTACATTACCATAGGATAGTCTCATTCCAACAATAGCAATCAATATTGTACCGAAGGCCGCCGATTATGTAATCGGTCAAAATTTGGAAATAAAACAAAACAAAATTTAATTATGCTACTAGTCTTACTGAGGAAAGATGAAAGACGGAATGAAGCTTGTTTGTTTTTACCACGACCATCGAGGTCGAAACAGCTGCTATATATACATGAGGGTTTGCCATAGACTTGTGGCGACAAAGAAAAAATTTTATACATGATGTTGAATAGACTCATATAGAACGAGCCAATAGGTATCACCGTCAGGCGATGTCACGTGAGTGGCACGGGTGCCAAGATCTCACTAGAGTATTCTAACACACCCCCTCAATCGAGATTGTGCAAGCACAATGAGATTGCTAAAACGCTAAACATCCTTGACATCTATGACATCTTGACATCCATGATATCTGGCCTCGTTAAAACTCTCCAATGATCTCTCATATCATTGCACGCAGTGCCATATACCGAAAAACCTTTGCAGGAGAAAACGGTAAAGGAAGAGAAAGAGTACCAGGTCGCTTGCCAGTGAGTTCCCTATCGCGCGGGCTTGTAGCAGCCTATTACTAAAGCATTCAGTCATTTCAACCTTGTCAACCATCGAATCACCACATCACCTCACATCACATCACCTCCTCACCCTAAGGAGTATCGTATTCAATGTTGTATCATCGTTACCCCCTCACCCTAAGGAATATGGTGCATGCACGTATGCAACTACATACGCACGGAATTACACACCCCCTGACGCCGACTTCACAAGTCCCATGCTTCGCATATGACGATGATGTGTCTCGCTTGGCAGAACCTTCGTTAGCAGGTCTGCAGGGTTTTCTTTGGTGTTTACCCTAATGAGCTCTATGAGCTTCGTTTCCACGGCTTCACGAATAAAGTGATGACGGATATCAATGTGCTTTGTGCGATCGTGGTGTTTAGGGTTTTTAGCGAGGTCCATTGCACCGTTGTTGTCAATAAGGATTTTCTGTGGAGAGAGTTGAATTTCCTTGCGTCCAAGGATTTCGTCATATAGGCGGCGGAGCCAGATAGCTTCTTTGCTGGCTTCAGTGGCTGCCATATATTCAGCTTCGGTACTGGAGAGAGCAACAGTTGGTTGTCTTCTTGATTTCCAAGAGATAGCACCCCCTGAAAGAGAGAAGACATAGCCTGTTGTTGAACGTCGTTTTTCGAGATCTCCAGCCCAGTCAGAGTCACAGAATCCTATGAGGTCGCTGCAGCTGCTACCGGAGTAGGTTATTCCTACATTTGATGTTTGCTTGAGGTAGCGTAGGGTTTTCTTTGCTGCTTCAAGGTGCGTTTTTGTTGGATTTGTGTTGTATCGTCCTAATGTTGACACAGTATATGCTAGGTCGGGTCGGGTGGCTATCATTGCGTACATGAGTTTTCCTACAATTGACTGATATAGGGTGGTTTTCTTCGCATCGAGGGGCTTGAGCTCGGATTCGGGTTCGAGTTCGGTATAAGCGGTGGATTCAATTTCGGGTTCGGTATTATACGTGGTGAGTTTGTGGTTCGTTGGGAGTGGTGTTGAGAGGCCATTGCATTCTAACATATTGAATTGTGCTAGAATGCTGTTGATATATTTTGACTGATGCAGGCGGATTGTTCTTGCCTTTCGATCGCGCTCAATTTCAATTGCTATGAATGATCTTGCCTGGCCTAGGTCTTTCATGCTATACTTTTCGCATAGCCGCTTCTTGACGTACTGGATAGGGAGGGAATTGTTCGCATCGGCAGTGGGAGAAAATAAGAGGATATCATCCACCCATAGGAGCAAGAGGAGATTGTCCATGATGTATAGATTGGAGTCATATTTGGAACGTTGGAAACCCAGGGAGATGAGAAAGGCATCAATATCTGAATACCATGCTCTGGGGGCTTGTTTGAGGCCGTATAGAGCTTTGTTAAGCTTGCAGACATAGGTGCGGCGGCATTCATCTGGCGACATTGACTTTCCTGGTATTCCATATCCTTGTGGGAGCTCCATATATACCTCTTCGTCGATTTCAGGGTGGAGGAAGGCAGTGATGACATCCATTTGCCAGATGTCCCAATCCAGAGCAGCAGCAATTGCGAATAGCATGCGTATTGTGGCGAGTTTCGGGACAGGAGCGAATGTTTCTCCATAGTCGTCTTGTTCAAACCCACGGAATACAAGCCTGGCTTTGAATCTTATGCTATTGTCAGGATTATGCTTGATCTTATACAACCATTTGCTCGAAATCACTTTGGCATCCTTTGGGACCTTGGATCTGGGTATGTATGACCATGTGCCATTTTTGATAAGGCAGCCGAATTCCTCATCCATTGCGCCTTTCCATTGTTTGGCTTGGAGGCTTTGGAGTGCCTGACGATATGTGTTTGGTGTTGGTATGTCTGAGGGAGTGGCCATGGCACTATATACATATGATGTGAGGTCAAGTTTCCGAAGGTCATTGACTAGCCGGTTCAACGTTTTGAGTCGCTCGGAATCTTCAACAAGCTTAAACTGCATAGTACCTTCTTCGAGGGTTTCATAGTGGCGCGAGATCTGTTCACCAGCAGTTGTTGTTGATCCACGAATGTGAGTGAGGAGAGCAATGGCTGCATTGGTTCTTTGTTCAGCATTCTCATTGTTGAGGACAGCATAGGCAGAGAGGGCTTTGGCTTTGGGCTGGTAAGGGATGAATTTGATTGGTTTAGCTGACAGTCTCGAGGGTTGTGTAGGCCTGTTTGATGTGGGAGGCCGTGGTTGTTGAGGCACGGGCGGAGGTGCTGGAGCAGCTACCGGAGGTGGTGCCGGAGGTGGTGCCGACGGTAATGCTGGAGGTGTTACCGGAGGTGTCGACGCAAGTGCCGGAGGTGATACCGGAGGTGGCGAAGCAAATGCCGGAGGTGGTAGCGCTAGAGATGGTGCCGGAGGTGATACTGTAGGTGCTGCTGGAGGTGGTACAGGAGGTGACGAAGCACGAGTCGGAGGTGCTGCCGGAGGTGTTGCCGGAGCTGTGGCAGGAATCTGCTTTATGGAGAGGTGAGGGCGGGAGAGAGGATGATACATTTCGTCTTCTGCGAAGACAATATTTGCTGATTCAAATACTCTTCTCTGCACAGGATCAAACACTCTCCATATTTTCTGGGTATCATGGACATATCCCATCAACAGACAGCGTCTAGTTCTTGATTCCAGTTTCTTCCTGAGTTCTAGTGGCACAAGTGAATAGGCAGGGCAGCCGAATGGTCGAAGGTGGCTAAGCGCAGGTTTCTGACCATACCACGCTTCATATGGGGTCATTTTATTGAGGGCGGAGGTTGGTGAACGGTTCCTGAGATATACGGCTGTTTTGATGGCTTCTGGCCATAGGTCGTTGAAGTCAATGCGGGCATCATGGACCATCGTTCTAGCCATGAGAAGTACTGTCTGGATCATCCTCTCACTCACACCATTCTGGTGTTGTGTGTATGGTGCGCATGGCTCCCATATGACCCCCATATGCCTGAATTCCTCTTGCAGCTTCTTGTTTCCATATTCTGCACCATTGTCACTTCGAAATCTGATGATTCGGCTTGACTGGCTAACTTTGTTTGTGTCGATGTCGGCTTTGACAATGTTCTTGAAGTTTGTCCATGCCTGGTGGACATCGGCAGCTGATTTGGAGGGCAGGAAGAACACCCAGGTCATTCTGGTATAGTCATCAACAAATATGATGAAGTATCGATTTCCACCAAGTGACACTGGTAATAGTCCGCAGACATCTGAATGAATCAATTCGAGTGGTTTGGCTGCTCTTTGTTGTGGTATTCGACTGATCACTTCCTTCTGTTTACCCTCAATGCATGGGGCGCAGGTGTTTTTCAAACCAGGAATATGCTCGCTGGCTTTGAGGATAGCAATCTCAGAGGCAAGGCCGGATGCTAATGATTGTACGCTCTGCAGGTTCAAATGGCCGAGTCGACGGTGCCATATCTCGAGTGGGAGTGGCTTTATATTGGTAGGCTGATTTCCTGCTGATGCGCGCAGTGCCAGAGCTTTTTCGTCGATTACTTGAGAGTTGAGCTTGAACATATTGGCTAGGGGCTTGCAGCGAGCGATGACCTTTCCTGACTCCACGGTTTTATCAATTAACATGCAGAACCCACTGTCAAAGATAATGGTATGGTGGGAGGAGGGTGTGGTCAACTTCCCTATGGATATCAAATTGCAGCCAATCTTCGGAGCATAGAGGACGTTTGAGAGGCGGAGTTTATGGTGATTTCCTTGAGGGTCGGTCACACGAAGAATAATCGTGCCGCAGCATATAGCATTGATAGTTGAGTTGTTGCCTAGCACGATTGGGATGGGTTTTTGCAGGCGCTTCCAGTCTAGGAAGTAATTGAGGTTGCAAGAGATGTGATCTGAAGCGCCAGAATCGAAGAGGAAGGCAGAGCGTTGGAGGATTGAGGTTGCGGTTTGAAGGGAAACTCGAGCTGCATGGCAGGCATATATCAGTAGTGGGCTTGGGTGGTAGGCATATGCAATGGAGTGTGGATGTGTCATGGCAGCGCGTGAACTTGAGTCGGTTAGTCAATCCATCTCTGTGAGTCGTGGTATCTCGATTCGGTCTTCAAGGTTTGAGGTGGCTGTATTGGTTGTGATGGCAACGTTTGCTGTTGATTGGCCACCTTTCTCGAGCTCTTTAACAACTTTTTGGGCTCGCTTCCGTGTGAAGCATTCTTCTAACTTATGCCCTTTACGTCCACAGTAGGTGCACAATGGTCGATTGTCGGAATTGTTGTTTCTATCATCCTGCTTTCGGTAATTTTTCTTATGCTCACGGCGGTCACGGCGGTCACGGTCACGGTGGTCACGGCGGTCCCGGCGGTCCCTCCTTTTCGACTTGTGGTCGTCTTTATTTCTAGTACTGACTAGAGCCTTCGAATTTTGGCGGCGGTGACCAAGCTTTGCCTCTCGTTCGATCAGTTTGTTGAGGACTTGTATGTATGAGGTTGTGGAGTTTGAGTGAGCATGAGTGACAATGTCATCATAATCTCGGGGAAGGTTGTTGGTTAGCTGGGAGATAAGGTCTTGGTCGGTGAGTTTCTTTTCTGTGAGAGCAAGACGATCTTGGTAGGACTTTAGTTTTGAACCATATTCGTCCATCGAGTTATAATTGACAAACTGTTCTCGATAGAACTCTTGGATAAGGTTTTGTACGTTGCTTATGCCACTGGTTCCACCATAGTGATCTTTGAGGATTTTCCATTGCTTGGCTGGATCCTCTTCGTGGGCGATATACGACTGGACAGTTGGTGAGCAGAACTGGAAGATAAGCATTGCTGCTTTCTTCTGTTTCTTCTTGTATGTTGCTACGTCATTAGATATTGTGACAGAGGAGGTGCGTGTTTGACTGCCAGAGGAGGGGGTTTCAGGTATGGTTTCAGTCCCTTGCACGACTTCCCAGAGGTCTTCTCCATTGAGCAGAAATTTCATGGAGAAGCTCCATGCTTGGTAGTTGGTGCCGTTGAGTATTGGTGCGCGGAGACCGTCCTTTGTGGTGAGAAAGGTTTGATCGTTGGATGCGGACATTGTGGTTTGGGATATCGAGGGTCAAATTGAATGTTGAGTCGAGGATCAAAATTAAGGGCACGATAGGTGGGACCGAGTGTTGAGGGAAGGAGATAAATATCAGGGTAAAAGTGGTATAATGGGTACGATATATACGCAGATGATTAGTGCGTCAAAGGGCTCATAACCTGAGGAAAGATGAAAGACGGAATGAAGCTTGTTTGTTTTTACCACGACCATCGAGGTCGAAACAGCTGCTATATATACATGAGGGTTTGCCATAGACTTGTGGCGACAAAGAAAAAATTCTATACATGATGTTGAATAGACTCATATAGAACGAGCCAATAGGTATCACCGTCAGGCGATGTCACGTGAGTGGCACGGGTGCCAAGATCTCACTAGAGTATTCTAACACTTACCAGTACCGTATGGGTAACGATGTGCACACCGGTATGATAACGCTGGGCACCTTGGCGCCGGTTTTGCACCCTCTCCAACATCAAAATGTCAGGCATATCTCACAGAATATATTTCTAATATATATAATGAATTAGTTATAGACCATATTGACTGCGCTGATTCTGAATTTGAAGGGAAAAAAGTGAAAATGCTACTCCTACAGCACCTACAGTTGCCACATCCCTCTACCTTATGAAATAACCTCCTCTGGTACCTACCAGCAAATACCAACTCACTGCAAAGCTCTACCTGTTCATGCAATAGTAGGAATGGTAGCAATAGTACTACCAGTGCTGTATTACAATACATGAGTAGTAACAGCTTGAGATCTGTAACATAGCACTGTATGGTTCTGTAGCAAGAAATTGTGCATAACTAAGAAATTGAGCATTTTCCGGATATAACAACAAAAAATTCCTGTGAGTACAAATAGCTCTCAAGGAGGCTCAAATTGAAGCCAGAGCATGGTAGAATACATGGAATTATCTTAGGGTTATAGACCATATTGACTGCGCTGATTCTGAATTTGAAGGGAAAAAAGTGAAAATGCTACTCCTACAGCACCTACAGTTGCCACATCCCTCTACCTTATGAAATAACCTCCTCTGGTACCTACCAGCAAATACCAACTCACTGCAAAGCTCTACCTGTTCATGCAATAGTAGGAATGGTAGCAATAGTACTACCAGTGCTGTATTACAATACATGAGTAGTAACAGCTTGAGATCTGTAACATAGCACTGTATGGTTCTGTAGCAAGAAATTGTGCATAACTAAGAAATTGAGCATTTTCCGGATATAACAACAAAAAATTCCTGTGAGTACAAATAGCTCTCAAGGAGGCTCAAATTGAAGCCAGAGCATGGTAGAATACATGGAATTATCTTCCGCATATTTATTGAACCAATTTTTAGGAGATGGGTAGTGACCTATTTGGTATATCCCAAATCCTATACTAGATATACTCTGAGCTGCCAAGTGTTAATGATCCTGCCTGAGATCAATAAGATCTAGACATATACTCTATTACCTATTCTGAGGAAGTATAGCAAGTTTAGCGATGTTAAGGAGTCGCCATAACTATAGAGTAAGCAGCCCGCATATGTCAGATTTGTCAGATATGCAGCATCACACACATACAGTATACAACAGTAATAATTGCATCATCATTGTCATGTAGTACTATACGAGTTGTACACAGTCTCGAAACTGGCACAAACTATAGGTATCTAGATTAATATCTAGAGTGGGGCTGTTATATCAATAGTATATTGTTGGTTATGCAGGTACATATTAGTACTGCACTGTTGTAGAGTACAACTGATCCATAGATACTCTCTAAAGCTACAAATATAAAGACATATAGAAGAAGATATTTTATAACAGCTAGTAGTATAGAGTAATAGTTTTAGGTAGCTGAAAACTAGTCATAGTATAGCATACCTATCTAACATAGGTAGACTGCTTACTCTATAGCCATGATAACCCCATGATGTGGCCAAACATGACCAAACTAGCTACGCTTCCTCAGAATAGGTAATAGAGTATATATCTAGATCTTATTGATCTCAGGCAGGATCATTAACACTTGGCAGCTCAGAGTATATCTAGTATAGAATCTGGGATATACTAAATAGGTCACTACCCATCTCCTAAAACTTGGCTCAATAAATATGCGGAAGATAATTCCATGTATTCTACCATGCTCTGGCTTCAATTTGAGCCCCCTTGAGAGCTATTTGCACTTACAGGAATTTTTTGTTGTCGCATCTGGAAAATGCTCAATTTCTTAGTTATGCACAATTTCTTGCTACAGGAGCATACAGTGCTATGTTACAGATCTCAAGCTGCTCAAGCTGTTACTACTCATATATTGTAATATAGCACTGGTAGTACCATTGCTACTATTTCTCCTATTCCATTGGCAGGTAGAGTGTTACGGTGAGTTGGTATTTGCTACTACGTGCTAAAGGAGGTTATTTCATAAGGTAGAGGGGTATGGCAACTGTAGATGCTGTAGGAGTAGCATTTTCACTTTTTTCCCTTCAAATTCAGAATCAGCGCAGTCAATATGGTCTATAATTAATTCATCATACATATTAGAAATATATTCTGTGAGATATGCCTGACATTTTGATGTTGGGGAGGGTGCAAAACCGGTGCCAAATGCCCAGTGTTACCGGTGTACACATCGTTACCCATACGGTACTGGTAATCGCTACGTCTACACTAGTCTGGTTGCAACCGTCTACACTAGCTAGACGACACCAGAAAATTTTTTTGATCACTATCAACCGCAACGCAAGACTGTCGATATTCATCCCTCTGTACGTAAAGCAGTAAAACAAAAAGTAATATTAGTAATATGATATGAACTCGTGAATATCCTCACATAATAGGCCTTTATTTACTCCGCCTGATGTATTATCTAATGCAGTCGAAACTGTTCACGAATTCTGTAATGTGCAACATTTGGCGACCGCTGCCAGAATTGCACTTTTAACTCGTCCATTACGCTGAGTTAGTATTTGTATATAAATTTATGATAGGTTGCTACCGCAGTAGAGCATATTTTGCTTTTTTCAGTTCCCCCTCTCGAAGACCCCTGCAATGGTGATTCAGCCTCAATAGTCACAGCCCCATCGCAAGAGCAAATTGTTTAACTTCTTACTACCATCAAGAATTTACACTGCACACGCAAATTATTTCTCTGACGAAAGCATAAGACGTAACACACCAACAGAGAGTAAAGTTATTTACGAGACGAGTAAGTCGAAATAGGATTTTGTTATGACTCGGAACGATAACTAAGCAGTGTTTACACAGCATGAGTTCCGCAGCAGCCTCAGCTTCCACCAGTGCCTCCAGGCCCGTTATCAATAGCAACCAGAAGGGCCAAGTAATGTTAAATCAAGCTATCAACGGCTTTACCCAATTACTTACCCCGCAACAAAAAGCCACGATCCAAAATGGGCCAGCTCCGAGTCCCGAGCGAGAACAGATCTATGAATTGACAACTGAAATCGCTGATAAGATCCTTCTCAAATTCCAGGCCAAGAAATATGTTCGTAGAGTCCAGCAATTTCTTGAGCTTCTTCAACAATATTCCCCCATTATAGACACATTCGTTTCAAGTGAGCCAAAGGTAGCTGCCTTGGTTTGGGGCGGGGTGAAGCTTCTTATCTTTGTAAGTTTATGTAATTTTTTTTTCTTTTTTTCTTTTTTTTTTTTTAAATCACGTAATCCCGCTTGCAGCACTAAGCCATGGCAGGGTCCCTGAGCAAGCCCTCAAAGCCTGGAGACAGGCTTAACAAAGAAAGTTCTACATACACATCCCCATTCCACCCCCCCTCTCCCCTTCTAGAAACCTGATTTCAGAAACTTCCAAGAGGTTCTTCTGGTTTCTGCATCGGGGAGGCTCCCCTATATCTCTCCACCTCTCCCCTCTCCTTCCTCTCTCCTGTCCTTCCTGTCTCCTCTCCTTCCTCCACACCTTCGCAGCCTGGAACAAAAATTTCTCGTTGCATTACGTCATCCCCCCTCCTCATGAATTCCCGATCCGGGTCGGGGAATTGCGCGCTTCTAAAACCTGAAAGTTTATGTAATTCCTGTTCATTGCATGGTGCACATATAGTTAACATTTATCATTCCTAGACGGCACTCAATTACTTCCAGTATTTCTCAAAACTAACGGCATTGCTGGAACGAATTGGAAAGCTTGTTCCAATTTTCGACAAATTTGAGGAGCTATTCAATAGCAGCCTCAAACTAAAGGATGCTGTAGCCGAATTCTGGGCAGTGGTCATATCTGTTTTGACCAAGGCATTCGGGTTCTTACAAAAAAAAGGTAAGCTATTCAGCCTTCCCAATATGTCTTCGAGTATATGTTAATCCTATATCGTAGGCTACAAGCTTTTTCTCTCCTCCGTTTTTGGCCCTTTTGACGCTGAATTCCAAGACCTCGAGGCCTCATTATATTTCCAGCACACAGTTATTATGGACCTTGTGCACCTTGCATCAGAGGAAGCAAGCCATAAGATGTGTCAAAAGATATCGCTTTATGGACTTAAGAGTGAACAATGGATGCTACAGCAGGACCTAGCAAATAAAGGTTGGTGCATTGCACGTCATACTCCCTCAAAAAAATATTTATATTTTCGGATTTAACATAAAGGTGTTGTGTATAGAGCAAAGCCGCCGAGCATTAGTGGATGCAATCTCGGATTTTGACTACACGACTACTTTCTCGAATGCACGCATGAGAAAGCATGAAGGTACTGGGAACTGGCTTTTCGAGTCGCCAGAATTTATACAATGGGTCGAACAATATCAGGATGCCCCTACCATAATATGGTGTCATGGAATTCGTACGTATCCCTAATATAATATCAGTTTACCTTACGATTATAAATGGTTGCTTATTATTCTGGAATATTTAGCTGGATCAGGTAAAACAATCCTCACAACTGCGGTAATTGATCAGTTGTTTTCTGGACCATTGTTGCAAAATCGCCATGACACCTTTATTGGCTACTTCTTTTGTGACTTTCATCACCGTCAATCATTGAAGGTTCAGACACTGTTACAGAGTCTAGTAAGGCAAATACTTCGCACATTTGTTCACAAAATCACACCGGAGATGGAACAGGAATTGTCAAAATTCTGCAAAGGACAGTTAGAGTACCGAGGCCCCCCAAGCAATGATAAGTGGTTTGACCTATTGCAGCTAGTGGCCTCTCTTCCGTCACACCTATATATTTGCATAGACGGCATTGATGAATGTGAGCAGGAAGATCAATGCCAGATCATTGAGTACTTCAGAAAACTAGTCACACCGAGACCTGGTAGCAGTTCGGGCTCAGTGAGTGGGGATGAGCCCGCACAAGACTACTGCAAGAGACTGTTTCTTTCCTGTAGACCTGAGATTCCGATATCGAGACTCCTCACCCTGGAAAATTCAACTTCATTACTAGCCGAGATTTCGTTATCTACACCAGGGTTAGTTCGTCCAGAGATTGAAAATTATATTATGAAAACAATAGACGAACGCATTCGGCAGGGAAGACTTGTGCTCCGTGACGATTCAATGAGGCAAGAAATAACAACCTCCTTGCTAAGAGGTGCAGAAGGAATGTAGGTAACTTAAATTCACCAACGATTGGTTGCATTGTTCTGACTTATATATGACTTGTTACTCTAGGTTCCTTTGGATTTTCTTTCAAATTGATGACATCTGCTTAAGGAATAATGACAACGCCATTCGTGAAGCGTTGAAATCATTCCCAAAGGGTCTAGATGAAACTTATGCTCGAATCCTTCATAGGATATGCACTCGTGATCCAGAGGTCGCCGTCAAGGTATTCCAATGGGTTGCTGGTGTTAAGCGCCCATTGACAGTGCACGAGATTGCGGAGGCAACAGCAATCGAGCTGACAGACACTACGTGGGATGATGTGTGCAAGAAATATCCCACTGACAGCTTCAAAGTTCTGGAAAATTGTGCCAATATGATAATCGTGAACGACGACGACACAATTCAGTTTGCTCATTCCTCTGTCTGCAAGTTCCTACAGTCGTCAAAGCTGCAATCAGGGCCCTATCAAACGTTTTATCTGGACATGGAAGGTGTCAATACTTATCTAGCGCAGATCTCCATTATCTACCTAACATTCCCTGAATTCGGTCAGTTTGTATCTGATAAGTCTGCAAGTCAAAACGATCAGAGGACAGTTGCGTGCAAACCACTGCCCAATTGTCCTATTCAATTGATACCTGCGATATTCAACCAAGGGAGCTCTAGTACGATCGGCCAAATCTCTCAGTTTGTGGCAAGACAACGTCAAAAGTCTTCAACGTCGAAGGTTCAACTTACGCGGCAGGTATACGTAGCGTCCAAGAAAACATTTACCACAACGTATGTATTGCTTTCATATTTCGCCTCATATTGGCTTGCCCACTGTGAGGAGGTTGTCACATTGCTTGCAACCGATGCAAACTGGGAACGCAACCTTACCGACCTCTGTTTCCATCTCCAGCTTCCAGAAGAACATCTACCTTGGCAGCTTCCAAAGGATACCCGAGTGTCGTCATCCCAAGACGTAGACCCTTATCAGTGCCCGTTCACATGGGCAGTGGAACACAAAAACCAAACTGTTATGGGACTAATTGAGAGAAAAGTCATTAGCAGGAAGAGTCCCACGGACCTTGGTTCAGTGATCCTTCATAATGGCTCAGTCTTCGAGTTGCCTAACGAGTTCACTGACCATAGTGGGCACGTGTTTGCCGGCCGCAAAGGTAGTGTCCTTACGACGGTCCCCTCTACGATAGCAATCGCGCGCGGCTATGCGAAAGCCTTTGAATTGATTCTAGACAACTGCCCCGTGGATCTAGGAGATCTAGCGCTTCCATTCTTAATTGCTTGTGAACTTGGGCACCTCGAAGTTGTAGAGGTAACTCTGCGCCGTAAGGTTGATCTCACCGTCCGGAGCAATCTTGGCCAAACGGCACTGTCATTGGCATCGAAAAACGGCTGCCTGGCGGTTGTGCGGCTGCTTCTTCAGCACCAGGAAGTCGATATCAATGCGAAGGACGACTCTGGCTGCACCCCACTAGATGCGGCAGCTGAAGGTGGGCACGAGGCTGTTGTGTGGCTTCTTCTTGAGCGCAAGGATGTCAATGCATATGGGATGGCCAAGGCCGACCGGACGGAACTATTATTGGCAGCAGCCTCACGTGGGCACGAGGTTGTCGTGCGAGTCCTTCTGGAGAGGCAAAATGTCGACATCAATGCAAAGGACAACTATGGCCAGACCCCACTATCCCTGGAAGCTGTAAATGGACACGAGGCTGTTGTGCGGCTGCTTCTTGAGCGCAAGGATGCCGACATCAATGCAAAGGACAACTCTGGCCGGACCCCACTATCCCGGGCAGCTGAAAGAGGGCACGATGCTGTTGTGCGGTTGCTTCTTGAGCGCAAGGATGTCGACATCAATGCAAAGGACAACTATGGCCAGACCCCACTATACTGGGCAGTTGAAAGCGGGCACGAGGCTGTTGTGTGGCTGCTTCTTGAGCGCAAGGATGTCGACCTCAATGCAAAGGACAACTCTGGCCGGACCCCACTATCCCGGGCAGCTGAAAGAGGGCACGAGGCTGTTGTGCGGCTGCTTCTTGAGCGCAAGGATGCCGACATCAATGCAAAGGACAACTTTGGCCTGACCCCCCTATCCTGGGCAGCTCGATATGGACACGAGGCTGTTGTGCGGCTGCTTCTTCAGCGCCAGGATGTCGACATCAATGCAAAGGACAACTATGGCCAGACCCCACTATCCCAGGCAGCTGGAAGCGGGCACGAGGCTGTTGTGCGGCTACTTCTTGAGTGCAAGGATGTCGATATCAATGCAAAGGGCTGTGGCCAGACCCCACTATCCCGGGCAGCTAAAAGCGGGCACGAGGCTGTTGTGCGGCTATTTCTTGAGCGCAAGGATGTCGACATCTATGCAAAGGACTTCATTGGCCGGATCCCACCATCCTGGGCAGCTGAAAGGGGGCACGAGGCTGTTGTGCGGCTGCTTCTTGAGCGCAAGGATGTCGACATCAATGCAAAGGACGACTCTGGCTGGACCCCACTAGCCCTGGAAGCTAAATATGGACATGAGGCTGTTGTGCGGCTGCTTCTTGAGCGCAAGGATGTCGACATCAATGCAAAGCACGGCTTTGGCCGGACCCTACTATCCCGGGCAGCTGAAAACGGGCACGAGGCTGTTGTGCGGCTGCTTCTTGAGCGCAAGGATGTCGACATCAATGCAAAGGACGACTCTGGCCAGACCCCACTATCCCGGGCAGCTGAAAGCGGGCACGAGGCTGTTGTGCAGCTGCTTCTTGAGCGCAAGGATGTCGACGTCAATGCAAAGGACAACTCTGGCCGGACCCCACTGTCACTGGCAGCGAAAAATAGGCACAAGGACGTCGTGAGACTGCTAATGTTAGAGATCTACAGTAATGTCGGAGGTGTCGGATATCAGAGAGGTCCGTGATAAAGGGTGGTAAGGGCCCGAGAGCAACCTCATGCTCTATGTATATAGGTGTATTACTTTGGCTACTCTCTCTACGAAGGAATAACAATCATCTCTTTCTACCCAAAAGCTCAACAGCTAAGGAATAAATAGAGTACAGGTACGCTGCTTAGGGTAAGCATACTAGTCTGAGTCTAAGTGATTGGAAGGATGACAGGTGAACAGCTAACTATTGACCTTCTTTTTGACAATATAGCATTTACGGCGAGACAGTTGTACTTGGAGAGCCGATTATATGTTTTTCAAAGCGGAGGAAATTAATATCTTTATAATATGTCCAAAATATACTTTTTTTTTACCGTGTTTTTTAGGCTAGCACAGTTGTAGTATTGCTTGCTTACCTCGCCATAGCCCCCAGGGCGGCACGCGAGTAATGAAATAAAAAAAAAAAAAAAAAAAAAAATATTGCTTGCTTACATTGCTGAGTATAGTATTACTATTATAAGTATGCAGGAGTAAACACCACTTGCAAAATAATCATGCACGCATTGGTACCGACTTTGTATATATACGTATCATTTATACGTATCGTTCAAGGTACGTGCTTACTAATGGAGGTTATGCTGATGCACAAACAATTCTCTCAGACCCTCCTCATCCCGGCCATTGGATCCATTAGTCTCGTAGCCAGACCTGCCATGTAGTTCAACCGACTCTGAATTCACCTACTCGATGGAGGGAGTGCATGCGTTTCCTTTGCGCATATCATGCATTTGCGCGCTTGACTTGCATTTGTCCAATTTCTTTGCAAAGTACGCCTACATAGGTCGCCAACAGTTTATTAATGTGTTGATATCCACTTTGAAGGAAACAGATACCCAAGAGCAGTAGGAATAGATATATATCCTTCTAATGCCGCCCCACTGGACGGTGTCTGAGCATCCTGGTCGGTGCTTATTAAGTATCTTATACCGATGCTGCGTGCATACTCGAGGTGCTTTGAGGGGAAAAGGAGAATAAAACGTAGAACCTGGTACCCAGGTAGTTGACAGCCGGCGTTGGTCTCTTTTTTGGGTGGATATTCCCCAAAAATTGCGCGAGCGCTGAAATATTAAAAAAAAAAAAAAAAAAAAAGAAAGGGGTTAGAAGTGAGATATTACTAGCATTGGTCGTATGAAGGGAGTAATAGTTAGCCTAATTAGTTAGTGTCTAGCTCTAAGACTAAAGATGGCATGAGACTAAGACTAGGGAATAATATTACCTTGAGCAGTTCTATCCAAAGGGCCTGCCTTGCCATCTGAATGTTCTGCACCCTGCCTCGCCGCCGCTCCTCACCCTGCCTCGTCCGGAGCGAAGAGCTACTATTTGAGAGCGGGAGGAATGGCGTGGCGCTGCTGGTACGACGGAGTTACTGTGCGATAATGACTTTCCAGGTTGGGAAGTCCTGTCTAGGGCCTCGATGCCGCCACCGTCGACTCGTGCACGCTTTTATCTATCAATCACCCTCTGTTCTCCTCTTATACAGATGGACCCACGCAACGTGACCTGCATTTCTTACTTTTTGACTTCTCTCCACTTCCGATACTCTATACCTTGGATGCTTACATCGCCATAGCCCGTAGGGCGACCAGCGATTAATGACATAAGTAAAAAAAAAAAAAACCTTGGATGCTTATTTGTTGACCTTGCGGCCCTCTTACTCTTGCTGGCTATGACAACTGGATGTACATCTCGCCTGCTGCCCTGCCATGGCGAACAGCTACAAGCGGGGTCATGTGATATAAAAAAAAAAAAAAAAAAACATCTCGCCTGCAGGTGGAATAGTCTTTTTTTTTTTTTTTTTTTATATCAGTACTCGCGTGCCGCCCTATGGGCTATGGCGAGGTGGAATAGTCGCCGTTAGGGACTGCATTTCTGTCTTCCTGCTCCTCTATCCAAATTCAACGCAGATGGTGTGCAGCTGGTCATTGAAAGAATCTATCAAGTCTTTGCGAGACACCTGGGTATTAAATATGCGAGAAATGAGGCTCCATTGGGTCGTCCCTACTTCAGGAGATCCGGTGCCTTGGACGCCTCAAGCTCTGGGGGAGACAGTGGTGCATAGGGCTCCCCCTAACCTGCTGAGCAAGCGCTTGAATTGCAGCGCGCTCCCGGCGGAATCGTTCCCTGTCCGTGGCTACGAAGAGGAAGTCAGGGGAAGAATCACAGTCCCTGGTTTGATCACAGTCGCAGCCCTCGCGTCAACTGCAGGGTCAGGTCCCGTTATGACTGATAGAGAGGGACTGAGGGTAGTTACAGCTACGATAAACGAAATACTCACAGCGTTCCAGCAGGGTTTGCGGGACATACAGCTTGGCGGAGTCAATTGGGACAAGCTGCCACTTAGGGTGGACAGCTTGAGCACACACGTAGATCATCTTGGGGAAGCTCAAAAGGAACAAGCCAGGACCATGACCGGAGTACTAAACGCTGCCATCTCTCCGACAGGGAAAATGGATGTACTTGAAGAGAGACATGCATGGCAAACGAATAGAAACGCTACGCCACAGCTTCAGCAGCAGGGACAAGAAACCAAAGGAGCTTAAGCTTAAGGTGAGAACGGTTCCAAAAGTTTAGTAAATGCAGCGAACAGTGTCGTCTCTTGACTCTGTAACGAGGCTCTGTAACCTGGCGCTCTGCCGCTGGCAGATAAACTACCTGGGGGAGGGATCACTGGACTGCCCCGACTGGTCGCCCGCGATTACTGTAACCTTCATGGATCGTATCGGTTTCATAGAAGCTGCACAACGTTGGCAACTACAAAAAATGCGCCGTAGTGATACAGTGCTTGCGGCAGAATGGGAACCGCTAACTGGGCAGCTGGCATCACAGGCCTGTTGGGAGCACTGCTACTAAATAGTCAACATGTATCAAAGCTTACCTAGTATTAATTAGATATATCTTAGTAAGTCTTATCTAAGTACAGAGGTAGTACCTTATCTAATATTTAATAAGTCTTATCTTTAGCCATAACAACTTCCTCCTATCAGGCACCAACTCTTTTGTACTTTGCCTCAAGTATCTACATCCTTCAGAGTATCCTAGCTGCCAAAATTAAGAGCTAAGAACATGCGATTAAGGATATATAAAAAAAAAAAAAGAGTTAAGAAGTGAGATTAGATTTTTTGAAATTTTAGATACTAGTATTGCCATTTTGGGTATATTGCTAATATAATCTCAATAGAATATTTTTAAACTAGCTAACTGAGATATGAAATAGGTTTCTATCTATATCTCCTACCTCTGGATATAGTGAAGTCAATTGAATATAATTTGAATTGTATGGAGTGGAATTTGTTTATGTTCTGGCCTACCGACGAACATTGCGGTTCGCGAACCGGCCAGGCCCATTCGCGAATCGGCCAATTCGTCGGTGGGCTGGCTGATTCGCAAATGGGCCATCCCACCGACGAACACTGGTTTAGTACAAGTACCACTAGGTACCTCTACGTACTACCAGTGATTGAGTATAGAGAAACATTCTGCTACCAGCGTTAATTGATAAGCCAGTTACTGTGTGCTAGCACAGCCCTATTGCCACTGACAAGTTGCCACCTACAAGTTGCCACTTGGAAGTTGCTGTTGGTGATAAGTTGCTGTCGGTGATAAGTTGCTGTCGGTGATAAGTTGCTACTTCTTACCCACATACTAGAAGATAATACAGACAGTTTAATTAATAATTCACTACGCTTCTAGACTGCTATAGTTAAGAATACCAATTTGTAATCATAACTTAATTATTGTTAACCGAAACACTAGAAGAAAATTACTAAATATGCTTCTAGTATTCTTCTTACTCTAAGCGAAATTTTGGAGTGTTACCTTCATAGGTAGAGATTTCCGGAATGCTCCGCCATTCTGGTATTATATTGTGGCAGTAACAGGGATTGCGTTGATGCCAAGAATGAAAAGTTTGGTGGTTGTATTACCAGAACAGTAGATGATAAGCGCCCTGCAAGTGCCAAGTACCCACTTTAAGCAACGTCATCATGATAAAACTTGTCAAGACAAAATTTCATGTTCTTGTCTAGGTACCTGTTCTTCTCTTCGTTGTACATGCATATGTCAAAAGGTTAAATGGTCTTATTCTTGTAATAAAAGCAATGCTGGTCAATGTACCAACCAGGAGAATGAGAGTGAACATAGTGATGTATATTTAGGGAAGGTCCGGAAATGGTTGGAGTCCGGGAATGATAGGCTAGGCAAGATGGGGATAAGGTGGCTGAGACGAAAGACCTCGCTACTGGAAGAAGGAAAAATGACCAGCTCGGTCGTTTGTACTTGGAGGCAGCTTTTTTTTTTTTTTTTTTTTTTTTTCTTTCATTAATCGCATGCCGCCCTAAGGGCTATGGCGATGTTTAGATACAGGTTGAAGAGATTAATAGAGAAATGTGACTTGGAGGCAGCGACGGGCGTAGACAGAGTTAGGTTAGGTGGGAAATGGTTGAGGACCACTCAATACGAGCCGGACAGACGGAGGAAATAGGCTGTATTGGCCAGTGTGTACATTCTACCCGCACCATGTCTGAGTATTGCGGGAACCACATGTATTTAGTGACGGTTAATTTTCTTTCTTTAATAAATACCTCGCCATAGCCCATACTGCGGCATGCGAGTAATGATATAAAAAAAAAAAAAAAGTACTATTGTTTGTACATAGATGACTGCATAGGGGGATAGGAGACTGTGGAAATTGCTTAGCTGGCTGTATGATAGATCACTATTACATTAAATCATAAGTGAGTATATAGGGGGGGGGAGAGAACGTTGGCGGAGGTGATGGACTGGGCGGCGGAGTAACCGGTCATATTTTCACTTTATCTCCTTATCTGTTGCTTATTTTTCCGTTGATTATCATTCATGTATCTAAACCCTCGCCATAGCCTGCAAGGCGGCATGCGAGTAATGATATAAAAAAAAAAAAAAAAATAAGCGAGTATATATTTTACATATAGGTACATCGAGGTACATTCATGTTCGCCGCTGGGCCAGGTGTTCGTGGCTGGGCTGGCCCCGTGAAAAACACCATATGTTTTTCACGGGGCCGGCCGGTTCACGAATCGGCTGGCCGGTTCGCGAACCGGAAAATGTTCGTCGGTGGGCCAGAACATTTATTTTCAGAAGTGCACTGGATCTCAGTAATACGTTGGACCCTGGTCGTGACGTTACTGGCAGGCAGGCCATCCTGGCAGGCAAGCTATACTTGTTACGGAGGTGGTAAACGCAGAGAGTTACCGTCCGCCAGGCCAAAAAGACACTTGACTAGCGGGACCTCTCCGGGCAGGCCAGTCTGGCCTGCCCCGATGCAGGGGTATCGACAGGGTTTAGAGACTAGCCTGCCAGGTTGCAGAGGTATCTACAGGGGACGGCACAGGTCTTCAGATTGCATACTAGACTCAAGCTTATCATTTATGCGTGAGAGGAGAGGTATGTTATTCAATTATCAAGCTATCTACATGCAAGGAAGATACAGAAGGTTAATATGGAGCAGTTGAGGGCACGTGTCGAGTCTGTACTAGAATTACATCTTGCGTTTCCTGTGATAACTCATTGACTATAGTATCATTTCTGACCTGGGCCCGCTGATTAGCCTGACGTTCTGCAAGCTCCACACCAGTCAATGCCCGCTGCCTGGCTGGGCCTTTTGTTTTTTTCCACCTTAAAGAAGGTTCAGCAACAGCAGGTGCAAACTCTTGAGGAAGATTAGGTTGTCGCTCATGGAGAAACTGTTGTCTAAGCTGCGTTGCCATTCGCTGATGTAATTGTGCATAACGTTCTGAGTCTTCGGAGGATAGAGTTTGCTGAAATGCTTGTTCATCTGCAAGTGACCTTAAGAGGAGATCACGGCCGGCATTAACTAGTGGGTCATAAAATGGCGGTGACGGCGCCGCCGGTACTGGTATGGGTGCTAGTGCCGGTGTTGATGCTAGTGCTAGTGCGGGTACTGGTACTGGCGCTGGCGCACTGGGCCTACTGTAGCATCCATAGTATCTAACTTCCGTTTATCTTGCAACTTTCGATAGTTTCGTCTAGTGCCATGGTGCACACATGCCAGACGTATAAGTTCAGTTTTCTCAGAGCCTCCGGTTTGGGTAACTGCAAATCCTTGAGAAAAGGCATAGTCCTGGAGCCGAGCCAGACAGTCTGCTGGATATGCAAACTGTTCGCCAGTCAGAGGAGCTTGTCGATGAAGTGGTGGCATGGATGCAATTGTAGCCTCCACAATTTGTGCAAGAGAAGGGTGAGCTGTAGCCATACTGCTGCGTGGATGATGGATTGGTAGAGGTATGAGTGAGATGTGAACGAGGAAGCAGACACTCCTATTGGTTTTATAGACGACATACATACACCTTGAGTCTAGTATGCAATCTGAAGACCTTTGCCGTCCCCTGTAGATACCTCTGCAACTGGGCAGGCTAGTCTTTTAAACCCTGTCGATAACCCTGCATCGGGGCAGGCCAGACTGGCCTGCCCGGAGAGGTCCCGCTTGACTAGCGATGCTCGCTAGTCCTCTGCGTAGCTCATATAGTACTCATTATTATGCGACTGCGGCGCCTTTCCGGCTGTCGCATGTCGCTTACGCCGCATATGCGCATTTCGAATGCGCTTGCATTTTTCGCTTTTCACGCGCTCCACCGGCCGCCCACACTACGGTCGCGGTGAACCCGTAACAATACTGGCAGCTTGCTAGCTGTTGGTGGGAGGTGGTTGTGGCTTGCCAGCAGTTATAGCTTCGTGTGCGGAGGCTGTAGATATACTTAAGTATTATTAATATATATATAAGTCTTTATTAAAATAAAAATTAAAATGAAAGACATTTTAAATATTACTACAGTCAAAACTACTACTTTATTAGGCCCGGGGGAGGAAGATATAAGGAAACCCCCCAGAGACGGAGACAGGGACACACTGGCGGTGTTCTGGCCTACCGACGAACATTGCGGTTCGCGAATAGGCCAATTCGTCGGTGGGCTGGCCGATTCGCGGATGGGCCAGCCCACTCGCGAACAATTTTTTTTACAAGTACCACTAGGTACCTCTATGTGCTGCTAGTAATAAGTATAGAGACTACCAAGGATAATTGATAAACTGTTACTGTGTGCTTGCACAGCCCCATTGCCACTGACAGGTCGCAAGTTGCCACTTGAAAATTGCTGTCGGCAATGTTATTAATATGACTCCCAAGTTGCCACTTCACCTTCGGGATCACTGACACACCATGAACCCTTACCCCTACACACATTCCCATTTCAACCGAGCGACTTGAGCAAGGAAGAATGGGAGGAAGCTATCCAGAAAGAGGAGGAGGAAGGGTGGGAGAGCGTGTATACAGACGGAAGCCGAATAGACAATTCCACAGGGGCAGGAACAGGAAGGGTGGGAGAGCGTGTATACAGACGGAAGCCGAATAGACAATTCCACAGGGCAGGAACATACAGACAACAGGCAGACCAAGCGTACTACCTAGGTAGACAGAGCACGGTGAACGATGGAGAGATGATAGTCATCAGCCACGCCCTACGACACGAAGGGGAAATCCTAATCGTCACGGACTCCCGCACGGCAATATCCAGATTACAAAAGATAGCCAGAGGGGACCCAACGGTGGATGGAGCATCGCAGGCAGTCCGGGAACTGTGGGAGAGGAGAGTGGCAAAGGGCAACCTCGATCTCGCGGTCACCTGGGTCAAAGGACACAAGGGCGTGAAGGGAAATACGGAAGCAGACAGAGCTGCCAAGATCGGCACGGCATTGCAGTGCGAAGATGAGTTAGTGACCGAAGCGGGGATAAGGCAGGAAAGCAAGGCACTCCGAGCGAAAGAGAGAAAACGCCTAGGACTATCCTATCGACCATTACAGGAATTAGGCAATCGTCGGCTGGTGGCAACACTGGCGGGCATCCTGGGAAACAAAGGACTGAAGGAATGGAGATATAGAATAGGGAAGGCGGATTCTCCAGAATGCAAATGGTGCGGGGAAGCTCCGGAGAACCTTGCGCATATAACCAACGACTGCAAACCATGGAAAAACAGGTTGCCGGACGGGGCGGACAGCTTGAGACAGCCGAAGGGGCGCGAAGAAATCGCAGAGGTAGCCAAGGCATTACAATGGGCAGGGGAAGACTGAGGGCACAATTCTGAATTTTTCGTTTCATTTTAGTTCTCTTCACGTTATTAGGTAGTTAGGATAGTAGTTAGGAAAACTTCGCCATAGCCTTACAGGCGGCATGCGAGCAATGAAAGAAAAAAAAAAAAATAAAAAAAGTTTTGCCACTTCCTACTCACATGCTAGAGGATAATAAAGACAACATAATTAAAAATTTGCTGCGCTTCTTCTAACACTGCTGTAGTAAAGAATAATAGATTTGTTATCATAGCTAAATTATTATTAATAAAATAACTGAAAACATCAGCAAATAGACTTCTAGTATTCTTCTTGCTCTAAGTGAACTTTTGTAGTTATCTTCTTAGGTAGAGATATCAGGATTCCTCCGCCGTTTCTAGTAATATCTTGTGGTAGCAACAAGGATTGCGTTGATGCCAAGAATTAGAATTTTGGTAGTTGTATTGCCAGAAACGGTACTTAATAGAATCCCTGACAACGCCAAGCGGCTCTATCCCACTTGTACTGGCAGGACTTCAGCCAATTCCCTCCTAATCTCACTCTCGCTGGTATTGAATCTGCTCCCGGTATACTTTGCTCCTGTAGGTATCACAACTGAGTTGGTGATTTTCTCCTCAACCCCTTTTATTACGTATCTAACGCACCAATTCATAGTTACGATATGTAACAAAATCGCCATAGCCCCAGGGCGTCACGCGATCAATGATAAAAATAAAAAAAAAATAAAAAAAAAAGGCCCAATTCATGACTCATGTGCTGGCCCAGTGACGAACATTGTGGTTCGCAAAACTGGGCATATATATACATATAGGTACATTCATGTTCGCCGCTAGGCCAGGTGTTCGTGGCTGGGCTGGCCCCGTGAAAAACACCATATGTTTTTCAGGGGGCCAGCCGATTCGCGAATCGACTGGCCGGTTCGCGAACCGGAAAATGTTCGTCGGTGGGCCAGAACACAGACAGTTTAATTAATAATTCACTACGCTTCTAGACTACTGTAGTTAAGAATACCAATTTGTAATCATAACTAAATTATTGTTAACCGAAACACTAGAAGAAAATTACTAAATATGCTTCTAGTATTCTTCTTACTCTAAGCGAAATTTTGGAGTATTATCTTCATAGGTAGAGATTTCCAGAATCCTCCGCCATTCTGGTATTATATTGTGGCAGTAACAGAGATTGCGTTGATGCCAAGAATGAAAATTTTGGTGGTTGTATTACCAGAAACAGTAGATAATAAGAGCCCTGCAAGTACCAAGTACCCACTCTAAGCAACCTCATCATGATAAAACTTGTCAAGACAAAATTTCATGTTCTTGTCTAGGTACCTGTTCTTCTCTTCGTTGTACATGCATACATCAAAAGGTTAAATGTTCTTATTCTTGTAATAAAAGCAATGCTGGTCAATGTACTAACCAGGAGAATGAGAGTGAACATAGTGATGTATATAGTACTATTGTTTGTACATAGATGACTGCATAGGGGATAGGAGACTGTGGAAATTGCTTAGCTGGCTGTATGATAGATCATTATTGCATTAAATCATAAGCGAGTATATATATTACATATAGGTACATCGAGGTACATTCATGTTCGCCGCTGGGCCAGGTGTTCGTGGCTGGGCTGGCCCCGTGAAAAACACCATATGTTTTTCACGGGGCCGGCCGGTTCACGAATCGGCCGGCCGGTTCGCGAACCGGAAAATGTTCGTCGGTGGGCCAGAACATCTGTATTATCTTCTAGTATGTGGGTAAGAAGTAGCAACTTATCACCGACAGCAACTTTCAAGTGGCAACTTATAGGTGGCAACTTGTCAGTGGCAATAGGGCTGTGCTAGCACACAGTAGCTGGCTAATCAATTAACGCTGGTAGCAGAATGTTTCTCTATACTCAATCACTGGTAGTATGTAGAGGTACCTAGTGGTACTTGTACTAAACTAGTGTTCATCGGTGGGCTGGCCCATTCGCGAATCAGCCAGCCCACCGACGAATTGGCCGATTCGCGAACCGCAATGTTCGTCGGTAGGCCAGAACATTAATAGCGTACCTAGTAGCCTCTAAATAGTCTGGCACAAAAACTACTACTACCTTACATACTCTACCAATACTAGTAACCCACTCTTCCAGTATCAAAGTACCTACAACAAGTAGAGAAAGCAGCAGCATGAAAGCGTTAAGACCATAGGGGAAAGAAATTTCATGTTTTACATTGCAAAATTTGGTAGTCTGCTTCACTGTCGCTTACCCTATCTGTTCCATTCGGAAAGAGCTTTTTTTTGTTTTTTTTATATATATATCTTTACTCGCGTGCCGCCCCTGTGGGCTATGGCGAGATTAGGTACATAAGAGATGGAGATGGTGGACAAATGAGAAAATGGAAAAATTGAGAAAATGTAATTATGCTCGCTGCGCCTCTCCGATAACAGAGTGTGTGCTATGCTAGTAAGTAGCTTTACTAAGTACAGTACAAATCAGCCGCATAGCTAATTGTTTTTGTACCAACTTCATTGAAGTGCGCTGTTGCTCCGACTTTTGGGACCGTACCATATCCGCACCAAGCCCATAAATAAATACATCATTCTTCTGTGGCCCCAACTAGTATACCACTGCGTAGGGCATGACGAGATTACATACCAAAGAGATTAACAGAATCAGCCCAATCCCCCCAATCGAGCCCACTATAGCTTCTCCCCTCTGTCCACCCGTAACATCAACTCTACTAAAGGGTCCAGTTCATCCTGCTACCGCCCCTAGAGCCCCCGACACCACTGCTTCCACACGTCGCAGCTAGTCCAATTTGGAAGTGTCGATTACTCCTCCATTCTTGCCATGAACCACTCCGTACCATTCTGCCATCATCTTCATTCTGAACTCCGTAAACGCCATATCACTATTTGGAATAAACTTCTTCTCCTTACCATCCCTATCGGTGTAGTGAAAAACGTCCTCATGTACATTCTCCTGATCCTCATAGCTGCCCACCGGCTTCGTCAGCATCTTCTACGGTCTTATAGCTGAAGTCTATGCTCACCGGTAACACTGGATGGTGCAGCACACTGTGGTCGTGTGGTTGTATAGCTTGTGGATCTGGTAATTGTTGGGACCAAGCCAGGTAATGTTTCCTTGCATTAATTTGGCACGACCGATCAACTGAGGGTTTCGCAGGCTGTCATAGTAGCTCGCGGTAATACTGCCATGAAGGATCTGAGATTGAGGTATTAGAAAGTAATGAGCCCAACGTGCATAGGCATGTATTGTTGCTCACTTTTATTACTGCACATGCGCGGCCGTGGTCGTGGATGGGGGAGAAATGACCACTTGGCCATATCTCTAGAACATAAGGTACACCCGGTGAATCTCCCTAGTGTCAACAAAGCGGGTGAGCACTACCAGCATCAAGGTCGGGATGATGGCAATAAACGGCATGATATAGCTTACAAGGTTAAACCCCAGTGTGATACGGAGATATGTTTCCTTTAAGTCTCCAAATTCTTTTGTCTTCTGCCTCAGCTTTTCATATGCCCAGCAGCCTGGAGTAATACAGCTATGCTGTATCGCATCCGAGAAGTCTGGAAACGTGGGGTCATTGAGCGTAATATTCACCCCAGCAACGTTCCCATATAACTGCTGGCAGGCCTCGGGAAGATTGGCTGGTACGGTATACGTTCCCCACTCGAGCTCCTGCAGAGTGATCTTCTCACTGGAGACCACAAAAGGCGACAGATCTTGAACAACAGGCAGCGGCTTGATGTTGATAGCTGGCTCTCCTAACTGAAGAAAGGAAAATGCGTCAACAAGGATACATTCAGTTGGAGTGGCTGACGGAGCCTAGGATGTTATCTTACCGGTGGTTTGGTTTTTCGGTCTTGAATCACGATGACATGCTTCACCTTTTCGATCCACGCAAACCTCTGTGGGTCCTTCCAGACCATCACCCCCTCTTTGTTTTTTACCTTGAGTGTCGCTTGCATTAGCGTCATGGATACATTGGTGAAGTACTTGCCGTACCGCAACAGCCCATTATTGCGGTCAATCGAAAACCAGTAGTTTGTTCTTACACCCGAGTTCAGGTCACATGCGTGGGGCCCCTTCAGCTTGATAGAGTTGATGATACCCTGGCTGTTAATGGTTTCGTAGTAGAAGTCACAGTCCTCTTGCCCAATGCGCAGGGACAGCGTTGGCACACCGGGCTCTAAGGATTTCACTTTTATCTCGAGCAGGTTGCGGGCAGGAGAGAGGACAGCGATAGTTCCCTGGCCGGTCACAGGAAGCTCCTCAGGGGAGGTCTCGCCGACTGGTGCAGGCTTATACAGCTCGGGTAGTTCAATGCGAAAGGTATCCTGGAAGAAGGGGTCCCAGAAGCGGTGGGGATCGGCCATTTTCTAACAAGTATGGTTGATAGCGGGGGTGGTAAGTTGAGTTTGGGTCTCGAGGTTTGATGGTGTGGTATAGGTTTCTTGAAAGAGGCTCACAGCGAGGGTTTAAATGCTTTCTGTGAAGGCGGTGTGAAGTAGTCTCATTCTGTTGTACTGAGCTCAAAGCCTCAAGAGGGCCACTCTGAGCTTCTATTCGCCATAATAAAACATCCGTAGGTGGGCTCGGAATTCTTAGAGGAGCTGCAGGTTAGTTAATTCTTCATACCGTGTCGCGCTGCGGTTCCTCCAGCAATACGAGCTGTATGTTTTGGATGTGGGGCCATTCGAACCTGAGCTGTATACGAAGCACCCACTTGCGCTGCCTAGACTACTCATTGCGACACATAGGTAGGGTTGCGGTCAGCGGTATTGCATGTTCCCGTCCGGCGATTTTCAAATTACAAGACAAGTCTGCATACGTCATAGAACCCGGCCAGTTTGCTACTGTATTTCGGAAGTGTGAATATCCTATCGCAAATTGCTTTTAATTCGAAACTGAACACAAGTTTCTGTACAATAATCAGCCAGTATTGCCGCATGCCTTCAAAAAGATGCCATACGAGAATGGCAACATGTAGGTCATTGCCGAAGAAAACCATACAGTACGACTTCCTAAAGCAACATGATATCAAAGTTCTGTTTATGCTGCCAGACCTTTCTAATCATAATTGGAAAATCATTCCTAGGCGTCAAAATGGGCAACAACATTCGTATACGGTCTACGTGCATTCACCCTGCCATCGAACAGGAGCAGTCCCACCAAGTCTGCTGCCGGACCTGCTACCGATTAGAGTGTTAGGCAATCCAATAGTGAAAACAGATTGCCCACCCCCGAAAAGATTAAAGACTGATCATTTCACAGACCTATCATTTGCTTTTCCAGCTCTGCTTCAAGTATCACGATGGACGTTGATCACCAAATGAAGGAAATCCGTATCGACTCATTGTAAATCCACAGCCTTGTTGGCAGTGAGACCATTGTTATGGAGACTAACCTAGTTCATAACGGCAGAAAAACTCAATTGCACCCTGCAGGGCGCCGATCCGGGGGAAAGTCCAAAAGGAGTTCATTGTGGTGTAAATATCACAATTCAGAGGACTGCAGGCAATACGACAATTGACATCACTTCTGATTAGCGGCCTCGACATTGGAGCCATTTCGCTTGTGCAAATTCGATGCGAACTATGCCCTCTACTTCACTTTGGTAGATATTGTCTCCATCATATTTCAACGTCCAGCCAAGTTATTTGACAGCAAGTATCATTATTTGCATTCTTCGTCATTCGATTGCAATTTCATAACCGGCAGCAAACACTGAGAACGGCTATTCGACAGTAGAATTGTGTCATCGTTCTGGGCAAGATTTTATTACCAAGTGACGTCAGCAGAAAAATATAGTGTGTCAATAGATGCCCTTGGCGCGGCGGCAGGTTCCCACCCAGCTGGTCAGAATAGGGCCTTATTCCTCGCCTTGTTAAATAAGTCATTATACATTGAAAGGTATCTATTGAAAAGATCCTCTATTTATGTTCTATCGCTGTTGTAGAGAACATTGAAAAGAAGTCCTGCGCCCTACTTTCCGAAGTACTTTTGTAAAGGAATTCTGACGAATGCATGCCAAGCGTTTGGTTTTTTTTTTTTTTTTTTTTTTTTTTTTTTCATTAATCGCATGCCGCCCTACGGGCTATGGCGATGTCTTAGATACATAAAAGAAAAAAGGAAAGAACTAATGGCTAGCTACATGTGTTTCCCGCGGTGCTAGAACATGATGCGGGTGGAGGTTCCCCGTGCAGGCGCGTCACTTTCGTCCTCTGTCCTGCAAATCCTCAGCCACTTCCCCCCCAGCCTTACCCTGTCGATGTCGGTGTCGCATTCCAGGTACACAACAACTGAACTCGTCTTCTTCCCCTCTTTCAACAACACTGACTTCTTCCTTAACCACCTGATGCCCACTGTCTTCCCCAATCCCTCATTTCCGGCCTCCAACCATCGCCGTACTCTCCCCAGGTCCTTCCTCAGGGGGATTCCGTGTACTACGACCCCGAAGCGTTTGATTATGTTTTTTTCTTATTTTTTATATCATTACTCGCATGTCGCCCTCGTAAGCGTTGATTGAAAATGTCCATTTGACTCTCCTTCTAGGGTATATCAAGTGTTAGATGTCAAGAATAACTTTTGTATATCTCCATCTGAACAGCGTACACAAAACTCTCTTCATATAAGCTTTCCCGAGTGGGCAATTACGTGCATCGAAAGCTCACGAGCATCGGATTGCAATGGTAAAATCTTGTAGGCTAGCGATCTAGTACCGGTACCATACCTTTCCATCATACCAAGAGTAGAAGTACCGTTTGTGGAACTGTTCCGTAGCAAGCTAACGAAATCCGGCATGCGACGATTCCTGCACATCTGGGTCCAATATATGTAGCTAGCGTGGGCTCGTATAGGCAACCTACTGACCATTTAGTCAATTCTTTGGTCATGCCAAGAGCGAGACTCCGGTTAGCGATTCATTCTTGCGGCGCTCAATGTCGGGCAACTGGATTCCTTATTCAACAGACAATATAGTGGGTGTGGAGCAAAGCGCGACAAGACTATCCCTACACGCACACTGTATCTTACAGAGAAGCGGGTCTGCCCTTTTTATTGGCTAAGATGCGGGGTAGGAAGTGGTATTGTGAACGACTGTCTGCTGTGCACCTTGCCACAGCTTCCTGTTCAACTGGCCGTTCTCTCGCCATAGCCCATAGGGCGGCACGCGAGTACTGATAAAAAAAAAAAAAAAAAAAAATCAACTGGCCATCGGGGATAGCTGATCGTTTTGTATGTGGATTGCAAAAACCGTCCAAGGGTCGTCCGGTATAGCTAGGTAAAACTGGATGCGAGGCTAACGTAATTGGTAGTCCCATCGAGATGTACATCTCAAAGCATGGTGGGCTTAGAGAGTCAGGAATTTCTAGCTTACGTGGAAATAATTACCTTCAATGCAAAAACGAATACTACGACAATCAGCAGGAGATAGTGCACTATTCATCAATGCTAACGGCTGTCGAATGCTGGTTTATATCTGCAGCGTTCATGTACTGCTTACTGAAGGTGACATGGTCAAATGTTCTGTTGGTCGCGGACCTGCCTGATTATTGCTATGGAACCCGTGGCTGCTCAAAGAGTATCTGTCTGCATGATAGCAAGCTATATATATGATAAGCAAAATTAAGTACCCCAATGTGGAAGGTGAGCTGTCAGTCATACTTCATGAACCGCTTCTTCGAGCTGACTAAGTTCGGGGCCAGCAACCTCATCCGGGCCACTCATGACTGGCCCGGTTTGTCAGGGTGACCCAACAAAGTATCAATGATAAGCGATGAGAGATGACGCATGATAATCACGCCATCCATAGTTATGATGGTGAAGAGAGAGAAGCTTGTTAGTTAGCACTCAATGTTAAATAGAATAATGCAAATAACCGACACGCTGGACGCCTATATATAGAGGCCTCCACGGCCTCTATACAAAGGTCAAGTTCCAAGCGTTGTCCTAAGTTACACCTACATTTCGCTGCAATCGCAGACACCGTAACATTACAACGCTGAACCTTTTACCTTTTACCTTTTACCTCAACGCCTTACCTTTACCTTTTACCTCAACGCCTTACCGTTTACCTTTACTCAACAAACGTTCTCGCCTTCAACCCTTTGAAGTTACTCGCTTGCACAAATGGATATGGATGACGAAGTACCCTACTCCCAACATTGGGATCGCCTACACCCTACTCCCCAACATTGGAATCGCCATCACACTACTCCCCAACATTAGGATCACCCTCACCAGAACCCCCAAGATCGACTGCAACTACTCAACAGACTATACAAGCCCTCCAGGCTACCATCAAGAAGCTAGAACGAAAAGTAGCAACTCTGGCAGCCACCCCGGCAAATTCAGCAACCTCAGCGACTCTGGCAGCCACCCCGGCAATTCCGGCAACCCCAGCAACTCGGGCCGCCCCGGCAACTCTATCAGTCTCAGCAAGCTCGGAAGCAGATAACTTAGATACTGCAATCAGTAAGGAGGACCGCGATGCCATTCAAGCACTCCGCCTTACAGAGATACCTAGATTTTATGGTACCTCAAATTTTGATGAATTTGAGTATGAATTTCAAAACATGGTAGCATTACGGACAACAAACACTCCAGGCATTCGATTCGGACTGCTTAATGTAGCAATGAAAGGCAAGGCTGCATTATGGTAGAGGCTTAATAAGAAAAAGCTACAGGATGAATAGACTGGGCTTCGAGCTTTACGAGAAGCTTCTGACCCAGGCTGGCAAGCAAATGATACCCCCTCCCTTGCAACACTTCAGCAAACTGGTTTCTTTGTTGAAGCAGAGTCACTCAACATTCGTGCAAAATTACCAAATGAGAACCTACCTTTCCTGTTGGAACCAGGGCTAAAGCCAAGTCTACGAAGGGCTCTGGAAGGCCAGAATGCCCCTCTGCATGATTATGATGCTTGGAAGAGTATAGCTGTTAAGACAGGCAGTCGATTAGAGACACGAGCGTCGACAAGCAGTCGATTAGATACATGACCCTCAACACGCACTCGGTCAGATACACGAGCCTCGAAATCGTAACAAACAACACTTCCCAGAAACAATATTAAGACTAGAAATTATGTTTCTCAGCATGAGAAGGATGTAAGAATTAAAGCAGGCCTCTGTTTCAAGTGTAGACGCAAAGGGCATATAGGAAGAGACTGCAGAACCGGATTTTGAAGTACTAAGCCAGTATCAACTGTAAAATTACTAGAGTTATCTGATACTAAAAAATGGCAACTTACCAGGTCACTGTGGTGCTTGAAGCTCACAATTTTGTAGATATAGTTCTATGTAAGGTATTACCCCCTGCTTTACTAACTACTAATACTAGTCAATCGACATCTGCATCCACATCTGCACCCACCTCAGGGGGCACAGCTACGCAATGGTACCGAAGTCAAAATTGATCCAAAGAAAGTAAAAGTGATTCAAGATTGGAAAGCACCACAAAGGAAGAAAGAAGTACAGTCCTTTCTAGGATTCATCAACTTCTACAGACGATTCATCAAGAATTACAGTGCACGAACCAAGCCACTCGTTGAGTTGACTTGTAAGGATATACCATAGTCCTGGGCTGAACAACAACAGAGTGCATTTGACGAATTGAAAAAGCTATTTGAATCTGCTCCTATACTTGCACAGTATGATAGAACACTACGCACACTCATTGAAACGGATGCATCAAATCAAGCTATTGCAGGAGTATTCTCTCAATTACACCCAGCAACAGACGAAAATGAGGCTGAAGCCCGGCAGTGGAAATTGGTGGACTGCCACTCACGGTTACTAAAGCAACATCAACGCAACTGGCCTATACATGATAAAGAGTTATGGGCAATCGTCAGCTCTTTACTACACTGGCGTACATGGCTTCTTAGTTTGACAATGCAGTTTGAAGTACATACAGATCATCAAGGACTACAGTACTTTCAAACCAAGCCAAGATTAAACATGCGACAGGCTGAATGGGCCGAAAAGCTCGCTGAATTCGACTACATTATCAAGTATCGACCGGGATCAGCGATGGGACGCCCAGATGCTATCACACGACGAGAAGGTAACGAACCTTCAAGAACCAATGCACCAATGTTCAAAGAAGGCCAACTTATAGTTGCACAAGCCAACGAAGATGCTCCAGCCAACGAAGATGCTCCAGCCAATAAAGATACTCCAGCCAATGAAGAAGATGCTTCAGACCCTGAAGAAGAAGACATTCCAGACCCAAATCTAGAAGGAATTGATGTCACAACATGGCCCAAAGATATTGAGAGCGGACTGCTTATTGTACCTACTGATTGTCAGCATGCTGTGCTACAACAATGTCATGATTCCAGAGTTGCAGGCCATTGGGGACGACGACGTACTGAAGAGCTTGTATCACGCAACTTTATATGGAAAGGATGGCAAGAGGATATCTCACGCTATGTTGCTGGTTGCCATCATTGCCAAAAGGCTAAAGCAGACAGACATGCCCGCCAAACGAAATTAGTACCAATGCCTACAGGAACTCTACCCTGGGAAGAAATAGCTATGGACTTTGTAGGAAAACTTCCTGAAAGTGAAGGATTCAATGCTGTCTTAGTTATCACAGACCGTTTTACTAAGATGCAGCACTATATACCTGCTAAAACGACATGGACAGCAGAGGACGTAGCAAATGCCTACATTTGTGAAATTTGGCGACTTCATGGCTTACCCAGGCATGTTACCTCAGACCGTGGCCCACAATTCACAAGTGCATTTATGCGAGATCTAAATGCGAAGCTTCATATTGGTCTGAGGCTGTCAACAGCACATCACCCACAGACAGATGGCCTGAGTGAGAGAGCGATACAAACACTCTAACAATACTTGAGAATCTACTGCCATGATCGTCCGAAACGTTGGGTACAATGGCTACCACTAGCCGAATTCGCATACAACTCTACAAATACCGCCACACATGGATACAGCCCATTCCGCAGCCTGTATGGGTTTGACCCACGTACTATTCATGTCAATGATGATTACATATATGCCAGCCCAGCTGCTGAAGAATGGATTGAACGTATGACCGCAGTACACAGCCAGATTCACCAAACCCTCAAGCAGATCAACGATAAGCGCTCTGCACTCCACATTGACAAGTCTCGCCAATTTCAAGTTGGAGACCAAGTATGGGTGGACCGCCGCAATTTGACAGTACAAACTGGAAACAAGTCCTTATCCAGCAAGTACATTGGCCCATACACCATTACTCGACGAATCAGCCGGCATGCATATGAACTGAACATTCCTAAAAGGCTACGCCTGCACAAGGTGATACACACTTCACTACTGAAGCCTTTTAAAGATAGAGTGCAACCACAGGTTGATTCATCATCGAGAAGTGACAATGAAGATAATGATGAGGAAGAGGAACCACTATATGAGGTGGATTGTATTGTTGATAGCAGACGCACCAAAGGGGGCGTAAAGTACCGAGTCCATTGGAAAGATTATGGTGCAGAATCTGACACATGGGAATCATTCGATGATTTACAGGCTCCTTTAGTACTGCAGGAAATTATTAAATTTCATAATGAGCACCCAAGAAAGCCAATGGATCGAAGAGTTGACAATTGAACTAAGCATACTGATGTATCGAAGAGTTGAATTGTGCATATACCGATGTATCGAAGAATTGAATTGAGCTTATACCGATAAATCGAAGACCTGACAATTGATAAATTGAACCTATGCCAATGAGTCGAAGAGCTGAAGTAAGCACATACCGACGAATTGAAGACTGACAATTGATAATTGAGCTATGCCGATGAGTCGAAGAGCTGAAGTAAGCACATGCCGACAAATCGAAGAGTGAACCTATGCCAATGAGTCGAAGAGCTGAAGTAAGCACATACCGACGAATTGAAGACTGACAATTGATAATTGAGCTATGCCGATGAGTCGAAGAGCTGAACATACCGACAAATCGAAGACTGAACCTATGCCAATGAGTCGAAGAGCTGAAGTAAGCACATACCGACGAATTGAAGACTGACAATTGATAATTGAACCTATGCCGATGAGTCGAAGAGCTGAACTGAGTACATGCCGACGAATCGAAGACTGATGAATTGAGCCTATACCGATGAAAATCGAAGAGTTGACAATTGAATTGAGCATATACCGACGAGTCGAAGAGCTGCACGGAACACATGCCGACGAATCGAAGAAGTGATAGACACTGAGCCTATACCTTCCTCGCCCATGGAGTACTTTTTCCCACAGGGTTTTTTTTTTACCCATGGAGAGGTTTAACGGTAGCGCAAGGTGATGGATGATACAGGCCCCTGACATACAGAAATGCTACCCTAAAGAAATGAGGTGAAGGTCTCAATGAAGCGAAGGTCTGACGAGGACGTCAGCCGTAAGAACGAGCGGCACGAGCTAGCTCGAGCCGAGCTGGAGGGTGAGCTCGAGCCAGCTCGTGAGTAGGTGAGCTCGGCTCGAGCTGGCTCGAGCTGGCGTGGCATGAGCTCGAGCCAGGATTGATTATATACATAATATTGACAAACTAAAGTAAACTAAGCTAAATTTTCATCTTTCTCACTACTATCAGCTAAATTGTGCATTTCGAAGTTGTTGGTAGGTCAGAATGAGCTCCAAGTCTGGGAAAACCAGAGGACGCGGCACGATGACAGACGGGGTCCCACAGGGTTCCCCTCTGTCTCCGGTTCTATTTCTGGTAGGGGTAGCCCCGCTAGTCAAGAAGACCGAGGAGAGACAGTTCACACGGACATACGTCGACGACTTTCACAGCGTGATGTCCAACAAGTCACTAAGTCGATTGAGGAAAGACATAACGAAACACCGCATGCAACTAGTTCAGGAAGCCAAGGACGAAGGGTTCGAGATAGATCCACAAAAGTCGGAAACGTTGGTAATAGGAGTAAAGGGGAAGAGCTATAGACTAGTGGGGCTAACGGTGGACTGGGAGTTAAAGTTCAACGAACACTTCGTCAAACGGCTCCGACTAGGGAAAGCAGCCTGGAACACGGCTTCTCGACTAACAAAAATTCCCCCAAGCAAAAGAAGACAGCTATACACCAGCATAGCCAGAAACATCGCAACCTACGGGAGCTGGGCCTGGCTCAGACATGCGAAAGGGGCTCCGCCGGGAAAGAAGTTAAAGGAGCTAGAGAAATGGCAGTACACGGTAGCGAGAAACATCACCGGGGCACCATGGGGAACCAGGAGAACAATAGTCGAGGGGATCGTCAACCTAGAGTCGATAGAAACTTTCGTAGCAGGAGAAGGAGAGAGAGTAGAAGCCAGAACACTGAGATTCCCACACGAACCGATCCTTCGCCCGGACATGGACTCTGCTTACTTGAGAGGAGATCTAAGGCACCGGAATCCGCTACCGCTACACACGTTCCCCACACAACCGAGCGACCTGAGCAGGGACGAATGGGAAGCTATCATAGAAAGAGAGACAGACGAAGGATGGGAAGGGGTGTATACGGACGGGAGCAGGATAGAGGACACAACGGGAGCGGGAGTATACCATCGATCCACTGCACAGTCTTACTACCTGGGGAAGAGAAGCACGGTAAACGATGGAGAGCTCATAGCGATAAGCAAGGCCCTACAAGTGCCAGGCGAGCTGATGGTAATCACCGACTCACAGACGGCGATCGCAAAACTACAAAAGATAGCGAGAGGCGACCCCACACCCGACGGAGCCGCCAGCGAGGTGAGGAGACTTTGGGAAGAAAGGGCAGCCAGGGGTGATCTAGACCTTGCGATCATGTGGGTCAAGAGCCATAAAGGAATACAAGGCAACACGGGGGCGGACCAAGCGGCGAAAGTTGGCACTGCCTTGCGAAGCGAAGACGAGATAGTGACAGAGCCAGGAATAAGACAAGAATACAAAGCATCCAGAGCTGCCGAAAGAAACCAAGCCGGACTGAACTACCGCCCACTCCAAAAGGTCGACAAACGCCGGTATCTGGCCACAATGGCAGGGATATTGGGCAATAAGGGACTGAAGGAATGGAGATTCAGGATTGGAAAGGCCACCTCCCCGGAGTGCAGATGGTGCGGCGAAGCGCCGGAGACCTGGGATCACATAAAGAGTAGCTGCTCGGCATGGAACAGGAAAACCGCAAGAGGAGCAGACGTGATAAGACAGGTAGATAAGGACACAAACATGGCGGAAATATTGGAATGGGCGGGGGAGGAATAGGACGGTTCAATTTTCTTTACTCTTTCATTATCGATTTTTCTTTACTCTTTCATTATCATTTTTCCATCATACCACTGTAACTAAACATCGCCATAGCCCATAGGGCGGCATGCGATTAATGAAATAAAAAAAAAAAAAAAAAAAGAGCTCCAAGTCTCTGATTATTACTATATTAGGTATTTACAGTTTATGAAACCTTGCACTGGCTAAGCATTTTAGCGAGCTGTCAAGAAAAACACAAGCATGATCTTGGCTCGTTTGAGCTCGAGCCAGCTCGAGCTCATGCCAGGCCAGCTCGAGCCGGCTCGAGCTCAAGATCAGTCGAGCTCGAGCTGGCTCGGCTCGTGCCGCTCACTACGCGACCGGAAGAAAAATGGTGTATTAGTCAGCAAGCCAGCAAATGTTACAACTGGTCCCTTATAGATGCACTCCACCATATCCTGCAATTAAACAGGATCTGATATACTGAGTCAGTATCTTTGCCCAGACAGACAGACAACGGGAGCAGCTACGTCTGGTTCTCTGTAGGGCGGCGATAAATGCAAATTTTGCACTCATGTATGCAGGCTATTTATTTAGAATTCTGATCAGTAGTCCCGGCCAGCCAGCACAGATATGGATGGCCCGGATCTCGAAATGCGGACCACTAGCCCTGGCCATTGATCTTAGCATGGCTGGCCCGGACTATCCACATTGTGCGGAAGAAAAAGGCTGGCCCCGAACAACTACACTCTCGCTTCGATCACCTCAGAGCTTCGGAGCAAAATAATAAAACATAAATTAACCAACCATTAGAGTAAGTTTCAGGAAGCAATGCACCTTACTGATAACCGATTTCACATCAGGTGACCACCGGAACTTGGCCCGCTACTGCTTTCGCCCCGATCTAGTTTTTTTTTTATTTTTTTTTTTTTTATATCATTAATCGCTGGCCGCCCTATGGGCTATGGCGATGTGCTATGGACTTATAAACCCCGATCTAGTTGTATCCCCCAAACAGTGTTCCAAACGAGGCAGTCTGGGCTATAGAAACCTAGGGCTGGGCCCGCCGGAAGCTTAACGCAACTGTCAAATCCAACTTTGGGACACCAGATTTTGGCATCAGATTGACTGTAGGGAATCATCAATGCAAGATCAAAGCTTGAACTGCACTCTGGAGAGTGAAGGAAGATTATTGAAGGAATCATCATCTCTAATACTGGTGGTTGGAAAGTCTGTCTCTATGTAGTACTAACTAGAAAATAAGTATACGGTCAAGCGGTACTGAAGAAAAATCACTCGCAAAAAGCGCTGCTCTTTACATCAAACCCATGTCGCATTAACCTGAAGGTGGTCCCTGAGTAGCATCATAACCAGCCCTCCTCCCCTGAATCCCTTGAACGGCCTGAATGGCTGGGGCAGCCGGGGCGGCCAGAAATCGCCCGTGCCATCTGGAACCTTGGCCTTACCGGTTGGGAACACTGGGTATATGGGCCCCTACAATAGGCAGGCAGGCTGTGTGCCAGATAGCTTGAACTTAACTGTCATCTTACCGTTGATGTGGAGAGACCTTTCATCCTAATGCAACTCCTTGCATTCCTAGCATCATGGGACACTGCAGTCTGATCTCCGCTTCTTCTAGTTTTCGTTGTGTCTCCTGTGGCTAGGAGTGGGTTCCTACTAGTTGAATATTGTTTCCTTGTTTCAGTTCCAACTTGCCCTCTTATGCCTGTCCCTAAGCTGATAAAGACTGCAGTTTTATTGCACCAATTGAAATCAATAGACAAGCGCAAGTGCCTACCTTAATTGCTTAATTCTCATCGTTTTCCGGCAGCCCGGCTCGACCGAGGAAGTACATAATTGAGAAACGTACAAGGAGGTGGTCAAATAAACGAATAACCGGCAGGCGCACAAACTTGTCAACAGTGTCCCGAACGTTCGCTCATCTCCCGCCCATTGCAAAATTTCCGCCAACTGTCCCATTATGCCTAGCCGTAGGTCTACATACAAATGATCTGTGCTACGGCACGAGAAAAACTACAACAATAATGAATATATGAATAGAAGTAACATCGCATGGCTGATTCCTGTTGCTGTTCTGTGTCTAGCAACTACCTATGCCAACGCAATGTATGCTCCGCTACACCCATAAAATTCGGATCCTCCCCATGAATCCGCCCTCCACACCATCCCCTCCTTGGTCACCCCTTCGCACGCCAGTTTCAAGCGAAAGTTGTTCTTATTGGGCAAATCAAGCATAGTGAACCCCACAAGCACCCTCCTTGGTGGCCTTATCAGGTTCCAAAATTTGTTGAAAGACACCTGTCCCGAGAGTGATGCTGTTTTTTCCGCCTCATGGTTGCCTTTCGGTAGGCCATAGCTCTGCCAGCCTGGGTACCCTCCTCCGAGGCCACCAAAGACTCCACTCTCGATCCCTGGAAGCCCGGGTGGGTATGCAAGCCAGGAAACGTCGACCGAATAAAGTGTGGTATCCAACCATGAGTGTACATTTATATTGAATCCTGTAGTAGTAACGTCTGTAATCGTAAGGTGCACACGGAGGTTAGCTTGCCCACTGGTATTCACATCAATCCCACAAATCCATGCCACTATCGTGGGCGCCGCATGATATGACTTCTGGAACCGGACTGGGCGGACAAGGTGCTTGATGGTTACACTCCAGTGTTGATCTTCCCTTGTACTATACATCCCCGTCGAGATATACGAGCCAGTTTCCTGCCCATCTGTGAGACTATGAACAGCAAGCCAATCGCATCCAACATCCTGCAACCTCGTGTCACTCCATGTGCTGGCAGTGAGCTTAAAAGAGCTGTTGGTTACGTTTTCAACTGAAAGTTTAATGCGCACAGTACGCTCGTTGCTGCAATCGAGGAGATTCAGCCCCGTAATGACTTCCGGTGGTGAAAGGAATGGATTCTCGAAGGCGACGAATTTGTCCTCCGGCCGTTTCTTAATGATGGGGGCGGTGCGCAAGGGGTATTGGGCGATAGTAGAGAAAGTACCACCCTCGAGCTGGGGGCAGAGGGCCTTGTTAAGTTGCCGGTTGCCGATGGCATGTTCTTGAGGCTTATGAGCACTTGAAAGAAGCCCGGATAGGTCGATAGTAATAGTCAACTTGCCGTTGAATTGTTGCATATCGCTGGCGTTAGGGCTGCTATCCTTCGCATCATGCGAGCACTTGAGATTGATGGCTATTGCTCGGCCGGTGCCATGGGCTTCTGTAGGGCACCTGTGGTCTTCATCTCTAGCCTCGACTGTAAAGGACATGGGTGCTAACTTCGCTAAGAATGGAGTCAAGGGAGTGAAGGTCCGGTGCGATTGCGAGATTCCCTGTTGCAAATGCACAAAAGTGGGTTATCGCCAGTAAATATATTTATCTTGCGAGTGCTATCTTATAATTCACATTGCCGAGTCTTATCTTGTTCATGTAACCGCAGGAGGTGGTAGCGAGGAAAAGAAGTTACCCCACATTTCGCGAAATGTGGAACAGGCAGTTCTAGGTACGATTCGATTGTATTACTACATTAGCTGGCATGGTTCATCGAGCGCCTGCATGCGGAAAAATTTGACAATTGCAATGGGTTGAGGAACATCATTAAATCAACCAATACTAAGAGCAGGAGTATCCTTGCTGCAATGTCGGGCAATGCGTAACAATGAGTCATTATTACCGATCGTCATGCATTTGCCTGCATTGAGAGTCGCTATGGTTGGGGACATCTGTACGCGGAGTGGGGGCTACATTTGGTTCCTATGCAAATTTGAGAGGTGCAGTATTCTTCCACCTCCACCGCTCCATCGTTACTCGGAAAATGCCAAGACTCGCCGTCGGCTCAGACCTAGTGTCGGCCACCGAAATGGCTGCCGAAATGGCTGCCAAAACGGCTACCGAAAGAGCTACTGAAATGGCTACTGAAATGGCTGCTAAAACGGCTACTGAAATAGATGATGAAATGGCTACCGAAATGGCTACTGAAATGGCTACACACCTCTACAACCTCCTCGGGCCACGTCCAACATCACGTGACCGGGGCCGTATCTCGACCTACAGGACAGCCAGCGACAAGCAGACAACTACAAACGACGCCCCTCGGCCCGACGGTCGCGGGGACCGCGAAATACGTACAAGAAACGATCATTCAGACACTTTCCCCCAGGGAAACAGCCATCAACGCGCGTGGGACGTCTCTCAGAACCTCCATCCATCTCCCCAACTCACCCTCAGCTTGCACAGTCACCTCGACAGCGGGGGCGCCTTGAGACCCCATCAGCCGCCCCCCACACCACGCAAGACAAGGACAACTCGCCACCCAACATTCGCCACCCAGCATCCGCCACCCACACCCACTAGTACAAGTTGCACACACCTTTTGCCACCCGGGTAGCCACACACACATACTACCACGCTACGGCCATACAGATCGACAACAACCATACCAGTCACAAGGAAGCCACACAACTAGCGCCAGCCGAAACCGAGACCGAAGGTCAACAACATAGAATTCCACCACATCCAGAATTGGAAGTCCCGAGAGAATATCACTTTCATTCAGAAGGACGAGCAGTGGACACTCCATAAATTTCAAGACATCATCAAACATACCAGAGCCCAAGAACCAGAGACAGCCCGGAGACTGGAAGATGCCACGACCAAAGCAGTAGGGGAAGGGAAGTTCCCAGATGCAGACGAATACAATGGACCAATGAGAGAAATCACAATAAAGGACATCCAAGAAGGGAGGATCTCGATACCCGAGATTATTGCATTTATCGAGAAAAGTGAAGCCATGGACCCAGTCCCACCAGAGGACCAGTTGGAGGATTCCATCACCGTGAGACCAGGTCTACAGATTCAAAGCACTTACGACGATGCCGAATATGCGCCTGACTCATATGAAGGGTTCACAGCCACCTGGAACCCAGATGGAGAGAATGACAGTGATGGAGGAGAGAGTGACTCTTCCACAAAGACAGTGATCTACGTTGCTAACACCCCGGCTTTCGGGGATGAGGAGGGTTACTCACTTCCACCTCCGGGCCAAATAAACAGACTGCTTCAGCCAACCGAGGAGCCGGCACTTCCACTCGTGAGCATGGAGGCGAGAGAATCTATGACCCCTGACCGACCATCAACACCGGACCAAGACGAAGGCCCCCACGAGGAACAATTTCTGCTACATACGGCCATCGCAGCAGCCAAACAAGCCAGATCCTGGGAAGAAAAAATGACGGAAGGGCGAATGAAACCGGATACTGCCAGAGCTATCGGGGCCTCAGCAGCCGAGGCATTTAAAGCCCTGGAAAAACGATTTGGACTTCAAAGGTGGGAAGTAGAGGCAGACACGGACCTAAAGACTTGGACAAGGAACATGACGGAAGAATACTGGAGATGGAAGAGAAGGGAACGGAACTAAGAAATCCTAGAAGCCATTAACGACACTAGAAGAGACATTGAAGGAACCATTACGACAGGATTGGAGATATTGTATGAAAGAGTCCAGCACTTTATTACGAATAGACTAGCCCAAGAGCGAAATACTATCCAGAAAAATATAGTCAAACAAATCTTCGAGAGGGACCCAGTCAAAGACCAGGGTTGGATGAGCACGATAATGGAAGCTCTGGGACACCACAGTTTTGCACTGGATCATATACTTTTTTTTTTTTTTTTTTTTTTTTTTCCTTTCATTAATCGCATGCCGCCCTAAGGGCTATGGCGATGTTTAGATACAGGTTGAAGAGATTAATAGAGAAATGTGAAAGGAAAATGGAACTGTCAAATCCCAACTGTCAAATCCCAAACCCAAAAGAAAAATGGAACTGTCAAATCCCAAACCCCGCTTATGCCTTCTCCGCCCAGTCTAGTAGCTCCGCCAGGTTAAAGTCTTTGTCCGGCTGTAGAAGTCCCTTCGCTCCACCTTGAATCCTTCTCCGCCACGGTGGGCAGTCGTTGGAGATGTGCGTCAGGTTTTCCAACGCTCCTCCGCACCATCTGCATTCCGGTGAGTCGGCTTTGTCGATGTGGAACCTCCATTCCTTGAGGCCCTTGTTGCCCAGGATTCCCGCTAGGGTGGCTAGTCTTTCTCGGTTGTCGAGTCTTTGGAGTGGCCGGTATGTTAGACCTAGGCGATTGCGTTCTTCTGCTCTTAGGCTTTTGGCTTCTTGTCTTAACCCCGGTTCCGTGACCGTATCGTCTTCGTACTGGATGGCGGTGCTTATCTTTGCTGCCTTGTCCGCCTTGGTGTTTCCTTGTATTCCTATATGGCTTTTGATCCACATGACTGCCGTGTCTAGATCCCCTCTTTGGGTCCTTTCTTCCCATGCGCGCCTGACTGCCATGGATGGGCCGTCCACGTTCGGGTCTCCGTTGGCTATCTTTTGCATTCTGGAGATGGCTGTGCGGGAGTCGGTTAGGATCATAAGCTCCCCTTCCGTATCCAGGGCCTTGGCGATGGCTAGCATCTCACCGTCGTTGACCGTGCAGACTCTGCCGAGATAGATGAATTCCTCGTTCCCTCGGAAGTGTGTGCCCGCTCCGGTGACGTTGTTTATTCGGCTCCCATCCGTGTAAACCCCCTGCCATCCTTCCTCTTCCTCTGCCTGGATGATCTCTTCCCACCTCTCCCGGCTCGTGTCGCTGGGTTGTATCGGAAAGGTGTGTATGGGGATGGGGGTTCGGTGTGAGAGATCCCCTCTCAGGTAGATGGTGTCCGGGGATGGGTCCAGTAACGGTTCGTGGGGGAATCTCAATGTGCGTGCCTCCACCCTGTCTCGTTCTCCTTGTGCGAAGGTCTGGATCGACTCTAGGTTAGTCAGGCCCTCTACTATGGCCCTCCGGGTTCCCCATGGAGCGCCTATGATGTCCCTGGCGATTGCGTATTGCCACTTCTCCAGTTGTCTGAACTTCTTCTCTTCCGGGGCGCCTTTGGCGAAGGACTGCCAAGCCCAGCACCCGTAAGTGGCGATGTTTCTGGCTATGCTGGTGTATAGTTGGCGTCTTTGGCTCGGGGGAACTCTGGAGAGTTTCTTTGCTACCCCCCATGCCGCCTTGCCTAGGTTTATCCTTTTCCGGAAGTGTTCGTCGAACTTCAGCTCCCAGTCGACTGTCAAGCCCACCAGTCTGTAGCTCGGTCCTTGGGTGCCTATGATTAGGGTCTCGGCCTTCCGTGGATCCAGCTCGAAGCCCTCCTTGCGTGCTGCCTGTGTCAGGGTCCGGCGGTGTGTTTCTATATCTTTCCTGAGGTGTTTCATGGAGCGGTTGGATATCACGCTGTGAAAGTCGTCGACGTAAGAGCGTGTGAACTGGCTATTCTCCGCTGCCTCGGCGACGGGAGCGACGGCTACCAGGAATAATACCGGGGAAAGGGGGGAGCCCTGGGGGGCCCCGTCCGTCATCGTCCCGGTGCCTCGTATCTTCCCGTCCCATGCGATTGAGAATGGTGTCGGTTGAAGGAACCCTTGGACGAAGCTGGCTATGTTCGGGTTCGCTCGTTCCAGTCTCGAAACCACTCTGTCCCGTCTGATGTGGTTGAAAGCGGCCTTTATGTCGTCCCCTACCAGGGCTGTCCACTCCCCTTTTTTTAGGCGTTTGTCTGCCTCTTTCAGGGTCTGTCTTTGGAGATCTTCGCTGCCTCTGAAGGGTCGGCTGCCCAGCTGTGAGTCCCTGAACAGGCTGTCCATTCTCTGAATTGCGTTGGCCATGACTTTCTGTCCTAGTTTGGCCGCCGTGTTTAGGAGAGTGATGGGTCGCCAGCTCCCCGGCTGATCTCGGGGTTTCCCTTTTTTGAGTATCATGACCATGTTAAACCCTTTGGCGAACCCGTGGTTCCCGTTCAGGTAATCGACGATCTCTTCTCTGAGGGCTTTCCACAGTGTGGTCTTCCGCAGCAGTTTTAGAACGCCATATTGAATGCCGTCCGGTCCTGGAGCTGAGTGTGATTTGGCCGAGGCTAGAGCCTTGTCTAACTCCATTCTCGCGAGGTCCTTGTCTATCGTGGTGCCTTCTGGTCTTCGGGGGGCCTCTTCCTCCGGGGGATCCGTGATGAGGTTGTGTCTGATTAGCGCCTCGGCGATCTGTGGGTCCGAGCCCTCGATGCCCATGAGGGGGCGGCTTCGAAAGGGGTCTCGTGCTATGCGGAAAATGTCCCACGGGGATTCTATTCGATCTCCCTCGAGAAATCTCTCCCAGTATGTCTTCTTCTTTTCTCGGATAATGTTGCGGAGGAGTCTGCGTGCCCGGGTGCGCTCAGCGGTGGTGTTCCCGGGGTTTCGTAGGATGTATTTCGTCATCTTCCGAGCCTCCTTAACCTCCTTGTCGAACCACCTCTTGGATCTGTCCATGATGTGTGCGTCCTTGGTGAATTCCTGACCAAGTCTGGTGATCGTCTCGTATGCGCTGCCGAGGTCGATGTCGTCTTCTCCATGTTCTGTGACGTACTGTTCCCATCTCTCCCAGTCGGTTACCTTGATCTTCCGGATTGGGCCTCGGTCCCGAGTGATGAGGTGTCCGATGATCATGGCGTGGTCGGATCCGGCGATCCACGAGATCTCCTGGGTTTTCCATTCCCGGTCCCTTGCGAATACTAGGTCCAGGAGTGCTGATCTCTGAGTGCCTTGGATGTGTCTGGTCCAGGTGACCGTCCCTTTTTTTATCTGTTGGCTTAGCCCGTGCGCTTCCATGTGGCCCTGGATACTAGCTCCTCGGGTGTCTTGTCTGTCGGACCAATCCCGGTGGTGGCTATTGAAGTCCCCTATTACCAGGTCTGCCGAGCCTAAGTTGTCGAGTTCGAGGTCCACGTTGGTGTCTTTGTTCCAGTAGACCCCGGTGATTTTCCTGTCTTTGTATGTTATCGAAACTAGTTTGTCGTTCCCTTCCACCCGTATGTCTGCGGCTATGTCTTTCCTGGCGTATGCTGCCAGTCCCCCCGTTTTCGAGGGCGTGTGAATGGTGGTGAATGCCGGGTGGAATGTGGTCCCTCCTCCTGGTGCTGTCCAACCTTCTCCTATAAAAACGAAATCTGCCCTTCTGAAAGCCCCTTCCTGTAGCGCGATGTCCGTCCCCACGATCCCCCGTCCTACGTTCTGGTATAGGACTCTAATCATTGCGGAGGATCTTCGGCTCTGGTGCCCTGCGGGGACGGTTGGGGAGCTGGCAGTCGGGTAGGTGTCCTCCTTTCTGACGGCATCCGTGACATGTCTGTCTGAACGGGCGTCCGTTCAGGTTCACCGGTTCTTCGATCTCCTTTCTCCTCGGGGAGCCTCGGACCCATTCCGGCAAAGATTTCTGTTTGGGTACCCATTCGATAACCTGGCCCACCACGAAGTGGTTGCAGTACCCTTCGGAGTCGGTATAGCGGTACCTCCTGGCTTTGTCTGACTTTTCTTTTCCCAGGTCGGCCCTAAGGAGGCAGGTTATTTTTTCCCCTCGGAACTGTAGTCCCTTTCTAAGTATTTGCACCACGTTGTCCGATACGAAGATCGAGAAGGCTGGCTTGCCTTCCCGTGCCGGGATGATGTGGTGGGGTACCCTTCGGACGTTTCGGTAGGAGAGTTCTCCCGGGTTCTCAATGCGTAGGTCCCTGCCGACTTTGCCCTGGTTCTCGTGCATCCCGATGTCGAAGGTGACCAGTTCGACCAAGCGGCTGTCCCAGTCCGTTCTCGCTCCGGGGTTGACCCTCTTGACCGCCTTCTCCAAGTGAGATAGGTCTCTGGGGCCTTGTCTGAACTCTGTGTCGACCATCAGGAGAATCCTTTCCTCCGGGAACGATTGGTCAATGATGACCCTTCTTACTAGGTAGGGGGCGTCCTTTCCGAGGTGTGCGTTGATCCTGTCCTTGGTTTTCCCCATCTCCGAATTGCCTTCCCGGGGATGAGTCCAACCGTGCTGTTTCCAGTTGTCCTCGTTGTGGATCCTGGCCTGCCACAGTCTTTCCTTGGGGATGAGATCGGACTCTCGGAGGTTATGGGTCGCCTGGGGTTCGGTCGCTTGGGGTTTCTTCCCTCCTTGGGAGCCGTGTTCTGGTTGGGCTTCTACTGCCTTCTTCTTCTCTGGGCCTTCGGCGCTTGACCCTTCTCTGGGGCTGTGTGAGGGGCCCTCGTCTGTCTCGTGTTCCATTCTCTCTTTCTGGGTGGCTGCCGCCTGTGCGTAGGTTCTGTTCGAGCGTCTTCGGGGGCCCGTTGGGGGTTTCTTTTCCTTCTTTTCCCGTTTTTTTTTCCGGGGGGGCGGTGGACTGTGTGCTGGCCTGTTCCTTTGTCTCCTTGTCCGGTGTGACCGTTTCCTTCTGGGTGGCTGGAGCTTGTGCTTGTGGTCTTTTCGGTAGGGTGACCTTGTGGGAGGGGTGGGGCGTGGTCGAGTGAGACCCTTCTGAGTCTTTCTTCATCTTTTCCATCTTGGCTTGGAATGCGTGCTGGCTCCCGCTCATCCCTTCGTCCTGAAGCGTGTAGTCCATCGGGTCTTTGGGTGGTGTCTCTGTGTCGGCTTTGGGCGTGACTGCCGCTGTGCCTGACTTTTCCATGGCGGGGAGGGCGGGGGGAGGCCTGCCGGTGGGCGGGTTGCTTCTCGGGAGGGCTGGGGCTGTGCCTGCTTTTCCTCCCCTCTCCATCTCGGCTGTCTGTGCGTACTTGCTACTGCTTGTGCCTTGTTTCTCGTAGTCCCAGTCCATGCTGGGGGATGGGGGCCTGGGTGGTGTCTTCGGGTCTTGGGCTTGGTGTGCGTGGTGGCTGTCGCATGAGCTGCTGTTGTCGTAAACGATTCCCTTCATCTTGTCTGGGTTTCCCCCCGACGAGGGAGAGGGGCCTGTTGGGGATTCCTCCTCCTGTTCCGGGGGGGTCCCTTGTGCCGCTTCCCTTCTTTCGCTGGGTAGGAGGGGCAGGATCTTCTTCGTGTTGTGGACGTCGTTGGGTGAGACTGGGATAAAAAGGAACCTGTGTTCCAGTCTGGTGAGGATGTTGATGACGTGGTCCATGGATTCGTTGACCATGTTTTCCCAGACGGTCTGGCGTTTCTCTCTCCTGTATCGTTCTTCAACGACCGCGTTTCGAACTATCCCGGAGATTTCCTGTCTCGTGACTGTGTGCGCCACTTGGGTTCCTTTGTCAAGGTCTTCATGTGTCGACTTCAATGATTTCTCTAGTGCCTCGATTCTCCCGATTATCATGTTTTCGGATGTGACGATCCTCTCCCCAAGGGTCTCAAGTCTCTCGAGTATCTTGTTGTCGGGTGGCCCGGAGGGCTGACTGTCTGCGATCTCGTCCTGTCTGTTGTACCATTCCCTTCCCCGGACTCGGATCTCTTCTGGGACTGGGGTGTACCCGTGTTCCGAGGATGCTGTCGGAGCTGGGATAACTGATCCTCCTGCGCTCTCGCTCGGGGTGTCCCCGTAGGGGGTTGTGTCTGGGATGACTGAGTGATCCGCGGGTACTGTCATAGGGACTGGGACGACTGTGCTTTCGGAGCTCTCGCTCGAGGTGTCCCCGTAGGGTGGTGTGCCTGGGATGACTAAGTCGTGGAGAGGGAGAAGGATATGTTGGCCTCCTACCGTGATTGTGTCCTCAATTTGGTCCTCTGGGGGTCTGGGGTCCATAGCTTCGCTCTCCTCGATGAATCGAATGATCTCCTGTGTGGAGACTCTCCCATGTTGGATGTCTTCAATGCTGATGACCCGGATTGATGTGTTCAGGTCTCTGTCCGCTGCTAGTCTTCCTCTTGCGGCGGCTATCTTTGTCGCCTTTTCCAGCCTCTGACCGGCTTGTGGGTCCGTCTCCGCTGCGTGTTTGAATATGTCCTGGTATCTGTGGAGGGTCCACTGGCTGTCTTCCTGTATGAAGGTCAGGTCTGCGTTAGATTTCCAGTCTCGAATGTAGTGAAAGTCTAGTCCATTGACTTTGGTTTTCCCGGTGCGTTTCCGGGTTTCTGGTCTTGCCGTGGATTGGGTGCGGTTGCGGAGGCGAGTGCTTGTGCGGGTGGGGTGGCGGCCCCTGTCGGTGGCTGCTGCCTTTGTCATGTCGTGACCTAACTGTGTGCGTGGCTGGGTGGTTGTGTGGTCGCCGTTGCCTATTGGTCGTGGTCTCAATTGTGATATGTGATCTGAGGAATGGGATGTGGTGTGTCAGAATGTGAGGGCTGTTCTCTATTCGTTCGGGGTGGGTCTGTTCTTGTTAGTCCGATCCCTTCCAGGTAGTCTGGATCGTGCGAGTCTCTTTGGGCCACGTCGGGTGTGTTATTCGAGGTGTGGGTTGTCGTCGAGGGGGTTTTCGGGGGCCCCCGCCGTCGAGGGTTTCCGCGACTGCGCTGAAGTTGGAAGGTAGGTGTGTGCTGTGTAAGTCCGGCTCTTTTGAGTGTTCTGACGAATATTCGAGGGGAAAGTGTCTATTCCGTAGATTCTCGCGTGTTTCCTGGGGTTCCCGTGCCCGTCGGGCCGGGGGGCGTCGTTCGCCGTTGTCTGCTAGTCGATGCGATGTCTGGCGGTGGAGATACGGCCTCGGTCACGTGACGTTAGACGTGGCCCGAGGAGGTTGTAGAGGTGTGTGACTGGATCATATACGGAGGACAGTTGGAGCCCATACCCCAGGACGGGAAACACAAGAAGATATGCAAACAGAGGAGAACACAGCATCCACACTGGAAAGGATAGACCTAGTCACTCCATCCCCACCCGATACCGAAGAATCTCATACATGGCCAAAACTCCCATCCACCCAACCTGAGAGCCAAGTTAATATCAGAATGGAGGGAGTGAAATACCACAACAAGAAACTCGAGGACAGCCAGCATGCAACTCGAAAAGCAAACCATGCACCGGAGGGGCATAAGAAGTCTCACCCGATAAAACCGGCTCCACCGGCACAATCGGATGAGGAACCCTCATCGAAGATGGAAGAAATAGAATATACTAACACAAAGCTTGGAGACAGCCAACACGCCCACCAGGCTATGATAGAGAGAAAAAACAAAGATACAGAGATGATTGATACTCTGCCCATGGGAGAGGAAGAAACGGAGATGACACAGAATCCAAACCAGACCCAGAAGAATCCCCCAAGGACAGCCCAGAAAAAAGACAAAGGCAAAGGGAAGACTAATCATCTCGAAACTCCCCAGAAAGAGAAGGCGAAAGCAACTCAAGCCACCCCATCCCCCCAACCTGCAACCGAGGATCCCGACATTGGCAACACAGAAATGGACAGGGGTAAAACCGACTCCCTAAGGGACTGAAGTCATACGCTAAGGCAGCGGTGAGCAAGGAAGGAGAAGACATAGTAGACGTCAAGCCTAGTCTACCTAGAGCACCAAAAACAACACAGGAAAAGAATCAATTCATCCCTAAGGAACGATTGTGGCAAGCGAGAATACATAATGGAGAGAATTGGAAGGGCCGCTGGAGGCTACCGGCAGAGGGGAAATAGAGCCATGGAACAAATGAAATCTAGGATCAACCAGATACTAGGAAAGACTGCACCATACCAAGTCCGCCGAGTTATCCTAGACCAAGACTTCCCAGAAGAACGAATCGTACTCATGGCTGACACGGAACACCGCCAGGGCCCCAGAGATTTGGAACCCCTAACCAGAGCAGTTAAGCGGGACAATCCCGGTGCAAGAGCAGACTGGGACAGCCGCCTAGTAGAGCTAGTAACCTTTGACATTGGACCCAACGAAGGGATCGGGAGGGTAGAGCGAGAAATGAGAATCGAAAACGTAGGGGAAATATCTAACAGGAACATTCGCAGACTATCAGACAAGCAAGTCCCCATCAGAAACAGGAATCCTGCCGTCTCAATATTTGTTTCAGACAATGTAGTCCAAATTCTAAGAAATGGCCTAAAGGTCCGGGGAGAAACTGTCAAATGCCTATTGCGAGCGGACCTTGGAAAGGAGAAGTCCGACAAAGCCAGACGGTACAGATACACCGACTCAGAAGGGTACTGCCACCATTTCCAGGTAGGGCAGGTCATTGAATGGATCCCCAAGCAGAGGAACTTACCAGAATGGCTACAACGATCTCCGAGGAGGAAGGAAGCCGAGGAGTCCCAATACCTCAATGGCGGATTCAACAAGACTTGCCAGTGCTGTAGGAGACACGGAGATCATCATCCAGAATGTAGTCGCATGGCTAGAGCACGTCCCCAGAGGGCACCAGAGAAAGATAGCCGGGGGAGACCCCATGGTCGACGGCGCCTCCCAAGAGGTAAGAAGACGTTGGGAAGAACGGGTGGCCAGGGGAGATCTAGACCTCGCAATAATATGGGTAAAAAGCCACAAGGGGGTCCAGGGGAACACGGAGGCAGACTGGGCGGCAAAAATCGGAACAGCCATACAATACGAAGACGAAACGGTGACAGAAGCGGGAATAAGACAAGAGTATAAAGCCCTACGAGCCATCGAAAGGAACCAAGCGGAGTTAAACTACAGACCAACGCAGCTAGTGAATCGAAGGAAGTTTCTCTCAACACTGGCCGGGATCTTCGGGAACAAGGGGCTAAAAGAATGGAGACACCGAATTGGGAAAGCCGAGTCACCCGAATGCCGATGGTGCGGGAAGGCCCTGGAAAACTGGGAACACATACAAAATTGCGACGCATGGGAAAAGAAATGGGGAGGAGCGGAAGGACTAAGGAAAATAGACAAGGACCAGAACCTGGTGGAGATACTCGAATGGGCGGGGAAGGAGTGAAGACATTTTCATTGCTAACTTGATTCATGTTTACTTTTAATGTACTGTTAAACATCGCCATAGCCCATAGGGCGGCATGCGATTAATGAAATAAAAAAAAAAAAAAAAAAGAGGGCACCAGAGAGGCCACTACCCCCACAATGATTAGTACAATATACCAGAATGTAGGGAGAGGGGTGATAGGGGCGGACATTACATTACAGGAGGGGGCAGACAGGAGGACAGAACTAATATTCATAGGGGAGAGTTGGGTAGCACCGGGAGGAGGTACAACATTTCACCCAGCATATACCACGATACACACCCGCAAAAGGAGAGGAGGTATCGCAGCCTATGCTAGAAAAGACATCATTCATGATATAAAGGTATCTGGGACAGACAAGCACGTCACCGTAAGGTATAGAGAACGAAGGATAACTGGGGTATACTGGAATAACGACACAGACATAGAAAAGGAACTGGAGGAAATAGGAGACCCAGACTTAATAATAGGAGATTTCAACAGCCATCACCATGACTGGTCAGACAAGCAGGACCAGAGAGGAACTATCCTAAGAGACACCCTTCAAGCTCAAGGACTAAAACAGCAGCTAGACAAGGGCATGTTCACCTGGACGCGACAGGTAGCAGGTATCACTAGAAAGGCTCTATTAGACCTAGTATTCGCCAGAACAGGTGAATGGAGATTGACAGGCACATCCTGGATAGCCGGGACAGATCACGCTATGATACTGGGCAACCTCAAGTGTGAAGCACAGAGGAGCAGGACGATAAAGGTTACTGACTGGGACCGATAGGAGAAGTACATAGAAGAGAACAGGGAGATCCCCTTAAAGGAAGGAACCAGTGCCTATAAACTTCTACAGGAGCTGAATAGATCATTCACTAAAGGCGCCCAGATCAATGGGAGGTCCAAGAGGTGGTTCGACAAGGAGACGAAGGAAGCTCGGAAGATGACGAAGTACATCCTACGAAACAGACACTGTACCAACCAGGAAAAGACAAGAGCCCGAAGACTAATTCAGAGACATCATCAGAGAGAAGAAGAAGACATACTGGGAAGATTTCCTAGAGGAGGAGCGCGTCACTTCACCTTGGGACATATTTCGGCTAGCGCGAGATCCCTTTAGGAACCGAGAACTCATGGACATCCCCGGTACTGACGATCAGATAGTCAGGATTTTCATGGATCGCAACTTCCTGTCACACGACGCAGGGCCTCCAGGTACTGCGAGGAAACCCAAGAGTCCACTCATAGGGAGAGAGGAAGCAAGGACAGCCATAGACCGAGCCCTTGCACGAACCAAGTCTAGGTCAGCACCAGGGCCAGACGGAATACAGTATGGCCTTCTAAAGACTATAAGAAAGACCACCTTATGGACCGCACTGAGGGAGGAGATCGTCGATTATATTAACGGGAACTATTAGTTTGCCAGGGGGTTCGATGTGGTTATGATACTGAAGAAAGGGAGACCAAGCAATGAACCGGGAAGCTGGAGACCAATTACACTGCTGAATACGGTAGCCAAAATCGGACAGAAGGTTGTCGCTGGGTTAGTACAAAGGAAAGACGGCCTCTTTCGAGACACACAACTAGGCAGCCGCCCTCATCGCGGAGCCGAAGACTTACAGCGACAGACACTAAAAGAAATAGACAAACGCCTTGAAGGAGGGGAGTGGACAGCAATAGTCGGAGATGACATAAAGTCCGCCTTTAACTTCACCCGGAGGGAAAAAGTGGTCACTAGAATCGAAAAGGTCGACCCAGACCTAGCAGCATTTGTCGAAGGCTTCATGCAACCAAACGACTTGAGGATAACATGGGACGGGAAGGTCAGGGGCATGGGAAGGATGACAGATGGAACTCCCCAAAGCTCACCCCTATCTCCAGTACTATTCCTGGTAGGAGTAGCCCCGGTGGCGGAAAAGGCTGAGGAGCGGCAATTCACCCGGTCATACGTCGATGACTTTCACTGCGTGATATCTCACAGGTCCATGAGACAACTAAGAAGAAATATCATCACCCACCGACAAAAGCTGGAAGCAGAAGCTAACCAAGAGGGCTTCGAGTTGGATCCTAAGAAGGCTGAAACACTCATCATAGGCGTCAAGAGCCCGAGCTACCGACTGGTCGGACTACAAGTCGACTGGGAGATGAAATTCAATGACCACTTCGGGAAACGTCTCAACCTAGGGAAAGCAGCCTGGAGGGTAGCGACTCGCCTAACACAACTCCCCCCAGCCAAGAGAAGACAACTGTATACCAGCATAGCCAGAAACATCGGCACATATGGAAGCTGGGCCTGGGTGGATTACGCCAAAGGCTCCCCATCCGAACACAAAATGAGACAACTACAAAGATGGCAGTACACGGTGGCCAGGGACATCTCTGGAGCACCCTGGGGCACCAGGCGAGACATCGTTGAAGGCATTACCAATCTGGAGAGTATCCAAACATTTGTGGCTGGTGAGCAGGACAGAGTAGAAGCCCGCACTCTACGCTTCGAACGCGAACCTCTCCGGAAACCTCAGCCAGACACACGATACCTGAGAGGGTCACTCATCCACCGAGATCCCCTTCCCATACACATCCACTCTTTCCACCCACGCGATCTGACGTCAAATGAATGGGAAAACATAATTGGCAGAGAAGAGGACGAAGGCTGGATTAGCATATACACAGACGGCAGCCGCATGGACGGCATCACAGGTGCAGGGGTAGTACAACAGGACACAGACACAGACTCCTCCTTCTACCTCGGACATAGGAGCACGGTGAATGACGGCGAGCTGATAGCTATAAGCCACGCGATGGACACCCCGGGGAACTTCTGATACTCACGGACTCCAAGACAGCAATAGCCAAACTGCAAAGCATAGCCAGAGGTGACCCAACCCCCGACGGTTCAGCACAAGCGGTCAGGGAGAAATGGGAAGCCAGAACCGCAAACGGAGATCATGACCTGGCCATCCTTTGGATCAAAGCACACGTCGGCATCTCAGGCAACACCAAAGCAGATAAGGCTGCGAAGGTCGGCACCGCCCTTCAATACCAGGACGAAATCGTCACCGAGGCGGGCATACGACAACAAATGAGAGCCTACAGAGCAGAGGAGAGAGATCGCCTGAACCTCGCGTATCCACCACTACAAAGGCTAGGGAGAAGATATCTGACGGCCACCTTGGCAGGCATACTAGGAAATAAGGGGCTCAGGGAATGGAGGTACAAGATAGGGAAGGGAGACTCGCCCGAATGTCGATGGTGCGGACGGGCACCGGAAAACCTGAGCCACATCACGACGGCCTGCTCGGCATGGAAGAAGAGAATACCTGGAGGATTAGAGGACCTGAAAACACCGCCGAAGACAAAGGGGAAGGAAGAGGGGGAGGAAGGGGATCTTTTGACGGAAATCTTGACATGGGCGGGGCAGGACTAGCGGAGTTATCATGCCAGTGTTACTTTAAGATTTCCTATTTTCTCACCTATATGTACTTACTTAAACCTCGCCATAGCCTTTCAGGCGGCATGCGAGTAATGATATTAAAAAAAAAAAAAAAAAAAAAAAAAAAAATACTGAAATGGCTGCTGAAATGGCTGCTAAAACGGCTACGGAAATAGAAATAGTTACTGCAATGGCTACCGGAATGGATGCTGAAATGGCTCCCAGAGGGGCTACCGAAATGGCTGCTGAAATGGCTGCTGAAATGGCTGCTGAAATGGCTGCTGAAATGGCTGCTGAAATGGCTGCTGAAATGGCTGCTGAAATGGCTGCTGAAATGGCTGCTGAAATGGCTGCTGAAACGGCTATTGAAATGGCTGTTGAAATGGCCTGCCTCGGGTCTTTTTTTTTTTTTTTTTTTTTTTTTTTTTTTGAGAGAGAGAGAGAGAGGAGGGTGGAGGGGTGTTTGATGGGGGTAGGGTGTTTGGTGGGGTTTGGTGGTTTGGAGGGAGGGGGATGGGGGAATGGGGGTGGAGGTTATTGCTTGTCGTCTGGTGCACGTGGTATATAAGTAATATCCATGAAGTGCCTCACGTGCCTTCCTTTATCTCCACGTGTTTTCCATGCCAAGCTTGCCTTTACCCATTCCATCCTTATCCCCACACTATCACTGATGGGGTAATGATCGGTCGCTATGAGGGGCTGTATCTATCATAAGGTTTTAGGTTTTCAGGCTGGGTATGAAATGGAGTCTGTACTAGCCAGTAAAATATGTATTCGGACAGGGGTACTAATGCACAGTATGCTCTATGTCCGAATACATATTTTACTAGCTAGTATACAAGCGAAGAAGGAGGAGTAGACGGGTAGTAAGTAAATATTTCCGTTTGGTTACACACGTCTAGTCTCGTAACCACACTTAGTCAGCCTAGCAGGGCATGAAACTCCGCTTAGTCAGCGCCTGGTTACGAGACTACACACGTCCTTCTTGTAGTGTTGGTTGCAAGTTTCAGGGCTTGGTCTTGGCAGGAGGCCTGACTTCCCGGACATTGATCTTAATATAATTCAAGTTGAATTCAGTGCAATTGTCCAGTATATTTCTCCGATTCCTAGGCTATATATTTCTTCAATCAAAGCACATCTTCAAATTGCTTATTGCCGAGATATTTCTTTAACCACAAACCACGCATGGACAGCATGGCGCAAACCCGAGTGCCAGCCCAGCAACAGCGTGATCCTGACCTGACAGGGTCTGATGAATTTCTGACTAATGAGAAGCTGGACAGCCTATGGGAATGGTTCTGTAATGTGGGGAATGAAGACAAATTTCATTCACAACTTATATTTGCGAAGCTTGTTAATTCGGTGGAAAATATGTTCCTCTCGTGCAGATAACCCCTTACTAATAATGATATGTAGGCTCGGAAACCATATCGCGATAACCTCTCACTCTCCCAGCATCGCGATCGGCTATTCACTCCAGACGCCTCTCGCTATGCATCCAGCGAATACACAGTAACTTCAGGCTACATTGAGGAGCAACAGCACCCAGAGCAAAGTGAGGATAATGTTACTATGGAAGCCCTCAGTACAAAGCTTGCCATTGCCGAAGATTCAGCGCAAACTAAGCAAACAATCATAAAGTACTTGGAGGATTCATTGCAAATGAAGCAAACAATTATTAATCAACTTGAGGCACGAATCAAGGGTATGGAGCGAGTGATGAAAGAGATTGAACTGAGACATGAAAGTCAGAAAAAGCAATTGCAGGTGGAATTGAAGAAGGTGCAACAAGAATATTTAGAATATAAGGAGAAGAAAGAAGGTGAAAAGATGCAATTGGAGTCGAAGCTCACGGAAATGGATCAAATGCTGCAGGAATATAAACAAAAGGTTGAAGGTGAGAAAAAGCAATTGGAGCTGGATTTGAAAGAAGTGCGACAGGAATATTTAGAATATAAGGAGAAGGGAGAGGGTGAAAGAATGCAATTAGAGTTGAAACTCAAGGAAATGGACCAAACACAGCAGGACTATAAGCGAACGGTCGAAGGTAAGAAAACTCAATTGGAGTTAAAGTGCAAGCATATCAACCTGGATTACAGGCAATACTAAAGTAAGAGCGGAAATGAGAAATCAGGATTACAGAGCAGTCTCCAACAGCTAGAGGTACAGCATAAAAAATGCGGACGCTTTGTCGTTAAATCGGAACTACACAATACGTTCATTGCGGTTAAAATAAGTTTCTTTAGGTTCCCCACTTTGAAAGCCAGCACGACTTTCACAGGAAGCACGACTTTCACACTTGCAAACCATCCGAACGGAATGGTCTCTTTCCGGACACCCAGCCTGAGGTACCTGAGTGTAAATGATTACCCTGGCCAAAATGAGCGGGCGGCAGCTGTCACGCTAGACCTCTTGACATGTGGCCGCAAAGAGATGTTTTGCCTTCATGAAGATGACAGTGGAGGGAGGTACATCGAGTCTGCAGCTTTTCCGGGGAACTTTCTTTCGGCATGTTCTGGAGATCCCTATATTGTGTTGCGCGAAGGAAAGTCAGCTGCTGCGATATTTTACTTTATTGCTAGATGAAGTTGAGCCTGTTGTGTGCGCCAGAGTTATGATAGCTCCACGCAGTGGAAATGTTGAAATGGTGGATAGTTGAGGTGCATTGTGCCCTGCCATGGCGAACAGCTACAAGCGGGGTCACGTGAAAAAAAAAAAAAAAAAAAAAAAAAAAAGAGGTGCATTGTGTTAATTCCCTTTTTTCAGGTGGATGACAGGGTTTCAACGCAAGGTATATTGTGGTAGCGGATCCTGTATGTAGCTAACTTCACTCATCATGCGATTAAATCTCTCTTCCTCCATTCGACAGCGTGACCTTGTATGCAATCATCAGAATATACCGCACTAGCTGTGATTGACAATACATGCTATCCTGAAGGGAGCGGAAGCTTAGCAAAGGGGCTTAAGGTGCAAAGGCGCAATCCACATAGTGGCCCTGAGCTCAGATCGGTCCGGTATGAGGCGGAGAGGGGACGTAAGTAGGAGATACCGGGCGCCACCCGCATCATGGAGGAGTTCGCGGGCAATACATGTAGGTAGTTAGGTAGTTGGTTGAGAGTAGTTAGTTTGGGGTTGTTGACTTCTTCGTTTCTTTCTCTCCTTTAATAAAGACCTCGCCATAGCCCTTCGGGCGGCCTGCGAGTATTGATATAAAAAAAAAAAAAAAAAAAAAAAATAGTGGCCCTAAAAGGGGTATATAAGGCCGTCTCAGCCTTAAGAGTCAGAAACGAGACCAAGGCTCACCCCGGGAGGTGACGGGGTAGACTCCACTATGGCCTGAAACTCATAGATGAGGGGAAAATCACTAGTTCGGTTGTGATATACGTAGAGGAGCAAAGTACACTCGAAGCTCAGGCAGATTCAAAACCAGTCAGAGTGAGATTAGGAGGGAAATGGCTGAAGTCCGACCAGTATGAGTGGGATAGGACACCTCGACTGGTGAAGTGAATTTTGCATACTCGAGTTCTCTGATTGCTCCACATGACTAGTGAGGATCACGGGACAACGTTCTGTTGGGTATTGATGTTATCGCTTTCCCCCTACGTTACTGTCGAAGGTTGTGGGTTCTATGATGTAGTTGTTGTGCGGCTCTTAACCTGCCAAGTCTTGGAACAATGCATATGTTCCGGGCCACTCATTTCGGAAGACTTGTCCATTACTGGCCTGGGCAGTTCATTTCGTGACACTCGCTTGAGCCGCTTGAGCGCTCGCTTGAGCTCTCGCTTATCATTACTGGCCTGAGGCTGGCGGTTCATTTCGTGATGCTCGCTTAACATCGTGATCAAAGCGCTTGTACAAAGATCAAAGCACTTAGATAGTGAGAAGATTCTATTGCTATGGACTATTTTGTATAATTCATTTGATATTGTTTATTTTTTCAAGTATTTAAAGCTCAGTTCAAGGACCTGAGGTACGTAGCTACTCTAGCATTCACAAGCATCCGGTACAGTACCTTACATAGCTTTCACTCCTATGCTACGTTACTACCGACCCTGGCCCCTGGACATTGTGATACTTACTACAATAAGTAATTCTTTCTTTATCTCTCACTATTACTCTCTGCTACTGCCATTACTCTCGCCTGCTATCGCTGCCTGCTATCGCTCCCTGCCATCAATCGCTCTCTGCTATCACTCTCTGCTATCGCTCGCTGCTATCACTGCCTGCTATCGCTCCCTGCCATCAGTCGCTCTCTGCTATCACTCTCTGCTATCGCTCACTGCTATCACTCTCTGCTATTGCTCACTGCCATCGCTCACTGCCATCACTCACTGCCATCGCTCACTTCCACTGCTCGCTGCCACTGCTCGCTGCTATCGCTTACTGCTATTACTATTTTACTATGGCAGGCACAGCAAACGATATTGAGAATATTGTCGCTTTTTCGCCAGAGCTCCGGCAAGAATTTCAACTTTATATCCAAGCTCAACATCATACCAACCGATACCGTATTGACCCTACCAGACTACGTACAATTAGACGATTTGTACTGAATCCAGAGCTACATGCCTCAAATAATGAGGAACATCATGCTCGAATTTTAGCTAGGGTATTACAGATCAAGTTGTTTTTTTATTCATAATACTAATAGATGAATAGAGTTCTAGAATCGGTGAAAATGGAATTCTCTTACGTCGGGCACAACCTCCACAACTTCCTAATGAAAGAGAAGTAATTTCGGAAGAGCATGTATTTGATGTTATTCAAGAAGTTCATTGCAGACTCGCTCATCCAGGAAAGAACAAGACATATCATGAAGTTAAAGACCGCTATTATGGTATTAATAAAGATGAGGTATGAACCATTAGTAATTTTCTAAATATAAAGCTTTAATTAATACTATAATAGGTTATATGGATGGTCCGGCGTTGTAAAATATGCACTTTGAATAGACCATCTTCTACACGCCCTCCATTACAGCCGATTGTTGTCAATCAAACCTTTGAGCGGGTTCAAATAGACCTAATTGACATGTCAAATATACCAGACGGCGAATATAAATGGATCTTACATATGAAAGACCACTATAGCAAGTACTCTATTATTCGAGCATTAAAGACAAAGCAAGCAGAAGGGGTAGCTAGAGAATTGCTTGTCTGGATTCAATACTTAGGACCACCTACTATTATCCAATGTGATAATGGTAATGAGTTTAGGGGGGCTGTACGACAGGTAAGTACTTTTATAGATTTATAAAGTTGAGTATAAGAATATTACTAAAATTTAATTTATTAGTTACTCCAACAATATAGTATTAAATTAATTAATGGAGCTCCTCGTGCTCCACAAACCCAAGGCCTTGTAGAACAAGGTAATTCTGTGGTTCAACGAAAACTACAAGCCTTAATGCAAGAGCGAGGAACACAAGCATGGTCTACACTATTGACAGATATTACTATGGCAATCAATGCCCAATGTCATGAAGTACTTCGACGTTCTCCTTACGAAGTTGTATTTAATCGACGTATAGGTCAACTACCAGCCTCACGAGAATCTAGAGACAATACGAATACCCAATTCTCTTCAAATGACCCTCATGATGAGTCTAGTAGTAGTTCTGAAGATGAACTCAATCTACCATCTCCAGCAACACTATCACATGAGTCATTTGAAGATTCTCAATTTCGACAGGAGCAGCGTGTGATTGATAATATGCTACAAAAGCAACATAGCCAAATGATGCAGGCAGTTCAGCAGCAAACAGAGCAAAATCGGGCTCATATGGCTACTCGCTATAACAATCGTGTATCTGCTGACACCTTTGATATTGGAGAGCTAGTTACAGTCAAAATTCATCAACTGGACCGAACCCCAATTAATAATCGACCTCTTTTTGGTCTTGTGATCCATAAGATTTATGGAGATCGATATAAACTTCAAACTCGCTATGGTATTATAAATCGCTACTATTCAGCGAAATACCTTGCTAAAGTCTTACCTGAACTTCAAGTATTAGAATCTTTCCAGCTAACACGGCACTGCCATCTATTTCCTTACGTGAAGCAGCTCGCCAGGAGCTAGGTTCAGATTTTAATATAGTACCTTTAGGAAAATGTTCATGTACAGGGTTATGTGATACTCAGCGATGTGGATGTGTTCGCAAGAATAGAGTATGTTCTATTTATTGTCATGGTGAGCAGTCTCAGAGTCAGTGCCTTAATAATCAGATTTCATCATCAACTAATAATTAGAATTTTGGTATAACTTAATCTTGTATTGAAGTTTATATTCTTGATGAAGCTGGGCAGTTTTTTTGTTTTTTTTTGGTTCCTTTAATATATTTTTTCTCATGCATTTCCTAATCTCAGTGTGTTCTATTTACTCTTATTATCTCTTCTTATTTTGCCATGATGTATTATCTAGAACTGTTAGAGAGGGAGATTAATTGCTGGAGGAGGGTTTTAGATGCTTTAATTTTTTGTTGTGTGAACTCATTTTAATTATTGTCATTTACGGTAATTTATTGTCGCGCTTAGGAGCGAGAACATTGTCGCGCATAAATACTTAATTTTGCCGCGCGTGAATTCTAAGCATGCATGCGAAATGAATGGCCGGGGCCAGTAGTGAATCAGCCATTTATTCAGTGGCCCGGGCCAGTAATGAATAAACTTTCGAAATGAGTGGCCTGGAACACATACACAAATCTCGTGCTCAGTATCTGATACTTTTCGCCGCAAAATCATACATCTTTCATACAGGTAACTATGATGATGAGAGTTCAAGATAGTATGCTGGTCTTTAACTGAAGAATATCTGCCAGCTAGGCTGGCAAGAAAGGCATCACGAATTGTGGTAGAATTGGTTGCCATATTGATAAAGTGCTTGAAGTATAGTATGAGGATTAAGGGTCTCGAAGCGTAGTATGAGTTCCGAAGTCTTGATATTGGATACTGGTAAAGAGAAAAGAATTTCAAGAGGATAGAAAGAATAGAGAGGCCTATAAATACACTTTTAAAATGTACAACTTATCTCCTAGAGACCTTGAAAGATATTAAACGTAACAGACTTGATATAGGTCTATGTAATTGAATCACTTTTAATATTTATAGAACTTGTTAGCTGGTTGGAATGACCTCCGAGTCTCTAATGTATTACCATATTCAGTATTTACAGTTGACTATGAAACCGTGCGCTGGCTGAGCATTTTAGTGAGCCATCATTTTAGCGAGCCGTCAAGAGAAACACTAGCATATCTTGCCTGTCTTAAGCTCGAGCCAGAGCTCGAGCTCATGCCAGGCCAGCTCGTGCCGCTCACTAGAACTTGGTAGGTCAGAATGAGCTCCAAGTCTCTAATTTGGGGGGTTAACAAGACGGAGCATACTAGGTTTTGCGTTCGGAGGGGATAAGCGGATACAGGTTGAATCAGTGTAGATGATCCCGGATATGTGACGTGAGAAATGTAGGCTAGTTCAATGTATGGCGCATCGCTGCGAGGTCTTTTTTTTTTTTTTTTTTTTTTTTTTTTTGCGCTGCGAGGTTGCGGGATGCGGAAGGAAAAAGGCAGAAGAGCCCCCGGGAGTTTGACTTGATTGTGTACAAATCATACACAATGCTACATATATACTTTTTTTTGTTTTTTTTTTATATCATTTTTTTTTTTATATCAATACTCGCGTGCCGCCCTATGGGCTATGGCGAGGTCTAGTTACATCAAAACAAAGTACAAGTACGGAAAAATAGAAGTAAATCCCCGGGGCTAACCCCTCGCCCATTCCAAAATTCCTATCACTCCCCGAATGCCCTCCCCTTCATCTTGGTCACCCAAGGGTCTGTACAATCCACCCTTGGGCATCTCTGCTTCCAGACTCTACATTGAGACAATATATGAAGGGTCGTTTCTTCAGCCTCGCCGCACCACCGGCATTCCGGGCTGTCAGCTATGCCGACCTACCTTGAATTTCCAGCGCCGGAGGCCCTTGCCTCCAAGGATGCCAGCTAGCGTTGCGACCCTATTGCCTAGTCTGCGTAGTGGCCTATATGACATATGCAGTCTGTTTCTTTCGGCCGCTCTCCTTGCTTTGGCCTCTTGTCTCATCCCGTCCTCCGTGACAATCTCGTTCTGATATGGCAGCTGTGTTCCAACCTTGGCTGCTCGATCTGCTTCAGTGTTACCTGGGATTCCTTTATGACCTTTGACCCACATTACCGCTATATCAAGGTCGCTCCTTTCATTTCTCCGGTCCCAAGCCTCCCTTACTCGCTGTGCTGCTCCTTTGTGTGTTGGTTCCCCTTCGGCGATCCTTTGTAGCTTGGTTATTGCGGTCTTAGAGTCTGTGATGATCAGTAGTTCAGTGAATCGGCTTGTAAGGGCATCCTCGGGTCAGGCCAGCCATACCTGTCAACTTCACCTCATCTCACGCTGGCAGGTCGGATCTGCCATACCTGTCAAATTGAGCTCATTCCAACTCATCTCACGCTGGCACGTCGGGGCTGCCACATCTATCAAATTCAGCTCATTCTGTATCATCTCGTACCGTCAGGTCAGGCCTGCAATTCATGTGAAATTCAACTCATTCTGGCTCATCTCACGCTGTCGAATAGGGCCTGCCAAACCTATCAAGTTCAGCTCATTCTGCCCCATCTCGTGCCGGCAGGTTGGGCCCGCCATACCTGTCACATGCAGCTCATTGTGCCATTTTTTTTTTGATTTCACGTAACCCCGCTTGCAGCTGTTCGTCATGGCAGGGTCCCTGGACCGAAGTCCTTATGGCTCGGAGACATATAAGTGGGAGTATATACAGGTACATAGAGGTACATTTATGTTCCCTGCTGAGCCAGATGTTCGCGAATCGGCTTGGCCGGTTTGCGAACACAAAAAAAGTTCGTCGGTGGGCCAGAACACCTGCTATACTGGATAACCTGTCATATTGCGTAAGATTTGCCAGCCCAAGCTTATCCAATATGACAGGTTGTCTGTATATCCTCTCGATCGCATCAGCAGGTTAACACGGGTCGAGATATCCCCTTTCCATGTAGGATCTCACTTTCACCTTCTGGCCCTCCCTGTTGGTACATGATCAGAGCATGGAATGACACATTCGTTAAGCTTCCGTGTTTCCTCATGGCCCGTAGGCGGTATATGAATAATTATATTTAAAAATAGACTATAGGGTTCACTGTTGCCCAGGATGCTTGCTATGATATATCGCTCAGTTGCATTGGTAACACCCTCACGTGGAAGAAAAATACAAAAAAAGAAGGAAACCAATCGCTTCGAAGCAGAAAGTCCATTCATTCCTGCGTCTCAACTCCAAAACCTGACCATTGAACATACATTCCCCCAACAATGTGAATAAGTAAAGACACCAAACTCAAGTAAGCACAGGAATAGCAATCCGTTTCCCTCACCAATAAAGCCATGAAATACCATTTAACCCAAACCGACCGAACTGTTCATGGTTACAACCTCGTACTATACCTAATATCTTGATTTCGCCTGGATGCCGATTGGACAGCCTCCATATGCCCTAGTAACGGTGAGTGCAGTGGCACAAGCTCCGTGTGTATAATTCCCGTGGGAACCAAACGTTCTTTGGCCCTGCGTCGCTCCTGGAACGTAACAACTGCAACTATAACCCACGAAAAAGCCGCAACTGCCGGGATAGCAACCACGACCTGGAGACGGAGGGTTCTGACATTGTCGCTCGGGACTACGAAATCCCCTGTGCCAGGAAAAGGATTTTGGTTCTCATCTCGCATGGCATTAGGGTAATCAGATAGACCCAGTTGCTCGACACCCACATAGGACAGGGCTGCATCCCTCACAACATTTCGATATTTCAAATATGCAGCATAGGCCATGCGCTTGACATCGCTGTAGGCTGAGGAACTTTCACCGTCAATAACAGACTTGTCAGAAAGGACGTTAGTTCGCCAACTAGATTCCAATTTTCCGGAGTGGTGCAACTGAAACATGCTACTAACTATTCCCCAGGGATAGATATCGCTGAGAAGGGTCCATATTCCAGTGGGGATATCCGGCATATTTCTGGCGAGTCTTTTGCTTCGATCGATTCGGATAGAATTAGAAATGTTGAGATAACGATAGACTGCTAGGTCGGGTCCTAGATATGACCCACGATAACTCCAAGCACGCTCCTCATTACAATACAGTGGCGGTCTTCCGGGAAGTACATTGTATTCCCCTGAAGTATGGTTATATGTTGTCGTGAGATACCAAGGGTCTCGGCTTGCAGACATTGAGCTTCGCCCTTGTGTCCTTGGTACTATTGCAAAAGGTAACTTGGGAACACCGTCTGAATAATTACCCTTCCCACGCCAGCCGTATTGCAGCGTCAAAGGTTCAACTTTGTCGGTTTGCACATCGACCACTATGGTATCCTTATCCTCAAAGCCGGTACCGGTATATACATCTTTGGGTCGAAAGGTTGCGTTGCCAGGAACTAACTGTTTATACCAGCCATACTCGAAGTAACACTTTCCAGTAATGCTGACGGACAAGCCATGTAGATGTTGTAAGCCCATGTCATAGCTGTGGACACGAAAGCTATATGTAATGTTGTAACCTTCCTCACCATTAGGTCCCTCCTTTGTCGGTTTCTTGTCGAAATGCACAACCTTTTCCAGTTCTGATTCCAGCTTTGACCCGGAAGAATCTATCGTGGAGACTGCCCGTCCAATACCCTTCGTAGTAACCACAACAAAAACTCGAAAAGGGTCATTAGATTCTCTATCATAATAATTGAAAGGTGCGGTAAACACCATCGTATTATTCACCGGTGCCACTTGTCCAATAATTAGCTTTTTAGGAAGATAAATTCCACCAATAATACCTCCAACCATGATTCCAAATGCGAGTAGCATTATAGCGAAACCTGTGAACAACTCTCTCCAGTATTGCGCATCCGATAAAGTTGTCAAATCTTCTGAGTACGGTCGGGTTGTACGAACGGCTTTGCGTTTGCTGCATCTTGTGATAACCATACTACAGCAGAGTCCTGCCAAAAGAGAGGCAGCTTGAAATGGCTCAGTCATACTGCAAGCGCCAACAAGCTTGATTGCTCTACATTCACGGAAGTTTTTTGGTGCAACCATGGAAATGGTGACAGCTATAATGATCCACCATGCCATGAAAGTACTTCCAACGAGAATTGTATAAGCCGAAATAATCATCAGTTCAAATGATGCAGGGACGGCTATTGCGCTTTTCCCACCGGAGGGACCAGGCATCGTGAAAGGTCTGATGAGGTGATAATGCTCTCGCGCGAAACCAGTAGTGTCCATTTTAACTAGGCATTGTCGAGGAAGGTTAGATATGATGGTATAGGGTCAATCACCCAGGGGCAAGGCAGGCATACTTCCTTGAAGCGGATTCCCACATACAAGCCCTTAAGTTTGTTATTACCCTCCTCAAAAACACCGAGTGTATCCAGATGGAGCTTTGTGGTACTGTAAATACTAGTACTATTCAACAACGCTTGAGTTAAAAGCTTGTGGTGGTGGTGAGGTCATAGTAGACGGAAAAACGCAGCATACCTCGAAATGAGTCCCAAAAATTGATGATTTAGAATTTAGAACTGTGAAATTGAATGAAGTTGACATGTATATCAAAATTGTCCACTGGTGTTGGAGAGCGGAAACCTGAGCTGAAAGGGCCTTGCATGTGAGAGTGTGTCGGGCCCTAGCGTCCATGGAGTGTCACGCCACCATATAGAGGACCTCTCTAGAAGCACGGAGATATATATTCTAAGATGTCTATTAAGCGAGGAGTTGCAAAAGGAAAGATGTCTGCAGTCACGGAGTGCATAGCCGCGGAGTAAATTTTTTTTTTTTTTTTTTTTTTTTTTCCATTACTCGCATGTCGCCTGTAAGGCTATGGCGAGGTTTATTTAGAGACATAAATGGTTACACGATATGAAATAATTAAACTCAGGTATAGCTTCATCCCGTCACTCTTCTCCTGCCCAAAGCAACGCCTTGACTACTTCCGCTGCCCCCCCTTTGGTTGTCTAAGTCCGTCCGCCCCGTTTATCATTCTGTCCTTCCACGGTTTGCAGCCGTTTGTTATATGCATGAGGTTCTCAGGAGCCTTCCCGCACCATCTGCACTCGGGTGAGTCCGCCTTCCCTATCCCGTATCTCCATTCTTTCAGTCCTTTGTTTCCAATAATGCCTGCCAGAGTCGATACCAGCCGGCGATTGTCTAAATCTTGTAATGGTCGATAGGATAGCCGCGGAGTAAGCGTTGATGCAAGATTCATGTGCAAGGTAATAATAGAAAGAGAAACATGCATCTGAAGGATCCTAAACATGCATAGATCTAAAAGAATTACAAATAGTACTGTAACAAGGGGCAGCAGCCCAACAACTAGGGCCACAGGCCTACGCCATTTTAGAATCCGGACATCCAATACTAGACAGAAAAATAAGTATTTGGACAGGGGATAATGCATATTTATGCGCTATGCGGTTTTTAGGCGGAAACTAGCATATTTTCGTATGCTTGGCAGTAAAGAATAGGGTGTAAAAGTCCAAATTCATTATGTCAGCTGTCCAAATTTCATCACGTCAGCAGTCCAAATACTTTCTTACATAATGAATTTGGACACCCTATCACGAAATTTGGACTGTCTTATGGCTATCACCAGCCAAGCATACGAAAATATGCTAGTTTCTGCCGAATACTGCATGGCGCATAAATATGCATTTGCCCCCTGTCCAAATACTTATTTTTCTGTCTAGTAGACAGGAGGCGATTGGAAGCTGGCGCCCTGCCATGGCGAACAGCCGCACGCGGAGTCACGTGAAAGGAAAAAAAAAAAAATCCAAATCTTCCCACCAAGCTAAAAATGGCAAAGCGGGTCTGTGATTTCAGGATGCGATTTTGCTGGGGCCCCTCGACACTGTGACAAGGGAGTACTGTCTGGCTCTATACATGAAAAAGGTATTTCTTATAATCATATGCACTCTTTTACATGTTAACATGCATTGCATATCCGTAATACTGTCTGAGCATTTACAAATAATGTACTAGACGGAGTAAAATATTGGTTATTAAAATATCAGTGAGATGTACCTGACCCCTGCTGGCTCTATCACCAGGGTGCTGAACAAGGGGGCCTTGTCGTGGTCCCAGGGCCCCTGCAAGTGAGCCAGTTGACATCGCATCCATTGATGGTAGCACCTCCCGCCGATCTCTGAACCCCATAAGGCTACAGCTTGTACCACGCCAGTATACCTTCCGTCCCTAGAGTAGACTCATACCTCACTGCAGCCTCAAAAGGTTTCTGGCTTTCTCAATCCGGCCCGCCAAAATTGATAGAAGCTGAGTAGGGAGCGATTTGTTGAGAAGCTTTTGTTGAGAAGCTTGCTTTGTGCTTCCGCTACCTTCACACTGCATACTTAATCGTATGATGTCAGCAACGCGTCGCCACTTCGGCCAGCTCTGTTGGCTTTTTTTTTTTTTTTTTTTTTTTTTTAAATTTCATTACTCGCGTGCCGCCTTATAGGCTATGGCGAGGTGGCTGGCGAGTCAATACAACACTCGCGACAGGGTACCAGGTGGACTCGTGCTTGTCCCGGTCGTAGATTTTGAGCACCACATTTTGGGTTGTGTTCACATGCTACATTAGGGTTTATGCAGCTTGTAGGTCCCATGAGCTCAGTACTGCTGGGGATGATGATGATGGTGTTGGTGTGAGGAACACATGAGGGGGAATGTATTCCCAACCGCTGGCTGGATGAGAGTCCAAAACCTCCGGGAGGACATATACGCTCTCAATGTGTACTTCAGGATTCGTGAAATGCAACTGCATTCACACTTATATAGAATCCAATACCCTCGATGGCGAAAATGCCCCACTTACGTAAGAAGAGCAATGCTAGCGACCTGACATTGATAGGTGCAGCTTTACCGTGCACTATAGATGGATAGTATCGGACAAAAGTTATCCTCAGTGAATTCCAGCAACATCACGCTCCGTCTAGCACAGGACCCGCCTTCATGATTCGGATACGCACATATGGCGACATCGTCTAAGATTTGCTGATTACCGCACTTCCTATTGTGCATTATGTCATAGGTAAACTACAGACCATTCGCATGTCGGGAGGGGTCTAGGAGTTCAGATACCGTGGAGGCGGCGAAAGCCTGGTGGGATGCACCAGGGCCTCTCGGTCGTCCAGCCTGGATAGCCAACGGAGGATAGGTTTCTGTTTGGCAGAGCGGACTGGGATGTAGGGACTGGTGGTAGGCATGGCCTAGTCTCGTGGCATTTCCCCCGCGTAGCTACACGCCGGCGGTTCGGGTAGTTTTGTGTCTGTGACCTTGCATTGATGTGGAGCTATGTGGCGTGGAGCTGGCATGGTGAGCAGCTGGACATTACATCAGCTGGGCCGACCGGCCAAGACAGGGACTAGCTGCGTACCAAGCTTCATACATTTTTGTAGCCGCTCCCGTCACAAAGCAGTCTTCCATCTGCTGCCTAGGACTGCCCTAGTTGCAGTGTCTCGACATTAGGCGGATTTTGCAACGTCGGGGTAAAGCAATTCGGGTAATGATTAATCACGGTTGCTGTAGTGACGAATTATTTGTAGCTGGTGTAGCAGGCAAAGCTCGATGAAATAACCGAACTTTGCTGGTTAACTTCCCCATCCGAGAAAATTTTATTCTCAACACCAGGCTTGTTTTATCACTTGGTAATGCTAGTATGTCTTCTCAAGGCACTTCTCAATCATCCGAGACTCTTATTCCTCTCAACTGTCCCCATGGGCGACCACAAATAGTTACTCCATTGAGCCAATCTTCATCATCCTCTGAAGTTTTGCACACTTGATTAAAACAGCAAGAAAAGAATTCATTTGGCCCATCGATGTGTTAAGAATGTGTTAAGAATCAAGCAGGGCATCAGCCTGGGCAAAAAAGGAAAGCTTTGGGAGAGGGTAAGATTCTCAGAAGAGATGTGGTGGAATGCAGAAAAATAGCCGCAAATGTAGCCTCAAAAGCACTGCAAAGTCTAAGCATGTTTCTTGGTTAAAGTATCATTACTAATGCTATTTTTGAAGTTAACCGAATAACTTTCCTCGGAACATTGCAAAATCCGCCTATTGTCATCGCTCTAACTATGAGGGAAAAAGTTGAAACGTAGACATCGTATACCCAACCCTCCGGACGTCAAGGGTGCAGCTGCGGCAGCTGGATTAGGTACAGTGGCAACACGGCCAATAGAAAAGATAGCGAGGGCAATAATAGTGACAGCTGGGAAGAACCTGAACTGCATAGCGGGAACGGGGTTTGGATAACTGTACTATGATGTTTTGCGATTAATGAAAGAAAAAAAAAAAAAAGGTACTATGATGTTAGCTTTCAGAGTGTTACGGTATTGCGATTCATCCGCACCCTCTTGAACTTCAAGTTGTCTTATCTGAGATAACAACTATATATCCTTAGTAGCAAGGCCCTTTACACCCCCAAATCTTCTCCGGTTTAGATGCAGAGACCACTATCAATCCATATTGAATTGCATCTTTAACTTGTGTTTCACCCCATGGAATGCCCCGCCATCGCAAACAGCTGCAAGTGGGCTTACGTGATATAAAAAAAACCAGGGAATAGCCCTACCATGGCGAATAGCTGCAAGCGGGGTTATGTGATATACAAAAAAACAGAAAAAAAAAAAAAAAAAAAAAAAAAAAAAAAAAAAAAAAAAATAAGGGGGGAATTGGCATGGAATTGCCGCACATGGTGCCTATCTTCCACTTTGTCCTGAGCCCATCTTCTCGATGATTCTAGTAGGACATGTGATCGAAAACACTGGTGTGGTGGTAACCACGGTACCGATGGGAAGAATAAGGCCAAACGCGGGCAGGAGCGGTACTCGCCGGTAGGGCCACATGCCACATGATTATGATACGTGCATATGATGAGGAAGAAAGTTATATTTAAAAAGCAAGATGTGGATGTATAGGCTCAGTTGGATTCGCTATGGTTGCAAAACAAAGTCTACGTAGGTCGATTGTTGGAATGTCAGAAAGCCTGTTTCAACGATTATCTGCTATTGCATAGCTGCTGTAATAACACACTCATTTGGATCGTGCTAGTAAAATTACCTTTTACAGATGTTATTGCCTTTTACACATGGGCAATTTGGGACTGTCTGCGCAGATTGCTGAGTATTACCTAATTCTGTCAACCCGACTATATGCATGAAGAATGTTCATCGTGCCCAGACTCACAGTTCTTGATACTGAGTCACCACCACTGCCTTAAAAAATGCGTTGCAGTATAGACCGGGAAAAGTAATGTGTGCTTGGCGACCAAATAACGTGATCAACCGAAATCATGGAAAATGCGCTACTCAACCGCTGAGAAAGTGCCAATAGCTCTACTAAAAGTAATTCTCCACAGCTCTACAGCACTCTAGTGTATTTTAGTATGTCGCCACGAGGAAGGTCATATCTATTCATATGTACTCTCTCATGTTTACTCTCTCTCATCTACATATACCCCTTCATTCGCCCGCCTGTATGTCATGCGGGCTACCGGAAGATTGACCACAGTCCAGATGCCACAACAAAACATTAAGACCCCCTGACGGAGTCGCTACAGTGGGCGGGACGTTGAATTGAATCTCTTTGGAGTTTTTCCCTTTCGCCGCGCATTGCACTGGTTCCACGTCCATTAACTGTTTATTTCCTGAGTCTCACATGTAGTTAATCTCCCCATAGCCCGTATTGTGGCATGCGAGTAATGATAAAAATAAAATTACTGTGAGTGCAAATGCAGTGTTAACATTACTGTAGTTTAGAGAATACCTTACTGTATACGTATTTCTATCCTACAACTTTAGAGAGTTTCTCGATGCTGAGTCTTTCGATGCTTTTTCGCAGCATGATAGTCCAAGATTTCTGTGCATATGTACAGTGGAGGAAAAGAGGGGTTCGATTCTACGTTTGCTGCATGTAGATAGATTAACACTCAAGCGACCATCCGCTAGTTGCCAATTGTTGAACAACTAATTCAAATTTATTGTGTTAGGTTTGTGGCAACATGGCTGAAGTATTCACTGAGTAGATACGGTTGGTGTAGAATATCATTGGATACTTAGTGTGAGGAAATATATCGTCACTGAAATAATGCACTGATGTAAGTACAAATCAAATACTCACCTACTTTTTTCTTTCTTTTTTTTTTTATATCAGCTAAATGGATTCTTTATTAGGTCAGCAATTTGAGTTCAGCTTTTGAATTTAGGCAATGAGCCATTGTATAAAGCACTAGAATTACAAAAGATCCATTCAGCCATGACAGCAAAGCCGTCACAATGCAGGCATGCCAGAGCCAATCCACTTCTCGTTGCAGCACCATATAAGATGCCGTGTCCGTCAGGCGCAGTGCGAGTGTACAATGACTGGCCAAGAAACGTTCCCGAACACTAAGAATTGCCCATCGCAGGCCCTGACTTAACAGTTGCCCACATAGCCTTCCAGTCAGTGAGCAGGGCTCCTTCATTGGTGATATTCAGCTCGACAATCACAAGCTTTCTCCACACTAACCCATTCCACGTCGGCAATGGTTTCCAGTTTCCCCAAGCATTATACAAAGGACAATTCCCAATGATGGGAGGTCACCTAGTGCAAAACGTTCCAGGAATGTGGACCCGGCGTAATCCAGTGTCCCTCTTGCTCTGGTAGTGATGCTGTACTTCCTAAGTACCAATATCAGGACTCCACTTGAATTGATTGCCAAAAACATTCACAATGCTTACACACTGCTCCCACACACCCATTCTACCGTCATCTTGCTGCCATTTGCCATGAGCTTCCGGGGTTCATACCCTACGAGTCAATCAGCCCAGTTCTCTGTTTTCTACTCCAACTAATACGAGACTTTACACATGTCGATACCAAGCTGACGAGTCATGTACGCAGTGGTAATTGCATTGACATTGGTGAGGCTGTCGGCATCCAGTCCTTGGATGCGTTTGAGGTCTGGCAGCTGCTTGACGTGGTAGCGCATATCGAACGGGTGTCCCCGGAGTTCCTTGGGCATGTTGCAGGTTTGTGAACAGCCTCCCTCAGTGACTGGGCTCATTGCACATAGCGATATGTTGCTCTCGTGCTTCAATTTATGCCCCTCCGTCACTGGTAATGTCCCTTAGCAATATTACACCAAGCCCGCTTCTAGCTATAGCCAGAGTCTCACCCGAATGGGAGCGGGGGCGGGATACGCGGTTCCCCTGGAGAGGGAGTGTCTTTTGGACAATTCATCAGTGCGGACAAACCTTCAAACAGAGAAAGCGGAGTGCGCGCGTAGCACGTTCTGAATCGAATGCCGCTGCTGGCGGAAGGATGCTGATAGTTGATTGGTTTTAGTCTCATGCCAAGATCCTCTAGTGGTAGTAATAAAATGGTAATCTCGCACCAGACTTGGTTACGAGATTAGATACGGGACTAGTATAGTGGAATGTTGTAGTATTTAGTTAGGGTTGCCCGCTGACTAAGTCTGGTTACGAGAGTAAAATAGTGCCAAAACCGTCTACGTAATCACCCTGAAGCCATCGAAGCCGCTATGTATCTTGGCTCGAAACTTTTCGCTGAAGATACCAAGCTTAGCCCACCCCTGCCCACCGTCATCGCTATTCATATGTCTGGTTCACTACCTACATAGTAACTATACTTTGTACACAATGGATACCCAACGTACCCTCCGGCCTCGGGCTGCCCCAGATCGAGGCCGGCAAACCATGCCTCGACCGGGTTGGCCTCTACTCCCGCCCTTTCGCTTCTAAGTCCCCGCAGCACTGCCAGGTGACTTGCGCCCCCGTCTTTATCCTTCCTCTAGGGCTGTCCCAGTTCAGCGCACCTGAACACCACGCGCTCAGCACTCCACTCCACATGTGCATCGCACCTCCTCACCACTTTTGCTGATCTTCCTCTGCCACATGGCGCCCCCTTTCCCAGTCCGCAGCCATGTGTGGTTTGTGAGTGCTCTCCTATTCCACTTCACAAATTCTCCCTTCCCAGAGCCCGCTCGTTCCCTCTCTCCTTTCTTTTTCGAACTAACTCCTCACGCCCTGCACGCCGCACCTCATGCATCTGGCCCCCTTTTTCGCCTCCTCATCTGCCTTCTCGTTGCCCTCTATCCCCACTTGGGCCTCAACCTCCACCGCCTTTCTGCCGCAAGCTCTACCACACGCGCCAGGTCTGCAGTACTCACCTTGCCAGTTTTTCCTGCTCTCTTGACCGCACTGATGGCTGCCTAGGAGCCTGTGGGCAGCAATACCGTGGCTCTGCCATCAATGGCTTCACGGCCCCCCCCCCTCCCTCATGCCTGCCACATTTCCATCCCACACAGTAGCTTTTGTGCCTACCACTGGCTGCCCTCGGACTCACCTGCTACCACATGCCTCTAACACCACTCATCTCCAACACCTCCGTTCTCCCTATGGCTCCCATCTGTAAAGATGGCCACTGCATCCCCCTTGCTCTTTCGATCGCCTGCTAACATTTCCTCGCCATAGCCCATAGGGCGGCATGCGAGTACTGATATAAAAAAAAAAAAAAAAAATTTCGATCGCCTTCTCCCACTTTGCCCGGGGGTTGTCGTCCCAAGCTTGAGGTCCACCACTTGGATAGTCGCTGCAAGTGAGGTACTACATGCCCCCAGGACATCCTCTCATCCTAGTCTAACTAACCCTACTAGCAAAGCCCTCCTACTGATTCAAATTCATCCTCTTTGCTCTTGTCAACCTCCTTGCTCACGCCCTCGGCCTAATTTAACCCCAAATCCCTCCAGTTCCAGCCTCGTCCACTTTCCTGGTCTGGGTCTGCGGCCTGCAACCTCTGAAGCTTCCAGGCCATAGGTCCCCCACTCCTGCAGGGTCCCTTATTGGCCTTAGTGCATACCTCGTCGGGCTCTGATCCAGGATAGTGGTCTCAACTTCAACGCCTGCAATTAGGCTGCAATTGCCCTGAGCTTCTACCTCACCGCTCTCTAAACTGCTCCTGTACAGTTGCGAAGGGCCTGATACTGGAGCCTCTTAAACTCCTCACTCCATTTGCTCTGGCCCCTCTAGCCGATCTGGGAACCGCATAGAACTACTGCCCTTACCATGTCAGTATATGTCTTCTCCCATGAGAGAGAGCCCATGCCCACTGCGAATTCCCCAACGCGGATAGGGTTCCCAGGAGTTTTCTGGCTTTGTCAATATTTTCTCCTATGAGCTGGCTTTTATTTGAGCCCACTTGAGGACCAGCTGCATTTACAGAGGCTATATGTTGTTCCGTGAATTTGGCTGGTTCCCGGCGACGAGAGGTTTCTGAGTGAAACACTCTGTTACATGAATATTACGCAGTCCAGTAGGTATATAAGGATAGCTTCGTCAACATAGGACTATATTTACTAAGTAACTTATAGACATATGTATAGTTTCATGGTTCTCCCACTCTGCTCCCTTCCCCTTTTAGCATATAGATCCCTCTCTCTTTATCTTCGGATAGATATATTTACCACCGAGACCAGGTATGTAGAAAAATATATACGGTGAGGAGAGTAAGACTTAAAAATAGGACTTAATTTTCTTAATTATTTATCAATACAAAACGGTACTTCCAGACTCATATAAATACACGAAGTTGCATAAAGACAATAAACCACTATAGCTAAGTGCATGGCCCACCTTATGGCCACTGTAGCTAAGTGCATGGCCTACTTCATGGCCCTCACTCTAGCGGTGCACCTTAGCGTGGTTTCCAACATGGTATCTGCTGTCGCGCTAACAACCTCCCGAGAGGACCTGAGGTGGTAACCTGCCTCACTCACAATACTAACTTGTATGATGCTGTCGACGCTACTGTACACTCGACACTATTAACCACTACATCGCCATAGCCCACTGGGCGGTATGCGATTAATGATATAAAAAAAAAAAAAAAACTATTAACCACTTGTCGACACTGCTATCTACACGTAAAATGCTGCTATTGATGGTACTGTTGGCAATGCTATCGACGGCGTTGCCCGCAACAGCATCGATAGCAGCGTCGGTGGCAGTCTTTTTTGTAGCATCATCAATGCTGTTAATGACGCTTTCAAATAGTGTTAGATGTCCTCAGCGAGCATATTGCTGGTGTCAATGTATCCTTGGCTGCTGGCCTCATACGAATTCTAAGCCAGGCGAGGTACGTATCAAAATCGATAGGGGACCCTGCAGGAATGGAGGAACTTTTGCCTTTTTTGTGTTTATTTCTTTTCGTATCACGTAACCCCGCTTATCGCTATTCGCTATGGCAGGGCCTCTGGGTCGACTATCTGCATTACTCCTGACCACCCCTCCTCCACCTATCTATGCTTTCCAGGAGTAGAACAGTTGCTCGAGGATGTCCACCTCTTCACCATTCCGGAATAGCCCTAAGGAAGGACCTGGGGAAAGTCCAAAGATGGTTGGAGGAAACGAACAGAGAACTAGGAAAGACGGTTGGGATTAGATGGCGGAGACGCAAGCAGACGCTGATAGATGAGTCAAAAGTGACTAGTTCAGCCGTCGTATACTTGGAGGAAGAGACCGAAATCCAGAGAGTGCGATTGGGAGGGAAATGGTTAAGGGTATCTAAGTACGAGTCAGATAGCGGTAGGAGATAGGACTCGTCTGTTATTTTGGCCTGTTACCCGCATCATCATCACATACCGCGGGCCCCACTGTAACTTACTGTTCCTTTTTCTTTTCTCTCATGTACTTAATCGCCATAGCCCATAGAGCGGCATGCGATAAATGATATATAAAAAAAAAAAAAAAAATCTTCACCATTCTCCTGCGTCTCCACCCACTTCCCTTGCTCCACATCCTCTCACCTATCCCACCCCTCGCGGTACCCCACCTCTTCACATCTGAAGGCAAGATGGTCTGCTGTTTGCTCCTCCCCGCTCTCACACTCTGCCCATACCTTCCTGCCAATTCTCACTTCCCACTCTTTCGCCAACCCGTGACTCCTCCACCCCCCATACACCATTCCTCTCCTTTCCGCCGCTCCCACTCCTTTCCACTTCTGCCGCAGCACCCCCTCTGTTACCTCTAATCTCCCTCTTCTCGTTGCCCCCTTGGCCTCATCATCTGCCCTCTCATTTACTTCGATGCCTCTGTGTGCTTTTAGCCACATAAGCTTTACTTCTCCGCCCGGCTTCTTCCTTCTCGCCATCTCTGTGTCTACCCACCTCAAGTCCGCTGTTCTGGCCTAGCCCCACCTACCTGCTTTCCTCACCGCGGTTATAATATCATCAGGGATGCTAGCGCGGCTCTTTCAAGCCCTTTTTCTCATCCCCTTGACCTCTCCATCCCGCACTGTGGCCCCCATCCCCATGCTTTGCCCTACCCCCATCCCACTTCCTAGCACATTTGCCTGAGAGCTTCATGAGGGCGGTCGTAGGCCCGGACAGGGAAGGGGAGAAGGGCAGAGACTGTTCAGCCTCGCGCACGCCACGGGGAAAAATGATGGTTTCAAGTCAACAGCAGGAAGGATCGTCAGCACACTTGAGGTCGATGAGCAGAAGAAAGTGTCCTGGGGGCGAGATGTCCAACCACTTGGGCAGAAATTGAGGTCATCAAACTCAAGCTGAGAAAGGACGATGCTCCGGCCAAGTGGGAGAAGGCCGTCGGGTAAGGGCGATTTGGTAGCCATATTCACAGATGGCAGTCGCAGTGAGAAAGAGGAGCTGGACGTGGATAGTGCTGAGGCAGGTGGTAGCAGGAGGGTCAGTGGGTAGTCAGGGGGATTTTTTTTTTTTTTTTTTTTTTTTTTTTTTTTTTTACCAGTACCCGCGTGCCGCCCTGTGGGCTATGGCGAGGGGGCCAGTGGGTAGACACAAAAGCTGCTGTGTGGGATGGAAACATTAAGGGCATGAGGGTGGGCACTTGAAGCCATTGATGGCAGAGTCAAGGTATTGCTGCTCGCAGACTCCCAGGCGGCAATCAGTGTGGCCAGGAGAGCAGGAAAAACTGACAGGGTGAGGACTGCAGACCTGGCACGTGTGGTAGAGCTTGTCGCAGAAAGACAGTGGGTGATAAGGGACCCGTTACCCCAGGAGTGTGAAGCTTGCATAGGTCAAAGTCCACGTAAGAATCGAGGTCAATAAGAAGGCAGATAAGATAGTGAAAGAGAGGGGCAGCTGCATGAGTTACGATGGACACGCTACAGAAGGCAGTTTGTAAGGAGTTAGTCAGGAGAAGAAGCGCAGGGAACGCACTGGTTGGAAGAGCAAAATTCGTGAACTGGTGCAGGAGAGATCTTACCAACTACACCTGGCTGTGGACTGGAAAAGGTAGAGTCATGTGGACGAGGAAGGTCAGTGGTAAGAAGGTGCAATGCACAAATTTATATATATATCATTACTCGCGTGCCGCCCTACGGGCTATGGCGAGGTTTAGTTACATAGGAAGAGAAACAAACGACATGAGATCAGATAGATACAGTAAAGACAAAAGATAATAAAAATCCATCCATGATTGTGGCTAAATGTCTAAGTCCTGGCCCAGTCTCAGATCTCCACTAGTGTGTCCCTGTCCCCGTCTCCGTCCCCTGTGGTCTGCACAGTCCGTCCTCATGCAATGCACATGTAGAGAGGAGTGGGGTGCTGAGAATGTGGCGTTCAGGTGTACTGAGCTAGAGCGACTCCAGAGGAGGGATAAGGATGGGCACAAGTCTCCTGGCAATGGTAGGAGAATTTAAAGGAGAAAGGGTGGAAGCAGGAAGGCGTAGAGGGCGACCCGGTCGAGGACTGGTTTGCCAGCCATGATCTGGGATAGCCTGGGACGGAGCGTACTGTGGGTGCCAGGGTGTGCACGTAGAGTATCTAGTTGATGTTTCTAACCTGATCCGGGTATAAAGGTCACTGCCATAGCTGGATACAAGGTTACATAACCGACAAAAAAAAAAAAAAAAAAACATCCCGCTTGCAGCACTAGTGACAAATGGAAACAAGTCATCTCAGTATTGTGTCTGATTTACTAGGGTATTCTTTGGGTGGGGGAAGTTACAGTATAAGGGGCCTCGAGAGGAAAGGGGTCGCTCCCGGTCTGACTACAATAGACGTCCCTTATGACCCAATTTGACCCAGTTTTACGATACCACAAAGTCAGAGTTGCCAGTCCCACTTAGTATAGAGGATCAAAAGACAAGACCGAGCTTTGAACCAGCAGACAGGTTCCTGAGACTAATCCAGTACACGCATGTGTAGCAACAAACTCGCGCTCGAAGGTGGGGGTTACATGTGCGTGGAACAATTCCACAAAGATTACTAGTACAAGCCTATGGTCACTTGGCAACACAAACCGAACAAAAGACACTGCCCCTGCTGTCCTATGAAGCAACCCTCTCCCAATGCGCCATACCGGAAAGACCAACTCCATTGTCCTATGCAGCAATAATTTTGCAACACATTCCACCAAACACACTCCAATACAATAATCTAACCAGGCTTTAGCAGCATCATCAAAAGTCCGACCAAAGTCCATCACTTCTAAATCGAAGAAGCGGAAACGGGACCCAGTACCAATGACCTCAAGCAGAACACATCCAAATCGGCAAAGGAAAACCAGCTTCCAATACCATTTCCAAAACCAATACATCCAAGCAAGAAAGATTCCCACTATCTGGCTGTGCAGACCTGGTACATGGTATAGCAGTAACAAAGAAACTTGGGAAGCAAGAGATTGGATGGGGAAGGTGAACCCATGGATAGGGAAGATTGTTGCGACAAGATGTCTGGTTAGAAAGAGACGAGGGAGGAAAAAATGACTCACTCGATTATTATTTACCTAGAGGAGGAAGTGGGATCAGAGTCAAAGACCAGCGAAGATGAAGTTATCAGGCAAGTGGCACTACTCGTGCCTGTATGACTGGGATAATAACATAGAACTACAAAGGTGGACGGAAAGGACTATTATCTTGAATCAGGCAAACTGAGACTTTTACAGATGTTTAAATCGCCATCATACTCCAAAGTATCGTCCTGTAGTCACACCCAAGGTTCACGCAGCAGAAATAGAAACTTTTCCACCTGATGATCTTTCTTTAGCATCTATAACACAAATCTTTGTCTCAATGCGACAACAGCTCTCAACTTGGCAGTTTACTTTCTTGCCATCCTGATGTAGAAAATCAGAATCAGGCTGTAAAAAACACAGGTGATGAGCTGCATCAAGAGGAAATTGATGATATCGAAGAGATTGACGATGATGTTCACAGCACTTTTCATGTCACTTAAGAAAATTATGTACTCTACTGTGTTTCACCACATCTCGACGCACACCACAATTCGACGCACTTTCCCACCAAAACTAGCCACGCAGAAGAGCGTGTACCTCAACCACTAGAGCAGAATTTTGTAAGCGCTATTTAGAGACACTAAATAAATACTTGTTCTTCATGTTTAGCACCTCTGCCTGCTCAAAGCAAGCATTATCAAGGAATTATGGCACCGCGAAATTTGTAACAATGTCTTGGCATCTATTTGTATGGGATTCTCATACAATATTTCAGCGGACTGAACATACTATTCTTTGTTAGCACTATCACACCAAAGGCGGCACGCGAGTAATGAAATAAAAAAAAAAAAAACTATCACACCAATGGCAATTGTCTTGTGATCAAAGGGTCCCCCTAGTTGTAGATTGATTCACTTGATTTTATTCAGTCCATTTTAATATATTGCATAGTTGGCATGCTGATATATATTTTCAGGTGCTCTTCCGATACTATTCATATGCAATATTTCTATGGGAATGAAAATATTTTGAATAGCTCAACAATTACTTCAAGGATTATGTTGATGCTATTTATGTATATCTCTATAGTGATAGGTTATCCAAATGAAATGTTTAAATATTTTTATTGAATTAATTGCAGGTGCAGTGGGTAGATTTCCATATCTGCAATTTTACCGCAAAAATATATGCCAAGACTTATGTGAAAATGTGCAGAGATATAATTCATTCATAACTACCTATTTTTAAAAGTAGAGATGCAGGATCTGAAGAATGATGCTTGCTTTAAGCCTCCTGAAAGGCGCATGGAAAAGTAGGTTCTGTGCGTGGGGATATACAGGTTCTCATTCGCTCAGTTTTGGTGGGAAAGTGCGTCGAATTGTGGTGTGCGTCGAGATGTGGTGAAACACAGTAAATGGGTGATGGTTCTAATATTATATATGTCAATTAAGAAATCTTGTACTTTATAAAGCAGCAGCAGCTCTACCCATTTATCTACTTATACATTTTGACTCGTGTTAGGTCTCTCACCCTTGCAATTGGCCAGTGGCCCGTTCCAGTGACGAGTGGCCCAGTTACCGACTGGCTCGGATAGATCCACTGGACCCGAACATGTATAGAAACTGACATCTGTAGCTAGGATTGTGAATAGGTACTGTATTGATACGATAGTGGAACGGAAAAGGGCAAGGTCCTTATACGCCGATGGCCTTTGAATGAGGGACAGCTGTGAAGGGAAAAAAGGTAGTAAAATGGTGAATATTACTTGCATGACTTCAACAGACGTCTCTAGGTCTTTTGTACAGCTATTAGAGAGCTTTGGCAACATTGCCGTAATTTTTTCTGGAATGCTGCGCCACACAGCTGCCATGATAACGGTGGCTTTGTTTACACGAAATTCAGAGAACTTTGCCAAAATCCCGTAATGACGGGGAGAACTCACGGACAACAACCACCTCAGGACGAGCGTTTGGAAACGACTCCACAACCACAACGTCCTCCCCAGCGAAAATCACATAGATCAAAAGCTCTCAGCGAGCTGAGTCTTTTGATCCAATTTTCATTTCCAAATACCATAACCCACAAGTTTCCCCCCGGGGCGAAACTTTGAGGAAATTTTTCAGCTCACCATCGTGTTGCCACCACACAAACCCCACGCCAAGACCCCATAGGAGACCGCGAAACACCGCCCTCCCACCAATCAAATGCCGAAGGGAAAGAAAAAACAAACCACCACCTCCACCCGCCGAGAGGACTGCCTCCCCTCCGCCGATGAGGATCGCATCCCCCCCTCCGCCACCGCCACACGCCGAAAGGACTGCCTCCCTCCCGCGCAATATATGGGGAAGACTGCAAGATGCGGGCATCGGATGGTACGAAGTAGTCCAAGCGATATGGAAGGATAAATCCGGAGAGAATGAACCCCCGAAAAACGGCGCAAAATTAATTATACCGTTCTTAGACGACAGCGTGCCCACGGAACATATCCTGGCACTGCGACCGGACCAACTCCCTCCAGGCCTCCAGCCCATCGCACCGCCACAGACCCTGGGGCTCAGCCCCATCACCACGATCGAAATAACACCAGCACCTCCGCTACCTCAACCACTAAGGCTCAGCCCAATGACCCCCACCACCAACTATGAGGCTCAGCCATATCACGTGTCTAGACACGGAGCCGGAGGAAACAATACAGACAGCCCCGGCACAAACACAGAAGAAGAGGAAGAGAAAAGACGGGAAAAAAGTTTCCTCTTCCCCGGCGGCACTCCCAGCTGCCCCCACCACATCGACCCCCGACCCACAGACGAACCCGGCCCCACCCCGCACCCGACCCCAGACATCACCTCCGCGCCCCAGAACCAGATCTCCGACCAGCAACTACGGCATTGTCGTTCACGGCATTGCATTGAGAAAAGACCTAGACAAGGTTAGGAGATGGCTGGAGACAGCAAACAAGGAAATAGGCCAAACGAGAGGAATCAGGTGGTTAAGAAAAAAGGCAATGCTAGCGGAGGAAGGCAAAAAGACGAGCTCCGTGGTACTATACCTGGAGACACAGATAGACGTCGAGAAAGTTAAACTCGGGGAAGATGGTTGCGAGCGGAGGTCTACGAGCCGAGCAGAGGAAGGAAATAGGAAGGCTTGGTAGACCCCTCCTACACCCGCATCACGGAGGACTAGCGGGCAATACCTGTACTTAAAGTTCATCTTCTTTTTTCTTTTAGATATAACACGTTCTCTACAATATATAAACCTCGCCATAGCCCATTCGGCGGCATGCGAGTAATGAAATAAAAAAAAAAAAAAAAAGACGGGGAGAACTGCACATCTTTGAGCAATGCCTGCAACTATTTAGTCAAGTCGGATTGCCTTCAAACTTTGTATAGAATTAAAACCTATCGTGAAAAAACTACCTTACACATTTCCGTTTTGATCCACTTCCAGACAGCAGCAGCACCCTTTTCCCCGTAACTTGTAGTCATACAATCGCCATGCCTCCAAGACGTCCAAGTACATCTGCCACCTCTCGAATAGGTATATCAAGCTCAGAAAGACTAGAAGCAAGGGACTCTGCAAGCGGAACCTCCTTTAGCAAGTCCGAATAGTTTCTCCGCCAATTTCTTTCGATAAGCCACTACCTCGCCATAGCCCCTAGGGCGGCATGCGAATACTGAAAAAAAAAAAAAAAAAAAAAAAAAAAAAATAAGCCACTGTGAGTGCACGAAGTACTTGGAAGAGAGTACTACAGGCTGCAACTGCTGTCTGTAAAAGCTGCGGAACGCTGTGGGTGGCTGTGCATGGTTGATGGCAGGTGGATTTGTTGCGGTAATTGGTACGGGATAATAACCGCGAATTCCGCAAAGGTGACTAACACAAGACGGGAAAATTTTATGGGATTTTGCCAAAGCTCTCCATTGGGCAATTCGAATACTGTCCGAATTTGAAGCAATCTGTTGCGTCAGTGGCAACACCTGCCGGCTTGCATTAACGTTAGCGTCAGCCGTTTGCATCAGTCTATACAAGCGGCAGTTGTTAGCACTCGAGACAGTGCGTCGCACAGGCTCAAAGTCCCAGGAAAAACAGGGAGCGATAAGAAGATCTAGAAATTCTTCGGGACCCAAGGATTGCACCACCCCCACCCTCAGTAATTGATTTGCATGCTCTCGTGCGGAATTGCATTAGTGTATTGTGTGATATTTTTTCTTTGGGTAACTGTACGTTACAGTCCGACCTTGCTAGAGTGAACACGTAAAATTTGGCCCTTTGTTATTAATAGCAAGGTTTTCAGCGTAGGAAATTGTGGCATATTGTTATATAGTCTTGGCAGCTGAGTTCGGAACTTTCAATACTAATTAACCTCTGTATTGACTTACTAGTAATGGAAATAGCCACATATGAATTTGAATGGGACAGTGCTGGTAGTGATGAATAGGAATGAATATAGAAGTGTAAGGAGCAGTGGCAGTCGGAGAAGAATATAAATTAGAAGTAAATCAGGAGTAGATTTGAGATCTGTCATCAAGATGCTAACAGTCAAGATGTCTACTAGCGATCGGCGAGCGTTCGTACCAACAAATTACCCGGAAGAAACAGACTTTCACAACTTGGTTTAAATCAACTCTAGTAATTAGTGACATAGTTGCTGTTGCTTGAATTAGTGGTGCACAGAGGCGAAGAAAATAGCAGGGGCTTTCCACGGATTTCATCAGCGACTTTGCATTATAGCAAGAACAATTTGTATGTAGATAAAAATAGCTTCCTAGAGTTTTTTTGTTCATTACACTATTTGGTGCGATTTCATTATAGCAAGGTCAAATTGCATCGGAATGGAAATCCAAGAGCACAGTGTATTATAATAGCAAGGTTTTCACTATAGCAGGGTTCATTATGGCAAGTTCGGACTGTATTGCTATTAGGGCCCCTGAACCGAAATCAGTATGGCTCGAACACAGGCACCTGTGCATCTACGCCCGCACGCCACGACCTCCCTGGCTCTACACACTAGCCATATCCATTGGATTCTCCGTCTACAGTGATAGAAAGATTATTACCGAACTAATCTTCCCTCTCTATCTGGGCACTTGACGTACTGTACCACAGTGGTTGCAACAACCTTCCAGCTTGCTTGCTCCGTCAAAACCCGTACCATTCTGTGGAGAGCTCCCTGTTGACTAGTGTTCCCCTGCGTTAGCTTCCAGTGCTGCATCTTTCATTGGCTGTATGTTGATGCGTCATTTCTCAGTCTCAGAGGACTTGAGTGGATGTCATAAACATAGTGCAATGGAGATACCTGGCGATACACCCATGGTGTGCTTCCACAAGTCCGGCCCACATAGACAGAATCACAACACCAAGCGTGCATTCCGACTACCGCAGAATACAACGCACAAGACACCATGACCCCCGTGCTTGAGTAACCATGTTGGGGCCAGTGACACTCGTTCTGCAAAAGTATCAAAGATTACGAAATGGATACCTTATTAATTTAGGCTGGAAGCGGTACGCTGCTGGTTCAAACTCGCCCCTGGCAATAAAACACGTCTAGTCCTAGAAGCACTGCTTGAACCATACCAGGAAACAATCATATAGTTGGCGACCGGAACAATTAGTCGAGTACACATCATGGACTCGAGCTCCGTTTGAGGCTACCGAGCCCCAAGAACATGCAAGTAAAACGATTGCCCTCATCCGCTACGCCAGGCCCCGAAGCCTTGCAGTACTGTGACATCCTATTTCAACAACAAATGTAGAATGCAGGACATTTTAGGTAGAATTGACATAGATAGGTAAAGCGCTGGATAGACAATATGAACCCGGTTCAGTGGGTGCCACCTCGCTACAGGTTTTATTGTACTCCTATCGCACTATCTCAGCTGCTAGCAACAAACAAGGAATAGATTTGCGCTGTTTCCTGGTGGCTTAAGGCTGAAATCCGACAGAACCAGTAGACGTCGGAAGGTTCAAACATTTGTGGAACAGCAGTTGAGATTCAGGTGTAACGTTACACGCCAAGCAATGCAAGTTTGACGATCCCAAATGTCAGCCAATAGAGCTATTTGCTGTGACAAATTTGTGCAGCCGTCCTCTGATAACACATCCTGACCTGAATTTCTTCCCGCTCATGCAGGCAGCAATAGTTGAATCCAGCACTTTGTTTTATTGTGACCTTCATTGTACAGCTCTTTTTTTACCTCGGTGACGAGCACATGCTTATGCTCCCCTCCTCTGGTCCCCACAGTACAATAACTTGGCAACCCTCTGCACACAACTCGCCCACTCTCCCTCCTTTGGTGCTGGCCACCTCTTCAGCTCCCCCCAGGTCAAAGCCTTATCGCATCCCGGTCACGTTCCTGTAACCATCCAATGGGCTGTTGATTCTTCCCATTCCCCCGCACAGCCCGCCACCTTTGTTCTTCAACAGCTCCTCTAAGGTCCGTTTCCTCTCAGGAGGTAGGTGTGGATCACTGTCGAAATGTTTCTGTCCAGTCACCTTTGTGAATGGACTGAAGGAGGTACATGTATATTACGTGCTAACTGTATTTATGCTTAAAGCGACCCAATCTACTAGTTCGTACAACTCATGTGTCAAAAATGTCTGGAGCTGTCTATATAGTGCGAAAGGGTAGAGTTGGAATGAAAGGCGCTAAAGTTGTTCATAGAGCTTGGATACCTCATGAGACTTTTGAAGAGATCTTCCAATAATTCCAAGATCCGGTGCCTGTTGTCCTTCTCTCAGCCTGGTCTGCCTATCAATCTTCACAATTAAACGATTCTGACGCCATAACAGCATGCAAGACAAGACGTCGTTATGGTAATGGAAATTCAGTTGCCCAAGGTCCGGCAATACAACATTCATAAACTTTCACTAACGTACAGGCCGCTGCTGTATAACACACTATATTATTTATAATAATAGATAGTATCTCATACCGCCGCACAATACATTGTGCACCACGCAAGCCACGCAATCTTTGTAGATTTCATAAGGCATAGGTGTGGCAACCTCAATTGCAACTCCTTATAAGGAAGTAGACCCATTATCTACATGTCAGTGGATCATTACCTAGCGCTCCCTTGTTGGTCACTGCGTATCTTCAACTAGAGCTTAAATGGGAAGTTACATGATTCGTGAGTCGCACTTAATATGTGACTGTTTCTTCGTACTGCCCTGCTTGGCTATGCCAAGAGCTACGAACTGGCTGCCTACCCAGTAGCGGAGAAAATGCGATTCGATTCGTTTCCCACAGAGCCCCCTGCACAGGTCATTGTAAAGCCTCCGTCACCCTCTCCAAGAACACCTTGATTATGTTCACCTCTCTCTCCTTTACTGACGGTCGCTCCTCCCATGTAGGGCCACCTTGCAACCCTCTATAGGATAGCTGCTGTTGCCTCCGCCACCTCGCAGAACCTACAATCACTTTCCTGCGCCTTGCCAGTGCTCTTAAGCGAACGAATGATCCCTTTTCTGTCTATTCTGTGGCTTGCCCTGGTTGGTCGCTATAGTCTGTAGACATCTCTGTACAGGCTCCTAACGTAATCACTGTGTTTTCGTAACCAACCTCTTTGGCACATTTAAATATGTCTAAAAAATTCAAAACGCGAACGATGTGCTACTGCTGGGGCGCATAAATATTCAAATAGTATTTCCAGACATCAAATACGCTTCGCTATACCTAGCAAAGTACGAAGCCTGAGACTTCCTAATTACACTATGCGAATATGATACTAGACTTGTATGATGTGGGCCTGCCAAAGCTCGACTAGCAGTGTGTGGCAAACCGAAATCTTTTGTGTAATCATCCATGCAGACCGTCGCTTAGATCCTCTTGCATAGTACATCCACTTAGCTTCAAGAAATCCAGATTCCTTTGCATCAGATTATATATTTAACCAGAAAAATCCCCACTTCATCATCACGCTCCTCCCGGTTTAAGATATTTCCACTCCCTCCCACCTCCCCGCTCCCCTTCTCGCATTAACTTAAAGTCTGCAATCTCTACTACCATCTCTCAGGTCAATCGCTACCCAAACCCAGTCTTCCGTTGCACGCAACAACGATGCATGCCCTTCCAAAGAGCATCATTGCACTTGTACTTCTTTTCGGCGTTATGCTCGCCTATGCTCTCCCTTCGGGCGAGGTATTCTCCCGAGGCCTGTCGCCACCATTGGGTAGTGTCTCTATATCATCGATTTCCTACGCTGGGAGTGGATGCCCTGCTGGTACAATCAACATCGCACCTTCTCAAGATTATTCCAGCCTTACCATCGCATTCAATTCCTATGTTGCTAGTATAGGACCAGGCATCCCCGTTACTGAGAAGCGCAAGAATTGCGTCATAAGCTTTGTCTTATCCTATCCCCCAGGCTGGTCGTTCACCCTTTATCAAATCGGATATAAAGGACGACTTTCACTTGATCCCCAAGTCACTGCTACGCAGAAGAGCGTTTACTGGTTTGATGCCAACTCGAACGACGAACTCGTGGCGTCTTCAACCTGGACTGGACCATTATATGGGCATTCCTACGACTTCACCGATACGCTTGCTAAGCAAGTCTGGAGCCCGTGCAATGGTAGAAGCACGCTGTTCGCCAATACCCAGGTCAGATTGAACAACTCGGGCAACAAACAAGGATACGGGTTCATATCGACCGACATCATCACCGGCAAAGTCACTCATGTTTTATTTTGCCAATGGAAGACTTGTTAGGAAGCCAGAAGCCTACTAGCAAGCCTACTAGCAAGCCTTCAGGCCCAAGCCAATTTGAAAAAGAGTGCAGTCTCCTATTTATGTATTTATTTTTTTATTTTTGTTCTATAGGAGCACTGAAAGCAGCCTTAAAGTGTAGGAGTCCCTGCAGGAGATATTTCAATGGCGTATAGGGATTTCTTTTTCTTTAGTTTCCGTCATCACTGATTCTTTACAGCTATTACTTCGATATCCTGGCCTACCCTTGTGCTTACACCTTTGCTTTCATTTTGGACTGGACATGAAGATGGAAAGGTTTGGGGTTATGCATGACTTAAGGGACTTTGGCAGGAAACGGCGGTTGTGACTGCATTCTCCCCAGATACAGTCCACAATGAGTTGCGCGCGATAGTACACGGCATGCTGAGCGATGGGTTGCTTTAAAGCATCGTAGGCCTATTTGAAAGCCCCAGGAGGGTTGATCGGGGAGATGGCTGGGCTTGGATTTGAAGATATGGAGGCACGGAGATAGTTCCAGGAGGGATGAAATGTGAAATTATCTTATTTCCTGTGCACATACCCTAGTACGCAAGTGGCCGTCAAACATGACGCTGATGTACAGTAGTACTTGAATACATACATATCTTTCACTTGTGATGCTTGTAACCGGTACTAAGGTGTCAGTTGATATCTGAGTGGGAGCCAGACGTTGTGCTGCCTGGTGACAAGAGACTATAAACCAGACCAATCCACCTTTGGATAACACAGTACCAAGTACCCTATTACTAGAAAGCATCCTTGTCGCCCTGTAACATCGCAAGGGCCCTGCCATGGCAAACAGCTGCAAGCGGGGTTACGTGAAATTAAAAAAAAAATAAAAAGCATCGCAAGGGGATATGCTGGGCCAGCTACCGGCTGCTCGGAAGGGGTGACTGAATCCGTTATGCTAACATGCTATAGTGCTACCAATACAGCAAAACCAATCAGGATGCAAGAGCCCGCTGCGCCGTAGAATGTAAACAATTACTTGCTGCTGAATCCCTCTGGGCACGCAGATATTTCATTTTAACAAAAGATAGTCTTCGGTAAGTATTAGTGGTTGTCACTGAATAATTGAGAATGGTTACCAGAAGTTATTTAGCCTGTCTCCGGGCTATGAGGGCTTGCCCAGGGACCCTGCCATGGCCAAGTGCTACAAGCGGGGTTATGTGATTAAAAAAAAAAAAAAAAAAAAAAAAATTACCAGAAGTTATCAGGGAAAATACGCCAACCAAACTAGGCAGGAACCGTGAGGTACCCCTGCAAGTAAAATGAATTCCCATGACTAAATGCCCTACACATCACCGCAATATACACATATTGACTTTACATGAGACATGCCCCATCTAAGTCAAAGAGCTGTAATACAGCAAGAGCTTAGAAGCAATGTAAAAGCTATCATGATCATGGTTCTTGATTCAGATGCAGACTCCAACTCAGATTTAGAAGCAATGGCCAAAGATACACTTCTGTTGTCAATACAATGTTCCAGGGTGAATTGACATATAAAGAAGACATAAATATAAATAGGATGTGTGTGTTATTTGTGGTTGTAGATGAACACTGAAGGTTGATGCGAATCGAGATGTGTAAACGTTGGATGCTGCATATGTTGCGAAATGTTGTGGGTGTGTGGTCTCAGGCATTGTATTCTCACTTTTGCCAAGGGCTATTATTCATAGTAGCACCACTGCAGGCATCATGCGCTTGTACCTGCAAGTGGACAGCGGTAGTGGGATTTGATTCCAGGGTATAAAATAGCGTGCACCAGGTAGTACTTGAGGAGGACAATACTTAGGTTTTGGAATACGATTAAATCTAACTCCTAGTCTAAAAAATAAAACGTAACAATACAAGGTAAATCACTGTTAATCCTGAGCTCGTACAGTTCGTGCAGAATGCCCGACGACCAGCATGAGCGCAATACCGTATGAACAGCTCTATATGGTTTTAACTTAGGGAGCGTTAAATATGTTATCCAGTTGCGAATGATCCGAAAACTTTAAATGGCTGTTACCAAACTTTCCAGGGGCTTCTGGTCAACGGCATGGATCATTTTGGCAAACGAGCCACAGACTAGGCCAAATGCGCTAGCTATAGCTTGCCGACGCTGAGAAATGTTATGATACATGCGCAGAAAAACACGAAGAGCTAGGTCTGATCAAGGGTGCGAAGGATTGCAAAATACCCTTACGCGATGGCACGAACCGACAGCGCAAAGCCCTTTGATGCTTGTATTCTCTTTGCCGACAGGTTGCGCATACAGATCAGCGAACACGAGTAATCTAGTATACATTCCTGACGCATGTGGAATTGTGGGAAGAGGAACGCCAAGAGATTCTGTCGGACCAGGCGCTCAGTAACGTTGCTACTGAGCTGTCTTGGCATATGTGTTATGTAATCAATCTTGGTATTGTTGTTTATAACTGGTAAGCGGTACCACTGATGCTGTAGGTAGCTCACTTGAAGAAAAATCTCAAACAGGACAACATGGCAAAGATATGACTATCGGAGCAACATTTCCGGGAAAAAAGGAAATAAAGAAATCAAAATAATAAACAAAAACAGACAAGGTAGACCCAATTCTAATGATTGAATGGCAAAAATGTTCAGGATAAGTAGGCTTTCTGCCGAAATATTTTTTGGTGCGAGTAACTTCATATATCACATTGTCTATATTTCTACACTTGTATTAGTATAGTCCACTTTTTCAAATACAGCTTTGTTTTTCCTTTTTCCTTCGTTGGTCACATAACCCTACCAAATTACAGGCCAGACTGCAGCAGGGAGATTAAATACAGATTAATGGATTATAGATTCGAAAAATGAAGACCGCTCATGTATCGGGGTATAGGGATATTCAGGCTAGAAATATCCGACCCACTACGTCCATGTTCGCCAGATGCAATTTGGTGTTTGGTTGCTACTTTGAGTACCCACCGAACATGAGAACAGAATATTGGTACAGGATATGACTGCACCAATTTGTAGGGTTATCTTCAGTCAGTTTGTTTCTTGGTGTAGCTGCTGTAAATTGACTCAGCATATCCTGTGAGATAATTTCGCTTATCAAGCCACTGGCAAAACGAGGTCCGTATTCGATCAGATACTGGTTATATTCATATCTGCCGGATTTCGACCGTACATCATCACTTCAAGTTATGCCAACATTCAATACTTTTTATATAGTGAACACGAAGTTACCACGTCGGAAACGTGCATCTTCATACCTGCCCCGGTAGATATACTGTATGCGATCGGATACTTCTACACTGAAATACTCTTCCTATCATCTTACGTACCGCCAACTACGGTCCACCACATCGCCTCCCCCTACGGGAACCAAACCACAACACCACAACCTTACTGGGCGTCGACGTCGTCGTCTCATATACCACCCACCCATCGCCGACGCCTCTTATACTGATCCCCAACCCACCCGGTGGTCGGGATGCCCGTCCGTTACTGTTCTCACTCACCTCCACGCTGGTTTCACCTTGAGCGATTTCTTCTTTACATTCACTATCAATCCTCACCGCAACATACCAAACCGGATTCGGGGCTTCTATTGCGACTAGTTGCGAAGGCTCGAGCGCCCCCACTGCTGTCTCTCGCCCCGCTTCTTCTGACACGCAAGGAGCCAGCTCCCGGCGCCGCCACAACGGCATCTGCAGCCACTTAACCTTCGACATACTATATATCGTGTCAAGGTCCATCGAAGATGGCATCAGCCCGGCTACAGGCGCTGGCATCCACTCTGACATCGACACATGATCCTTTGGCCGCCGTGACGGCAGGGCCCGGACCCGGGCCCCTTCCTGTAGGCGACGTAGTCCCAGGCTTAGCACTGGCAAGCCTGTCGAGCTTCCTACCTGCCTGTTCATCATGTGCCATATAATTTGTTCCCCCGTGCACAAGTAGAAAGGCCCATCCCCTGCCACCGGCCGCTGATGTGTCGGGAAGAAGCACTCGCGCGCTGTTGTGCCGGCTGCGCTGGACAGCCCACCGAGGAGTGCCCGTGCCGTCTAGTGCCTCTGCCTCTGAAGGCAGGTGCCGCAAGGGGGTCTTGCCGACAGGGAACGTGTAGGTTGCAGCAACGCGATGTTTGAGTAACCCGCGAGCTACCCCATCTGCAATTGGGCGATAGCAGAGGTCCATCACCATCGAAATTGTGAGGGTAACGTAAGCCTTTGCCCCGAGCTTTTTTTTTTTTTTTTTTTTTTTTTTTTTTAATCACATAGCCTTTGCCCCGAGCTTGTCGAGGATGTGCGGCGGGGAGTGCCATGTGGCGAGCGCGCCAGCCGAGGGGGCTTTGAGCTGCGTCACTTTGAGGAGTGTTTTTTTTTTTTTTTTTTGAGTTACATAACCCCGCATACAGGCTACCAGCCTATGGCAGGGACCCATATACCCGGGTCAGGTTAGAAACAACTAACTACAAATTCTACATACACACCTCGAACACCCAGTACCCTCCGTCCCCGGCTACCCCAGATCGAGGCAGGCAAACCAGTTAGTACTCGACCGGGTCACCCTCCATGCCCTCTTGCTTCCACCCTTTCTCCTCTAAGTCCTCCCAGGATTGCCAGGCGGCTTGCACGCCATCTTTATCCTTCCTCTGGGGCCGCTCCAGTTTATCACACCTGAATACCATGTGCTCAGCACTCCACACCTCTTCACAGGGACATTGTACCTTCTCACCACTGATCTCCCTCCTCCACATGGCTCCTCCTTTCCCAGTCCGCAGCCAGGTGTAGTTTGTAAGTGCTCTTCTGCCCCACTTTACAAACTTGCCCTTCCCAAACCCAGCTCGCTTCCTCTCCTCCTTTCTCTTTCGAACTAACTCCTGGTTCAGTCCACCCTCAGTTGCCTGCCCGTTGTACCTCATGCAACTAGCCCCCTCTTTGGCCCTCTCATTTGCCATCTCATTGCCCTCTATCCCCACATGAGCCTTCACCCACGCAAGCCGCACAGTCCCGGCATCCCTCAACCTCCGCCACCTTTCCTCCACGAGCTCTACCACATGCACCAGGTCCGCAGTCGCCCTGCCTTGGCGAGCAGCTGCGCGCGGGGTCACGTGACAAAAAAAAAAAAAAAAAAAAAAAAGGTCCGCAGTCCTCACTTTTCCAGTTTTTCCTGCTGTCTTGACTGCGCTGATTGCTGCCTGAGAGTCTGCAAGCAGTAACACTTTCGCCCTGCCATCAACCGCTTCGAGGGCACTTCTCATACCTGCGACCTCGCCATCCCACACAGCAGCTTGGGTGCCAACTGACCGGGACCCTTCTGACTCCCCTGCCACCACCTACCATCCGCCTCCAACCCCACCTTCTTCATCGCGACTGCCATCTGTGAATATGGCTACGGAGTCACCCTTGGCCTTACTGATAGACTAGCCTTTTCCCACTTGGCTGGGGTATCCTCCTTCCCCAGCTTAAGGTCAATGACCTCGATTTCTGCTCCAAGTGGTTAGACATCCCACCCCCAGGACATTTTCTCATCCTCATCGACCTCAAGTGTGCTGCCAATCTTGCCTGCTATAGACTCAAAGCTATCATTTTCTCCATGGCACTCGTTAGGCTGAAGTCTCTCCAGGCTCTTCCCTTCTCTCCTTCCCTATTCCGGTCTATAACCACCCTCCTGAACCACCCCCCTCGCCATGGCGCACAGGGCGGCACGCGAGTAATGATATAAAAAAAAAAAAAAAAAAAAAAAAATGAACCTCTTCGGCCAGAGGTTCCCCACTCCTGTAGGGTCCCTTATTGACCTTAGCGCAAACCTTGCTGAGGAAGTGGTTGCAGTTGCTCAATGCGAATTTCTACGTCGACGCGTGCGAAGGCCACATTGTTAGCGTGCGTGCACGTGAATTGGTTCACACTAATATCATAACAATCTTTCCGGATCCCTGTCACTGCGCTGCCCCATTTTTATGCTATGCATTAAATAGCTCTGGGAATTCCCTCCAGCTTCATCTCACACACTCTTATACCAGTATCATCTACACGTACAGCATTGACAACGACACCCCGGTCAGAATTACGCCGTCAAGTCTGTGGTAGGTACATAAGTACTTATTCCAATTGAACTGTAGTTCAACTTATAGCCCCGCCTCGGCCATAGGTACTATAGTCCTACTCCTTTACGTATACCGTGCACCACAGGGCATGTGCCGATTATGTAACCCACCTCTCTTCCAAGCATGCATTCCAATCCTGACACTTCGATGTCATGTCACGGATTTGCATTTGCCAAAGTGTATTTAAAGGATATTCAAGGTGTTGGAGGAAGGACAATTCATGATTTAACCCAATGATGTTGGGAGAGGACGGAACGGGGGACTAGGTTTTCTTTCCTTTCTGTTTAGTGAACATTACTAGTATGACTTATGTATTTAACATAATACCTCGCCATGCCCTTACAGGCGGCAAGCGAGTATTGATATAAAAAAAAAAAAATAAAAATAAAAAAAAAATCCAATGGATCTGACATGCATTGATATGACATAGTCAAATGTCAGAGCTCATGAATCTAAAGTATACAGCGCCACAGGTAGATTTATAATGGCTTATACTTCTCTTCTACGCAAACGAGTATGTACTCAGCATAACTAAACCAGTCGTCATAGCCAGGTGCTAGCATCGCGGTACTTGCACTTCTGTAGCTAGACCCCTAAACATGTTTTTTTTTTTTTTTTTTTTTTTTTTTTTTCACATAACCCCACTTGCAGCACGAAGCCATGGCAGGGTCCCTGGGCAAGCCCTCAGAGCCCGGAGACAGGCTAAAACGGAAAATTCTATTTACATGACCTTCTCACTGACCGCCCCCCTATCCCCTACGACCTAATCCCTGAAAAGAACCTCTCCAACTCATCCCACTCCTCCCCATTCTCCGCTGTTCGTTTCCAGTTCTTCCCTACATCCTCCCATTCTCTAAACCCTTCTGGACGAATTTTTGCTGACCGCATTGGAAAGCCAGATGCTCCCCAGTCTGACCTCCCCGCAGCTGCACTTCTCCGACTCCACTACTCCTAGCTGTGACAACTGGCAAGCCGAAGCGGGTTACCGAATGAGGTTGATGGCCGAATACAGCCGGCGATAGCAGCAGCCGAACGACGGATCAGCACGATCATGACCTCAGTGCGACTCAGGATAGAGCGACCAGATGCGTACTAAGATAGGGATCGTCTTAACGGATCGAATGGGTAGCACTGTTAGTACATGTCGACTATCTTAGTGGTCTTTCTCATGTTCTCTTTCGTCACAATGCTAGCAATACTTCATGTGTGTGTGTGTGTGTGTGTGTGTGTGTGTGTGTGTGTGTGTGTGTGTGTGTGTGTGTGTGTGTGTGTGTGTGTGTGTGTGTGTGTGTGTGTGTGTGTGTGTGTGTGTGTGTGTGTGTGTGTGTGTGTGTGTGTGTGTGTGTGTGTGTGTGTGTGTGTGTGTGTGTGTGTGTGTATGTGTGTGTGTGTGTGTGTGTGTGTGTCGTCATTACCTGATCGTTCAGTTCTCGTTCACTTCGTCTACAAATATCAGTTCATTCGCTCTGTTCCACTCCATCACCTTTCCTCCCCCATACCCCTTCACCTCCCTCCTCTCCTTCCTCCACGCCTAAACATGATCATGACCGTTACCTTTGAGGCGAGAGTCAAGCATTACTCATATAATTTTTGTTTTTTTAAAAAAAAAATAATTCCTGCCGTATTTCCCACGCCTGCTTTATCCGTTATTGTTGCCATAATTTCCATGGCGCAGAAGCGGAAATCACTTCCCTCCACGCAGATATAAGCCAATTCAAGCCAATAGATGGTGTCACCGAATTGTTGTCCACCTAGGCGATTAGTTACGTTTGTTTCTCTCTTTTAATAAACCCTCGCCATAGCCCATTGGGCGGCATGCGAGTAATGACATAAAAAAAAAAAAAAAAGAATTGTTGTCCAGACTCCAAGTTTTCCTTATTGGAAGAGATGAGTCATGCAACCAACATGAATAGTTATTCCAATGAGCAGTCTCACCTCGAGGGAAGACGCTAATTGGATGTTATTACTTTTTTTTAAAAAAAAATATCATTACTCGCATAGCGCATGCCGCCCTGTGGGCTATGGCGGGGAACGCCAGGCGTGGGGGTTCCTTGACCTGAAAAATTTAGGGGATAGGCGACAGGCCTGAACCGGAGGACGAGCGAGAGTTTGTGTGGGGGACTTTCAGCGTAAGATGGGGCATCGAGAAAAGTGAGGAGTTCGAGTCAGTGGCCTGTAAAATCGCCAGCAGGCTCACGGTGGAAGAGGAGGAGAAAATGTCTTGGGGCGCGGTGTCAGACAGCTGGCGCCGGAGGGCATCGACATAGTCGATTTCAAGGTAGGCAGGGAGCACCCCCGAGCTATGTGGGATAGGGAAATCAAAGTGGCCAGAGGCGACTCAGTGGCCATCTTCACATATGGAAACCGCAGCGAATGCTGAGGAAATCTGCGCTGTGAGGCTGGCGTGGGTAACGGCACATGTGGATATTGAGGGCAGTGAGTAAGTTGGCGCAAATGCGAAAGAAGGGGCCGGCTCGTTGAGGCGCAATGGGCAGGCCACTGAAGGTGGACGACGCCAGGGATCGGTTAGGAAAGGAATAAGGGGAGAGAAGAGGTCATGTTTTGTAGGGGAAGCTCGTGAGGTGGCCTCACGAGCTACAACTGGTTGTGGACAGAGATGTGGAGGAATGTCAGTGGGGAGGAGGGCGGCTGCAGCTGCAGGAGTGTGGAGTGTGGACCACATGGTGTTCTATTGCAGCGACTCGGTGAGCCCAAGAGGACAAAGGCGAATGGGGAGGTGGTCACCTGGTACGTAGTCCTGGGCGGAGGTAGAAGTGAGGAGGTGAAAATAGGTCGATGTGGAGAGCAATCCGGTTTAAGAATGATTCTGCAGTCTCGATTTGGGAAAACCGCTTGGTGGGGGAGGGGCACAGCACTGTGGGCCGTGAATGTAGAGTATTCGATGGCTTCTAAACTTGACCTCGCCTGGTATATCGTAGGCTGGTTACCTATATGCGGGGTTACGTGATCAAAAATAAGTGGGGCTCCGAGATCCGCTGGAGGGGCCTGAAGAAATGGAGAGAGGTGTTTGAGAGGCCTCCGTACCAGGCCTTTCGTAAGTGCACAGGGGCAGTTTAGGGAGCAGCAAGGGAATAGGCCGAGGCAATTGCAGCCGTTGAAAGCGTGACCACAGCCCTGGATCAGAGCCAGGCGAGGTATGCATTAAGGTCAATAAAGGACCCTACAGGAGTAGGAGACCTATGGCCTGAGGGCTTCAGAGGGGTCAAGGTCGAAGACCCAGATAGGGAAGGGGAGAAGGGGAGAGACTGGAGGGACTTCAGCCTAGGATCAGCCACGGACAAAAATGATGGGTTCGAATCAGATGCACAAAGATTCTATAAAGCTATGTAATAGAACTACATGCATAGTAAAATGTTTTGTGAATGGATTGCAGCACAGACAAATAGCTGGGGCAGTTGAGCAGTACAGGGTATACATATTTTGGAATAGCCGAACTTCCTCACATAGTACATAAAAGTGTATGGGAATATGAGTCCATAGAAGGTTCAGAAATATATTCCTGACAGCTTAGTGATACTATACGGGCACTGCAGCTGCTGGCTGAGGTGTAAAGGCCAACTGCGAATGGCACCCCTTATACAGCACATTGTTACGGTTCCTACGATGATGTAGTAAATATGAAGGTGTAACTTCAAGTTAGAACAACGTTTGGTGCTTGACCTCTGAGAGGGCGGCTCTTGCTGGCCCTTCTTCTAGTCGATCCTGCGTGCCTTCCATCTATTGTCTATTATTTTGTCTAACCTGCTATGGTGTCATGATGTTCTATCCCTCAGCCACTTCCTCGCCTCATCTAGAGGTCCATCCGGTGGCTCTGCTCCTGGGGGTCCATTCGGTGGCTTTGCTCCTCGAGGTCCGTCCGGTGGTTGACACTGTGCTATGACCATTCCATCAGATCGTGGCAATACACATCCGTGTCTGACCATGTTTCATTACCAGACTGTAGCAATCGGTTGGTCAGGTCGAATTGTCACTAGCAGCTTTCCGGGTCAATGGGTGGGTATCCCCTTACCCGGGTACATGCAATATACGTGTAACGTGCATGCAACATATGACAGCAGTAAATGCATCGCCGTCGTGACGGTGTGGTAGGCGGCAGCGCCTAACTACTGTAGCCGCGCTGGCGCTGGGCTCAAAGGAAGCCGCAGGTCACGTGGGTTGTACAGTAAGCGAATACTGGGAATGAGGGTAAGGCAGGAAGGAGGTATGATTAGAAATAGGTTACCACTACACCAGTTCTCCAGATTCCACTCCGAGCATCTCTCTAGATACATGAGTGGGACATCCTCTAGACTCTCTTGCTGCGGCCCTGAAGTCCCAGAAGAGAAAGTGCTGTCACATGATCGACCAGCTGGCGAGCTACCTTCCCACATGCTATCCTCACCTCACCATAGCCCAAAGGGCGGCATGCGAGTAATGATATGAAAAACGAAAAAAAAATGCTATCCTCACACGTGCATACGTACCAAGGCTACCGATCTCTAACCTCGGTGTAAGAGTAATTTACACGGAGTAGCGGAGAGGAAAGAGATAGGGTATGGTAGTGTAAAGGTGTGAGTCTGGAACAGGGGAGCAGCAAAATCCTTCACACAATCAAAACCGGCAACGGGGATAGCAAGCGGAAGAAGGATGGGAATGTGGAGGTATCCCGGATTGTGGGGAAAAGTGTGGGAAGACATGCATCTCGAAAATGGGTGGAAAGCCAGCAGAACGGAGACGATGTGGACATTTTGAAGGCTGAAGCTGAGCAAGTGTTCTCAATAGGCCGGCCAAGCTAAGTATGCCCCGTGCCTGCCAAGGCCTGGTCTAACTTACCTGAATGGCCTTGCACACAAGGGAAGCCTCTTTCGGTGTGCAGGGATCAATAATATGAATTCTATATACAGAATTAACCTTTTTGTCTCCAAATGTTCCAACATCATTCGCACTTGGCTTATACCTTTTTTTTTTTTTTTTTTTTTTAGGTCACGTAACCCCGCTTACAGGCTACCAGCCTATGGCAGGAAACTTAGTTTATATCCTCAATAATATCCGTTCTACAGCAATTTTGTAGATCTGTGATGATCAGTTAGGTGTTTTTAAAGACTCGTTCATCTTTGGGTTGGGAGCTGGAATCGCAAGGACGTCAAGAGCCATAACTGTTGAGCTTTGGGTAGAAAGAGGTGATTGTTATTCCTTCGTAGAGAGAGTAGCCAAAGTAATACACCTATATACATAGAGCATGAGGTTGCTCTCGGGCCCTTACCACCCTTTATCACGGACCTCTCTGATATCCGACACCTCCGACACTCCGACATTACTGTAGATCTCTAACAATAACAGCTGGTTCAGTAAAATCCCGTTGATGCTGTGTCCACCAGAGCAATGGGTTATCGATTTCAATAGTGTTGGAAGTGTCCAGTGGAAAGCTATTATCGGAGTTTGTACCCACTTTTGCTTCCTCAAAAATTGTGGGTGCGAAGGAACTATGGCGTGTCACATTTCCATTGAAAGGCTTGGCATTTCTTTCGTATGTGATCCCCATACAAATGACACCACTATCGAATTCTGTACGCTACACCTACAATAAATTCATTAAAAAACGCAGACACTCACATGCAACACGGTTTGTATGAGAACAACCCTCAAAAGTAGATCAATTGTTTGCCAACTCTACAATTCAAAAAATGAAGGCAAATTAAACACAGTACCGGCTTACGATGCCCCTTCAGGTGATTCTTGACATATAATATCATAGCTAATTAAAATAATAATTAAATAAACACTAACACCGAAGCGTAGGACTACATTCTAATCTCATGAGCATTTTGTATTGGAGATCCCATACAAATAAAAAGCCAAGCCTTCTGATAGAAATGCGACAAAGCCATAGTGCCTTAGCACTCACAATTTTTGAGGAAGCAAAGGTGCTACAGAGCAAGACTTATCCTTTTACTAATACCTGCACAAGGCGCATTAACAAATGCTGTTGTGGTTGTTGAGATTTTATGTGCGAAAGTTCCGCAGTTGCCCTGCCTTGGCGAACAGCTGCATGCGGGGTCACGTGAAATAATAAAAAAAAAAAAAAAAAGTTCTGCAGTTTTGGTGTTAAATTTCCCGAAGGCATTGGTGTCCAGGATGGTGGACTACAGTGACACAAATAAATGAGGTGCCAGTGCGACGATCAAAACGGAATCTAAGTGCAACAAATTGAAACATCTTGAGCGACACGGATAATTGTAAATAATAAATGTAGATATAGATCTTATATTGTTCCAATGAAAATCTCATTACCGTGCGAGATATCGGAGATATGAGCATAACTGAAGGCAAAATGGGGGGGTTTTACGTGTCCAAAATTTTTATAACTACCCTGTCGTATTTACGGTACACGCATAGTCCACGGAACTCTCCCCTGGAGCGAATTTGCAAGCTCCCTAATACTAGTAACTGGTCCCTACAAGCGTATGTTCCGGCGGACGGGCAATATATGCTTGTGTTAAGAGCTATTATCAATACACCCACAGGTAATGAGAGAAGCATAGGAAAATGTGATGAGGATCATGTAGATGGTATGAAGCAGTGATGGGGATGCAGCAGAGAGGTGTTACTTGTTGAAGTGGTGCGTGGGGAGATTACCCAAAAAGAGGTGATGTACAGTGCGTAGGCAAAAGTAGTCGGGACTATGCAGTATGAGGAAAAGCGAGAGGTGCATCCGAGTGGAAGCTCCTTGCACCTCTTTTTCAGTACTGTTCGAAAAATCAATATGAAATCCATACATGAGCTAATAAATTGCGAAAAAATAATAGACCCCATGAATGGGCATCATAGAATCCAAACCCTTTCTCAGAATTAAAAAAGGAGTACTTTTGGTTGAGTTGTGTTTTCTCAAGGGGGGTCCTCTGGGATGCATGTCTCGTGACTCCAAGGCTTGGTAAAGCGCTTTTCCTTATACTGCATAGTCCCGAAGACTTTTGCCTACGCACTGTAGGTAAATTACATAAGACTACCCAGAAGTAAAGTGCTGGGAGGTGTGGTGGGCAGTTGTTTGCGGCTGAGCTCAGCTCCTCGTCTATTTTTCTTCTGTTCTGAGACACTTCATGCTCTCCACTTGTGCCCTCTGCCTCGTGTCCCTTTCGATAAAGTATCCACCTCACTTGTAGATAGATTTGTATACTAGTGATTTTACTGCAAAATATATATATTAAGACTTTATGCGAAATGTGCAGAGATATAATTGATTCATAACTGCTTTCCTAGAGGTGCGATATCTGAAGCATGATGCTTGCTTTAAGCCTCCTAAAAGGCGCATGGAAAACCAGCTCTTCTGTAGGTGGCGATATACACAATCTCGCTCAGTTTTTGGTAGGGAAAGTGTGTCGAATTGTGATGTGTATCATTTACGTGATCAAAAAGAGAAAAGAAAGGCATACATAGAGGTGAGTACATGTTATACGAAGAAATAAGCATATGCTAGTGAAAAAATATGCTTCTTCTTTAGGTGGTACAGGACATTGTATGCTTATAGGAATCACATGCTTATACTTGGTATTTGTAACGGGAATTTACCATTAAGCTCACTGTGTCACCCACCAGCCAACACAGCGATGGAGTGATATTCACGTGCGATAAGTAATACTCTAATGGGTTACCTTCTCATGCAGGTATGCACCAGTGAACTTTGCCGAAGTCACGCCATCCATTTTCAAGGCCCACACTGTTGACTCCAGAGGGTGGTCCAGAAAAGTCGCCATATGAGGTTAGCCTGGACCAGAGGCGACGTGCCCTGCGCTTCCCAAAGGACTGTTGACTCTTTCCCCTTGCTAGTGACAGCCGATTGGAGCGGTAACAATGGCCTATGCTTTTCCTGCAGTTGTGATCAGCATTTATACTTGCTAGTAAAATATGTATTCGGACATAGCGCATAATGTGCATTAGTACCCCTGTCCTAATACATTTATTGGCTAGTAAATACTCAATTCCTTGCCATAAGCGGAGGTATGTGCCCACAGTCAAAATAATAATAATAATATTAATAATCAATAAAGTGGCGATCATCGCATGGTTGATGGCTGAGGCTCACTAGCTGGTGCATTTGAGTTGGCCGATGTTGATAGGTTTATGGATTCTGCAGGTGCCCGGCGGATGCCGTACGCATGGTACCAATTGCGGGGTCAACAGCCATGTGCAAAGCGAGTAAAATCGCCTAAATATTTAGCGGCTTGGCCACAACCCTCATTGGCTTTGATCTGCCACGGAATGGAACAGAAGGTACAATATCACAGTTTTCTGAAACATCTACAGGACAAATTAGTCTTAATCGAATACTGTGGAAAATCTCGTCCTTCATGCAGGTTTGCTAAGAACCGACTCCACCTCGAAATTTGAAAAACTCGCACTGCCAATATCATCAACCCACATCGTGAAAAGCTGCCCACCATCTTTACGAAACTATGCTAAACTTTTGTTCTATTTTTATTTATCGATTACTTCTCTGCTCACTCCCATAAATCTATGAGTGAAACAGGAATATGAGCGACTACTTGCATTGATGGAAAATTACAAGAACTACTCAGAGACTGGCAGGTGGCGTGGCACAAGGACGTTAAGAATGAAACTCCAAATCTAAACCCACCTCCATCACCTCATCAAATATCGATTGCTTGCTGCGTTTTGTACCCTATTTGCTTGGATGAGGTATAGCTGTCGTTGTGTTGATATGTTGATGTGCGGGTACAGAATGAGAGTTAAGGTACGGAGCACTCTGTACCTAGCAGCGTTAGCCAACTCAGCTCCTAACCTAAAATAGCTAGACGTACAGGGATATCACATGCAAGGCAGTTTCACTTATTCTTAGACTCCAGTATGCAATGGCCTCTAGATTTGTACAAGATGCTGTAACTACGTCACGTATCTGGCCGCAGTGCAGTAGAGAGTTTACAGGCTAGGATTCATGTTCAATTTCATCATTGTCTTTTGCAGTTGTCCCTTTTTATAGACATTCGAATCCGTGTCTAAAGCAAAAGTAGTGTATACGTGGGCATGCAATTTCCCGTATGTGCGTACGACTTCACTCACCGTAAGACTATGGCTGGTACTTCTCATTAGGCGGTGGGTAAGGGAGACAACACGTACCTTTCACAGCAGGAAGTATATCCTTGCATGCTACTGTATCTAAGTTGTACTGATACTACTGTCCTATCCACTAGACAATGTGGGTTGAACCGATTGGTTGAGCACCTAGCTATACATTTCGATGCCTGCCAATTGGGACAGATCCCAAAGCAAATGCTTGCCAAAACTGATAGTAGACCAGCCTCTCAATAATATGGTCTTATTCACGGGTATGGTCTCAAACACAGGTATTGTTTTATTTGCGAGGTTTCATAGCTATGCGCATTCAAGCCTCAGTTGCAGGCTCAATCTCAAGTCATCAGTTCTTCCCTGTTTAAATTGGTCACATTTCCCGCAATTTGAATTCCTTTTTCTAGGTATCCCTCCTTTGTGTGACATGCAACATTGAAATCGATTAGTTTACCGTACAGGATATGTCTGTGCATACGAAGATCATATTTTCCAAGCACATTAACCCTTACTTAGATGCATCCGCTGTCCGAAAAATTCAGTCGAACGAGGCTGCCAGATTGCAGATGTTGCTCTTCATTTTGAGTCACGTCACAGCATACAGGCCACCAACGTTGGCAGGGACCTTTAACTGGGTCGGGTTACCTAGGACTACTAACGCCCTACGTACAACTCCACGTACCCAACGTACCTCCCGACGCTGTGGGTACGTCACGCCCAGACTACGAACCGTTGTTCGCATTGACCGGTTCCCAGCTAGCGAGCGCGCCTTCCTACCCCTTGGTCCCTGGTTTAAGGAACTTTCTTCCACCCAAACTGCCCCTCCCTCTTCCAACTTGCTAAATCCTGCAGCAGATCGCCCTCAGTGACCTACCAATCCAATCCAGTCTCGATCTAACCCTTCCTTTACTTTGGCGACGGCTCACTCGTTGCCCCATGTGCGCCTCCATCCATGCCAGCCGCATATCAGCCTCCTCTCAGCCATCAAGACCACAGCACGAGCCAAGTTCGCATTCCTTGCCTTGCCAGTCCTGCGGCCTCACTTCCCGATACGATCGCTTTCGTGCCTACAGTGCCCCCTTTCGCTTCTGCTGCTACGACTCAGCCGCATCCCACAGCACCCGTTACACACTAACCCTTCTTCGCTGCAGCTGCCATCTACATGTATTACCACTGATTCCCCTCTGGTCTGCTTGGAGAAGATGCTGGTTGGAAATGTATTTCACACTACGTCACGCGTGATTAGAATACTATTTCAGGTTTTTCATGTTGGGCAATCAGATCATATATTTGCTCGTAGCTCTTGACTGCGTGCGTGTGTATTAGACGTTAATGCTTTCTTTCAAGGTTATTTGTACTACATGTAGAGCTTGAGCCGACCCTTGTCCGCGTATTGACTATGCGACCATTTTTATCGCCTGGTTTGCGAGGTTCTATGTACTTCTATGTACGGTTTTGTGAGACACTGCACTGTTGCCCCAGTCATCGCTATCACTTTCAGATCATACACCTTTCGTCAAAAGCAAGAAAGCGCACATAGAAAGATTTGGTACAGTTTTGGTACTTGCAATTGCCACATGTGACAATTGTATTGATGAGGATACTTACCATTATTCTTAGCATATTGCATTGATTTCAGATAAATTTGAAAAGTGATGGATCGCAATAGGGTATCTTCTTGTGTGACAATGCATGTAAGCTAATTGTAGTGTGTGTGTGGCTTGACGGGTGAATCTTGAAATGCTTGAGTTTTGTAACGACTGTAGTGCAAAAGTAAAACTTGTAGAGTATGTAATACACAGTTCACAAGATTCTGACTACCTCCATATGTTCGCTCAGTTTGCAGAATGTGTATATTCCAAGCATTAAAACATGAACTATTAAACAAATTATCTTCAACAGGGAGCCATGCTAGCTAATCCTCTCACCAATCCCTAGATAACATGTGCTAACCTTCTGGTCAATCCATCCAATTAATGTTGTGCTATGCAAGTTCCGAAAGCCCTCTTGTTCCCTCGTGAAAGCAAGAGATTGCAGAATGGAAAGAATGACAATACAAAGATTATTGAGAAAGAAATAATTCCTGGGGTAAATGGGTCGTGTAAGACATGATGAAAAAGGAAGAAATTCTAAGACCCTGACAGTCAGAGTTTGAGAACCTACAGGCCATCAATCATTGTTAGCTGCGATTATCACAGAAAATTTCAAAAAAATATTCCGGTTCCTAACCTTGTCAATGATCTGAATAACCCCATTGCTAGTAATGAGATCCTGTTGGACAATAAGGGCACCATCAAGAAAGACCTTGGAACCTTTCACAGTCGCCACTATGTATTTGCCGCTTTTCATCTTGTATTTTTTTCCATGCTCGAATTCCGGAGTATATCCAATAAAATCAGAGACAAGGGTATGATCGTCTAGGAAAGCCTGCAATTCTGCGTCGTCCGAGTTCATAGTGTCCAGTCCACTCTTGGCAAACGCTTCCTCAGTGGGGGCAAAAAATGTGACAGTTTTCTCACAAGCTATTGCCTTCAGTGCTTCAGGAAGCCGGACAAAGATTTCCTCCAGGTAGTTGAGGCCCGCCCGTTCAATAGCGGTTTCGAAGGTGGGAGTAAAAGCGAAAAAACTACAGTGCCATAGGCATGGTTAGCAAACCGGGGCGGAACAGGGGGGCCAAGTTCTGCAACATTAAAACTCAGAGCCAGCAGATTGTGCACATACCTATCCACGCCAATAACACGCGCTTTTTGAGGCCCCGGGCATTCGATTACATCCTGCACTGCCTGTGTTATTTTCCCTGCGCCAGAAAACATTACCCCAAAGGGTTTTCCTTTGTCCGTTTCCACACTCGCGCGGTCTTGGGCTCCGCGACGAGACTGGTATGGAAGACTGAGCCCCGTGGTCTGACTATTGGGGGCTGTGATATCGCTTTTTGAGGGGAACTGCTCCAGTATGAACACTGCCTTGGTTGTAGACCGTAACGCCCGGTCCATTTGCCCGACGCCAGTTCTGCGAGTTGCCAGTAAGAACTATGGTGGGGTCGCTGAGAAATTCTTTCACAACACCGTTAGTCGGCGCGAACACAATGACACCAGTTTTGTTGAATATCTCATTGGGATATTGTTGAATCAAGTCAGCGAACTTGTTGAATTTACAAGATCTTAGACAATTGTCCAACGTATTCGCAAAAACATTTAAGGCGAACAGAAGTGAGAAGGCAGCAAAGAGGACAGAATTGGAAAGGGCCATTGGTGGATATTCAGTGGAACACCGTCAAGGTTATGAGGATGAGGACTGGATTACGGGATTATAGACATGAGGTCTTACCGAGCAATGGAGGGAAGGTATTTTCAACTTATATAGGGAATTTTGATGACGGCAAAGGATGCCATTACAATCTCAACTGAGAATGAAATACTTTGCTTTTCTGACGGGACAACGTACCTGGCAGGAATTATGCAATTTGGTAAGAGAAAGATCGATTGTCGTCACACAAGAGGCCGAACTTCTGGGTGAAGGTTCTCTTGGCAACCTAGAATAGTACCAGCCTTGTCAACAAACTCAAGCTATAATTACACTTCCGCTTTGTATACGCTCAGCCCCGTCCACGTACATATGTATCCAATTGTTCTGAGTGGGGCTTTCAACAAACATGACTCTTATGCAGCTATGCTAATAATCCCGAGGTCTACTGATCGCGCAAATAATAATGCCTGGCAGTAGTCCAAACTTTGATACTTATGATTACTTGCGACAAATACTTTGACTTGCCGCATATGATCTTATTTGGGACTTCGACATGGCAATCCTTCGCTGGCCCTATTTAGGGCAAGCGCAATCATCCAGTCCTTCGTTACACTAACTACCAGAGTGTGTCCTGTTGCCTATGCTAGAGCCCAAATGTGAGGCCTGTAGCTAAGCATTCTGTCACCTTTTTTTTTTTTTTTTCACGTAATTCCACTTGCAGCTGTTCGCCATGGCGGGGCATTCTGCCACCTACATACCGCTTGGCTTCTACAGACATTTCAAAAAGCTGCAAAAAAATTATTTAACAAAGAAGTGCTAAACAAATAATAAAAACTGCAAAAACAATTATACGTCTGAACTTGTAGAGAGTTTAAATCTTGAATCAACGGACTTCGAGATGCGTTGCAACTGGTGTAACAAAAACTCTGACCAGGGAGTATTGGCCCCTGCTATCATAATGCGTATGGAGTAGAGCATACGTACCCGGGCCCGGGGCCTTAAGGTTGCATGCACCGTTTATTTTCACGAACAAGATCCTAAGCAGCGCGAAACCTCAAAATCTAATGCCAGCAGGATTGGGCTAATGGAACGTCAAGGTATCAGTGGCCATCACAACCGAAATGGTATAGTGAATTCTCAGAGGTGGACTCAGCTATACATACCTAGATTGAGGCCATTTTCAGGTCCCCAAGACTAAGTAAGTATAAGGATAGTTTGCAATCGAGTACTCGGACCTTTTCCGTTGGCATATAGATTTTTGATTTTTGCGCTGGCAAGGGATGGCTGCCAGACCTTTGCAAAGCAATAACTGAATAACCGAAGGCTTCATTTGTGACAGCAGGCAACTATAGGTTGATCCCATGGGGGTCCACAAGGCTCGGTTTCTGAGAAAGCGGCCTGTGAACATACCGATATCGATGCTGTCGGCAAGGCGCCCAACGAGTGCAGGCTTTATGCAGAGTCTGTGGAACGCAGATCACTGATTGTCGGAGTGCCAGCACCACCTAGTTAGCAGAACTGACGCCGGAGATAGAGACATTGCTTAGCTGGCAGGCACTCGACGCTTTCCACTAAATTGGTAGATACAGGTGGTGCTGGATGATTCCAGCTCAGGATGTATGTATTGCCTCCAAGGTATTACTTTGTGGGTAGTTCGTTGCACGCGTGCCTTGCTGGCAGAGAGTGAACAATGCCTAAAGATAGATACATCTGAAGGTTCTGTGTCCAGTACGTAATCTCTCTATAGATTATGCCAGTTAACCGCCAAAGACCGATTTCCGATAGGGGAAGCTTATTGCCAGTCAACTTCTTTACCATCGCGTTAAAAAAAATAACAATCTGCTAGCTGTTGCTGCCAATTGCTTTCAAGTTTCATTTGCGGCGACAACTGGTGCACCAAGCTTGTTGGTTTTAGACATTTGATTCGATTGGATTATTACGTATTTCCTTTACTTCGTATCCTCACGCTGACGAATCAAGGGTTTCCAAAGTTCAGCTAGCACATGTAAGCATGAGTTGATGATAGGACGCTAGTGCATGCATGCATGCATGCATGCATGTGTGATAAGACTAGTAAGCCAAATGAAAGAATTGCGCTAGTCATTGCAAGCATGCATCGGCATGATAATATCTTGTGCGGCTCTATTTTCCACCGCTTACCGCATCGAGTTGAACTGAAGGCAGCTATCTAGCCTTCTTACGCCTATGTACGAGATCACTCTGCTGCCCATGGCTTCGTTATGAAAGCTATAAAACATTCGTGAGAAGCACTCTCGGTTCGTTAGGTAGTGCTGCGACCGCTGCGTTTTCCTGCCACTGTCGGACTTGTTGCTGCCAGAGTCCAAACGCACTGTGCCAATTCCCCACTATCCAAGGCTGGTACCCCACCGACCTCATTTAATTGGTTCTTCTTTTGCCCGCAGCAAATTGACTTACATCACGGATCACTAGATGGCCTCCACATCTGCAACTTTAGATACATACTCCTTGACGGATATTTCCCCAGCTGCATACCTTACATTCACCAAATTTACTTTTCCCACGGCAAATGGCGGCAAAATGGCGGTTGCGATGTCGCAAAAAGATGCGAGGATCATTGGTGCATTGTACATCCTTTTGATCACGGTCGTCTTCAAATTTACATGGGACATCCTGCTTTCAATATCTTTCCTGATGTTTGCCACTAAGCGCATGAACCGTACGGACCACATAACCATGATCGCCGCTTGGAATGCTGCAGACCCTCTCCATGCCCTGCCGGTCCTGGCGCAGCATGCATTGACGGTTTTATGGGGTATTCTCAAGAGTGTTAATTCAATTGAAATGACTTGGAAGACCCTTGGGCTTGATGCCGTTATTATGTTCTTTGCATTAGGTGCATGGGGGGGTAGCTTTGCAACAGGGTTGAGATTTCCGGAGCTCCTCGTTCTTGGAAATGCAGCACCTGTCAATCCAAAATTAGTGTTCTTTCCTGATTTTAACCGTACCAACGCGATATCCAGCACCAATTTGGTCAATATGCAATACAACAGCAGACTGGCTTTACGGTCCATTGCAAGTGTTGAGGGATATGAGAAGAAAATTGGAGCACATGTCAATGTCACAATCAGTGATATGGATAATAATTTCAACGACACTGGTGAGAAGCGCTACAGGATCCACTATCGCTATACTGTGAGAGGATTGGATATGGGCTTGCAACATCTGAGTCAACTTGTCCTACATGTTGAGGGACAGTGCAACTTTGAAAATTCCTGGTATGCCGGATCTCAAAACTCGACCCTACCTAATGGGGAGAATATGAAATGTACAATTTATGGCCATCCAATAATGACAATGCATCAGACTGGCCGTTTATAACACGGGATCAAACAACGGCTATGCCAATTGCCCAAAGGCAGGCCCCATTTGCAAAGTTCCTCGCCGTAAATTACACTACCGACAATGATGGCATTTTGGATAATCAAAAGACAGGAAAAACCTACTATACAATCACCCCTCCACTGCTAAGCGAATGTCATATACTAATGGAACGGATGCTTGGTATGCGACTCAGTTAAACCCTACAGAAGCACTGCGGACAAAATACAACTATACATACGAAGTCAAGACTGCTAGGCCACCTCTCAAATGCGAGGAGAACAACCGTTGGTCATACAAGGACTGGCAGGGAACAATAGCAGATTTTCTGACTAAAACCAACAATGCACCACCTGTCACAATACCACAGGCAATCAAGGAGATTTTGGCGACACAATTGATCATTCCAGTAGTTCTCAACCTTGGAAGGTCAAATATTGCTGGCTCCTTAAAGTCCGCTTCCCGTTCAGTTAGTCCAGACAATGCACTCTATGCTCAGAATGAATCCGCAAAGGACGACATCACACGATTAGTTTACGCCGCCTTCATTGGAACCAGAGACATCTTCCGTAATGCAGCGATAACTGCAGCTGCACTTGACAATCCCGATATTCACAATGTGTTGCGATTTGAAAACGGCAGTTACATGCAAGGTACTGGGGACTTTATTTTGGTAAGCCGGGAGGTGGTTGCTTTAAGCCTCGTTCAAATAACGGCGTTACCGGCTGCTCTGGGGGTTATTCTGCTGATTTCAATTGTGCTGAAGATCGCAAGAAAATTGACAGTTCTGGGCACTGGTAGGCAAGGGAGATTTAAACGGTTTGTCATGTATACTGCCGGCTTGCAAGCGACACAACTTTACAGGATGCTTGACGAGACTCTGGCAAAGCAAAAGAATCTGGCACAGCAAGAGAATCTGGAACATCAAGAGAATCTGGCACAGCAAGATAATACTCCGGTTTGGACTCATCACCGGGGGTGGGTTCCAGTCGTCGCCAGTGAGACCGAGGGGATACCAGTAGCTGAGCTGCAGGCAGATGAGTTCAGTGGCATCAGCATGAGGCGCAGGAATGAACAGATCTCTGAGATTGCCACCTCTGACACTAGTTACCCCTCCAAGAGCACACCTCCGTAAAGCAGAATCTGCAACTTCATCGGCAAGCCTACGGAATAGGGGACCCCACTGAAGACTTCCTCTATGGTGGTGAAATATACGACCAGGCCCAATTACCACTTATTGATCAGGATTCTTTATCTCTCAGTGCTTTCTTGGACTAGTATTCCGCATTGGCGGTGTGAATGTGAATTCCATCTGTTTCTTATTTGTTCTGCTCTCCGATTGTACTGTTTTCTTTTTCTTGTCTCTTGTTTCCCTCGTTTTCTTTTCTCCTGCTTCATCTTCTTGATGGAAAAAATTCCAATTTGTCTGCCGCTTCCAGTCCCTTTTGCAAAATCTCTATATGCGTTAAATGTCTTCACGCTGCGCAACAATTTGAACTGCAGAATCTCCAATACTGTGTGGTATGTTATGCAATTTATGGACAGCGTTATGTATTCTCTGCTGGAGGTGGGAAGTGAGGAGCCTTTTCTCTCTTCCGTGTTATGGACATTTAGTTTCGAAATCATAATGCAAATGATGATAACTTGGTAAAGGAACTACCTGCAACCTGCACCTGATAATGCTGCATTCCTCACACTGTACAATTGTGACAGCACACCTCAGTCGTTCGCCACAATAAACCCAACTAGCATCGCTGCTGAAATGAACATTATAATACGGTTACCATACCACAATTTTCGATCTGAACATGTTAGTGTCCGATAACCCCAAGCATCGGATCACTGTGAGCATTGAATTCCAAATTGCGATAAACGAAGGGAAAATGTGGCAACCCCCGGTCGGGTAACCGGTTCACACCCAGATAATAAGAGCGGTTCTACAAACCCTGAACTTTTTTCAGGGTTTCGGAAAAAATTACGTTGCCTTAGCAACAACGTGTTTATTATTGCCAAGTCCTGAAAATTTCCGCCGGAAAAATTCCCACAACACTTAGTTCTAAAGATTATTCACATCTAATGAATGTGAAGAATGAGCCAAACCACTCCGCTATCTACTCAAGAAAATCCTATCCCAGTGCGATATCGTGGGCGCCCTCCACGGTCCTCTCAATCTCAAATTGTCAATTCCGCAACTAGTACACCACAACCGTTTGTAGTGTACCGGTAGTGGATTCCTGAGTTTAGGGTTTTAGCATGATTACTAATTAACTTACCCAGAAATTTCAGGGTTTGTATAAATCCTTTCTAATATAGTCTACTAAATCAGGCAGTCACTTCCCTAAACGTATTAATGCTGTTCTTAAGTACGTACTTAAGTAGTTACTGTTGCGAGTAATTACTGGCCATCTAATTAAACCTTTGCGCCAAAAGCTAGGACTCTGCGACAATTTACTAGCCAGTTCTGAAAAGTATTCGTACGCCGGACTAATATGGTACAGCATATGGATTAGTCAGGCATCCGAATACTTTGAAACTACTCGGGTGGTTCGGAAAGTATTGAAACGCTGCATAAATCTTGTGCGCTATTCGCCATTTGGAATAAGTACAAATTTGTTATGCAGCGTTCCAAACCAGCGAGTATGGTGGAGTGCACCAGTAAGGGACCACCCGCGACCAAAATACTGAACCGGAACTTGCATTAAAAATTAAACAATGTAGGCATGTACTATTGCGCTTGCTCTACAACTGTTCATTGTCCAAATTAAAAAAAATTTAATGTGATGTTGAGAAATAGCAGATTAAAAAATTTGTACTTTGTATGGGAGGCCTTTTAATTGTTACATGCCAAGATTGCCAAGATTGCAGAATTAGTACTAGTGCAGAAAGAAAAATTACGATATAGAGAAAAGATCTACTCAGCTCTTCGATGACTCTTATATACACGTTGTGTAAACTCATCAGTACCATATCTACAACCATCCCGATAAGCCTCCATAGTACGTAAACACTTATAAAAGAAGCGATTAATAGTAACATTAGTCGGCATCCAGTAGCTGAGTGCTGCAAGTTTTGTTGTGCTTTTTTATGCCGCCATAGAGTCTGGCGAGAGACTTGTAACCCACGTTAATATTTGAACTCAATAGTAGAAAAATCTACATCTACTATATTTTTCATGAGCTCTTTATAAACATCTGCCACCATGTTCAAGTCTTGAACCTCCTGCTCATTCTGTTCCTCCTCTTCTAGATCACTCTCAGACTCATCCACCGAAGACTCCTATACAAGTGGTCTGGGGATGTCCATCTCTATTGCAGGTGGCTCGCTGGCATCTACTTCCACCAAAAGTGCTCTCCTTTTCTCTTTCCTAGCAGCAACAGCATTTAATATAGCTCTTCTTTTCTTGGTAGGACGAGCCATTATGGTGAATGCCGGAATATCAGTAGAAATGCATATATTTAGTTAATATTCATAGATAAATAGAAGCTATGAAATTGCACTCACCTGTAGAAGCTTAATTCAAGTTGTCCGAAATTAAAAACCGTTGCGATGTGGAGATATGAGGTCTCAAGAGGAACAAAGAGAGTGGGCGAGCGGGGCAGCCTGAGCTGCATGAGTCAGGAATTTGGTGTATTAGTCAGCAGGCGGCCGAATGTTACAGGTGGTCCTTTACTGGTGCCCCCCACCATAGCTGCTCGTTAAGGTATGCATTAGTCAGCCGTTCCAATTATAGTACTTTATTGAGCACTCGCTGATGCAAAAAGTATTCGGACACTGCATAAGGCAACTGTACTATACCCTTTTTGGGATGACCCAGTATGCCACTGCTATGCTCTATGCAACGGCAATGCTGGTCAGATAGGTAGTGAGGGCCAAGACAATTAAGGAGATACAAGTTCTATACGAGCGAATGTTACATATCAAGCTATTCCCAAAAGCGCATATCATAGCTCGTATGTTTGAATACTTTTTGAATGAGCGAGTATCTGACCGGAGACTATGAAGTATAGTATCATGCGCACTCGCGCTAGGTCTTCACGTGATGCCAAGCCCTCTCACGATTAGTAGATGTTCACCAGACCAATCAATACCACCACATGCTCGCCTACCACTGAACTTAACAACTTGTCAGCCAAGGAATCGACAGCTCAACTTCAAAAGATATCACCAGCTTTTGTTTTCGATGCAATGCACAATCTTCTATATGAGATTGTAATGATAAAAAGAGTAGATCTTGAGGATGAATATGCTCTGGCACATCAGCACCTTAAGAATATCCACCTCTTTATAAGTGATGTTCGCAAAAAAGTACTATGGAGATGAGGAGCCAGAATCTACCTCAACAACAAAGTCTACTCTTTTTTTTTTTTTTTTTTTATTTCACGTGACCCCGCTTGTAGCTGTTCGCCATGGCAGGGCAACAAAGTCTACTCTACCTATGCGTAATGTGGATATGTAAACAGAGCGACCATCATACGCTGAAGCGACCGCCCAAACCTCCATAGCCCGTAATGTAGATGTGTAAATTGCAAATAGAGTAACCCTCACATGTAGAAGTAGCCGCCAAAACCTCTGCAGATCCTTCGAAAATGAGGCCAGCCCCTCCCACCTCACCCAGTGGTAAGAAGAAAGACCCATCTGCCTGTACCAAAGTAAAGACCACCGCCTGTAGGACTGCTTCTACTGCAAAGAGCAAGCCCCTTTTACTAAAAATGCTAGAACTATGACCTGCCACTTTGGCAATAGTAGTTCATGGGATATCAGTGACGAAGAGACTGGGGAATGTTCACATGTGGCTGGAGGTGGATAATGAACTGGGCACAAAATCACTGGGGCTTGATGGCTTTTTGCAAGAGAGGACGGAGGGAAAGGTTTTTTTTTTTTTTTTTTTTTATTTTCACATAACCCCGCTTGCAGCTGTTCGCCATGGCAGGGTCCCTGGACCGAGGTCCTTATGGCCCGGAGACAGGCACCTAAAAACAAACAACAACTCACTATATACACCGACATTCAAAAGGGAATAGAGGAAATAAAACCCATGAGACAACCCGCTATGCCGTCAAGTCCATTTCCTCCACCTCCCTCCCCTTCCCCTTTCTGTCCACCTTTGAATTTCTATCCCAGTCATACAGGCACGAATCGTACCACTTGCCTGACAACCTTACCTTCGCTGGTGTTTGGCTATCCGATTCCACCTCCCCCTCCAGGTAGATGACAACCGAGCTAGCCTTCTTTCCCTCCCTCCTCTCTTTCTTCACCAACCATCTTGCCGCAACAATCTTTCCCATCCATGGGTTCGCATTCTCCATCCAATCTCTTACTTTCCCGAGTTTCTTTGTCACCGCAATTCCATGTACTACGATCGCACGACCGGATTGCGGGAGTGTCCTTTCCTTTGGGATTGGCTTCGGAGATGGTGCTGGAGATGGTTTCTTGGACATTTTCTGCTTGGGGGGACTGGTACTCTGTCCCCCTTTCACTTTTTTGGACTGGAAAGCAGTGGACTTTGTTCGGCTTTTGGGTGGTGCCACTGGAGGTCGGTCAGAATTGTCCCCTTCCGGGGGTGTGCTTGGCGGGATGTTCTGGGAGACAACTGCTGCATATGACAGCTTTGGTGGTTTCTCCGGGTCAGTTTGTGATTCCCCTTCCTTTGAGGGTTTCCTCAGGTGCATATTGTGTATTTCTGTGCATGATTCCGTCTTCACCGCTAGTGCAAGAGCAGCAATGACGCGATGCACACTCCTGATTTCACACAGGAACCTGTCTGTTGGTTCAAAGTTTGGTCTTGTCTTCTGGTCTTTTATGCAAGCATGTATGTGTTCGATGACATCCCCCACGGCATCAAGCATATCGGACATATTGACTCCGCCGAGCCGATCTCCGATAGACTTGTACAGTGGGGCCTCGAGACGGGTACTCTTGGCCAGAGTTGTTTTGGCACCTACGGGCATGTTTTTTGGTGCTGGGCTGCCCAATGCCATGAATCTATTGGTCGGATCCATGGTGGGAATGCCAAGAAGTCAGGGATGGTGGTGTGCTGGCAACGGAGTAAGGAGCTGAAAATTTCCTCAAAACTTAACCCCCAAGGGGGAAACTTGAGGAGTTGGGTTTTTTGGAATAAAAATTAGATCTAAAGACTCAGCGCACTGAGAGCTTTCGATCTATGTAGGTTTCGCTGTGGGGGACGCTGTGGTTGCGGAGTGGCTTCCGAGCGCTCGTCCTGTCGAAGTGGTTGTCGCTGACTCGACGGAGGGAAAGGTGGCAAACGTCACTGACGGGGATCCGGCGCATTACCGAGACCCGGTGCACTTCCGGAATCAAAACAACAGCCTCCTGTAAGGCAATGAATCCAACAGGCCAGGCCGTGATCTGCATTGGACTGAAACCGCCTGGACCGGTCCAGGCCGGTATTCTCAGTGGCCTGGACCGGCCTGATCCACATGAATCAGGCCAACCAGGCCAGTCCAGGCCAATCAGGCCGGTCCAGGCCAATCAGGCCGGTTCAGGCCGGTTCAGGCCATTCAGGCCGGTTCAGGCCAATTAAACGAATCACTCCACAGCTATCCAGCTGAATTGAGGCCAGCATTTACCAGATTGTTTGAGTATTTAAATGAGTAGAATCTCCCGTATGTCTAGAATTTTAAACAGCAGCGGTCTACGACTTTTGTCAAGTATGTATCACACTTTGCATTCAAGTATATATACTAAGAAATATTTTAAAAATGATGGACCTTCCAGATAATACAACAGACTGGACTCAATTCTTCGATGATGATACCTGATGCGCAACTGTCAATTACTGATAGTGGAAATATCTAGGACTATTAAGATCTAATTTACCTGGGTTAAATTCCAAAATCGCTTGAATTTACGTAAATGGCCTGGTTGGCCTGGACTGGCCTGAATGGCCTGATTGTTTCAGGCCGCCTGGGCCGGTCCAGCCGGCCCTCACGGCCTGGCCTGATTGTTCAGGCCAGGCCAGGCCCAGAATTTCACGGTCCAGGCCAGTCCAGGCCTCCGGTTGGCCTGGCCTGGCCTGGCCTGTTGGATTCATTGCACTGTAAGGCCAAATCTTCATAGAAGATATCCAAATTGCACATACAGCTTGGAGAGGTATAGGAAGGTAACTTCTGCATCTCGGTTAGCCAATTGTAAATTTTGAATGATACTCTATCATGGTAGTTGCCCAATTAGGCATTTGAACCCTATGCAGGTGTAAAATGGCAAGATGGCTATTTAGAATCTTGAGCAAGTGCACATACCTTCTATAGTATGTATTCGAGAGATGTGGAATGTTTCATGATAATTGGATACATATGGAACAAGTGGTGAGCTAATATCCATACATATATTTTTATTACTAGAAGCGAATTTTGATATTCAGTCTGTATATAATTCTAAAAATATCAGGCATGTTCGGAATGCTCTAGAATATAACAGTTATATTATAACTCTACACATAACCTGAATAGCTTGTGGGAATTGATAGGAAGTCGGGATTGATAGGGATATATATACCAAGTTATTTTTTTTTTTTTTTTTTATATCATTACTCGCATACCGCCCTGAGGGCTATGGCGAGAGTATATACCAAGTTAGGTAATGCATATTGCTTGATACATCATGTACAAATGCTGCAGTCCTGGGCTATGAAACTCCAGTAATATAACCCAGAGGCTCCTGGGATATTATATAGAAACTCTCGGAGGGACCTGATAATGCCTGCTCAAAGTATACATGACTATATCTCCTTCTGTATCAAGGTGCCTTGAGATATTAGGTAGCTTGGGTGATCCAGCTCACAATCCAGTATCACATACATTCCTCCGGGTAATAATGGGGTCCTGCCATAGTATGAGAGCCTGTATGCGGGGTTACGTAACAAAACAAAAGAAAAAAAAAAGAAAAAAAAAAGGGCGATGAAGTGAGGTAGTCTAAGATGCATTAGGATTAGTCTATCCGGTATAGCAAATATTATTTGTATGGAGACAGGGGGTGCCTCTCTGGAGGATTCTGTCCGGTCCGCAATTGTTAGAGCGTCCATTATCTAAGGGCGATTTGTACGGGAAACGGTTGTCAAAGTCAGAGGCCATCCGGTATAGCAAGCGGGGTTATGTGATTAAAAAAAAAAAAAAAAAAAAAAAAAAAATCCGGTATAGCAAGGGTAGACTGAAGTGGCTCGGCAAAAGAATTTCTAGCAGCCGCATCATCTCACTCTGCTTCAGATGCATACCACTTACTGTATCTTGCTTAGTTTGCCCTTTAGCCGACGACAACTGTCTCAGGGACACTTAATTGTACTGCCCTGCTCTTGGGGGGGAAAAAAAATAAATAAATAAATAAAAAATTAAAAGAAAATAAAAAATAAAAAAAATAAATTTGAAGATAGATATAACTAAGAGATACATTTCGCTGAATAATTAATTTTTCTTTCCAATTGCCCAACAGATAGAAAGCTGCGGAATATTTGGTTCTCGGCCCCGCCAGAGAATACCGCATATGCTTGGTTCTAGGCAGAGATATGTCGTGGTGAGGTGTCCAGTCAATTAAGTATATACTACTGGTATGAAGGGTAATCACGTCAAGGAATTTAGCACGGAATGCCAACCGCAAACATTTTTCACCTTAGCGGCCTGTTGAAATTCCGGTTACCATCATACTTCGGGCGCAGGCAGGTACAAGTGAAGGGTGGTATACCTGCTTTTAATACTTTATTACTACACAACAATATGTCGCATCTTCTAATTTTGATCTTTCCTAAATCGCCAGCATTTCCTATCTTTACTTCGATTTTTCTGTATTTATTGAGGTCTTCACTTTCGAGTTGGGTTGGGTTTCCTGCCTTGTACTGTTGAGCTTTCCAGCAGCTGCCAAGCAATCGTTGATGAGGAACTGTAGATGCTTAGGTATCATTTTTATCCTAGATTCAAGTTCTTTATCATAAATCACATCTCGAGGAGTCCTCAATGATTAGGCAGATGTAGGAAATTAACTCCGCTATCTGCCAAGAGCCCGCCATTCAAATAGAGACAATTGCGACGGCATGACCAGATATAGGAAGTTTCGATAGATAAAACCCCACTGAAAAAGCCTAAGAACGGGGAGAGGGACGGTAGATGGATAAAAAAAGAATATGTTAATAGACGTTGGAGCAGAACTCCCAAGATTAACCAACGAGTACAACAAGCATCTCTTCTGTATAATTGTTATAATTACCAGTTTCAATCTCGGACATTGACTCAAAGCTATTGACAATATCGGTGGTGACGGCGATGCCTTCGCAGCTATCCCTTATTTCCGGCACTAGGAGCCTGGCACATTCATTACACGTGTTCTTTGCATATTCACATGGTGAAACGAAGTAATTGCCCGGAGGTGTGCGCCCTACCTTCCGAAAGTAAGCCTGTCGATATGCAAAGTATTGCCTATCAACGTGAACGTCGGCATCTCTCCCGAAACCATCTGCAGCCAGCCTGCAAAGCGTCGATGCAGGCAGACTACCCGTTGAGTTCCTGACATATCAAATTTAGAATTGAATTCAGAGCGACGAATGGAAAATATCCCAGTGTAGCTGGAGGCGCAGAGAAGATCTTCCATCCCGCAATGTCGCAATTTTGACTCATAAGACATAGCTCACCATTTGAACTGCATAGATGCTCATCCCGGTAAGTTAAAATAATCAGTGTCATACCCAGCTACTCGGTAACCACCTGAATTATTGCACGCTGCAAGCAAGCTGCATACAGTGCAGTAGCCAGGCCGACTGTAGATCAGAATTTTGTGTGGCCGCCGTTGGCAGCAATTACAGCTCTCACTCACTGAGGCATACTGTCTACAAGCTTCAAAATCTCCTCTGGCTTTATCTTCTGCCATTCCTCCTGAATCTGTTGACATACCCTCTCTGCCGTAGTACGGTACCTTGACATTTATTTAGTCTTGTCTTGGTCATTCTCAGATATCCTCAATAGGATTGAGATCTGGTGATCGGCTACTGCACCGTATGCAGCGTGCTTGCCGCGTGCAATAATTCAGGAGGGTATCGAGTATAATATGACGTATACCAGCCCGTGTGTAGATTGCACTTATCCGCAAAGTGAATAGCTAAGAGCAAATGACCCATACTCGGGTGGCGACCGTAGCCCACCGTTTGCTGACTGCGCACGCTTCCGCATGCACGTACCTGCTCCTGTTTCCGGCAGCCGCCTGCACGCGTGTACCTGTATCGCGCCTTCTTGTTGCGGCGAGTCCCGACACATTACTGCAGTAGGCATTATCTGTGATACCGAACCGTCCTGTCAGCCACGGACAAGGAATATATGCCCAGCCCCCCTCACCGTTAGTTCCCCGTTCCACATTGAACAGGCTTCCGCCCACGAGGTTGGCACCGGCAACTCGGAAGCTGGTGTCTCCTCTGACCCCTCCAACAAATCCCGGCGATTCAGCTTCTGATCTCGAAACTGAGCACTATGCTGTGTCACTGGGTATCGAGAGCCGGCTAGTCCTATGCAGCGATGTACTGGTGGTCTTGTTCCTGCAGGATCCGAAAGCCCGGACCATGCACGTGCAAATCCTCCCCATGATGATGCGCGAGGAGGACTTTTTACGATGCGTGCACCACCGCTACCAGTGGAAATGCATACATTAAGCAACGACGGAGCCGTTGGAAGCTCTGCGAATTACCGTGCAACCATTTCCGGGCATCTTAGAATGTTTTGAAGGAGTAGAATGAGCATACAAAGAGTTGGGCAAACGGTACATAGGCATGATTTTTTTTTTTTTTTTTTTTTTTTTTTATCATTACTCGCGTGCCGCCTGGTAGGCTATGGCGGGATTTTGTTAGGTACATTTAATAAACAAGAGTGTAAGGGAAAAAAAAAGAAATTCCTGTCTGAAACAAAAGTGTAAGGGAAATGAACTTCAAAGTAAGAGTCCTGTCTCTATTCTCGACCTGCCCATTCCAGTAGCTCCATCAATGTGTGGAAAAGTAGAATAAAATTCTGCATCGTATTAACCCACCATCTCGCACTGCCATGGCGAACAGCTACAAGCGGGGTTATGTGAAATAAAAGAAAGAAAAAAAAACGCCACGATCTCCAATAGTGTTAGAAACCATGACTTGCTAAGGTGTACGACCCGAGAGATCTACATTAAGGTCTGGTCAGATATCAAATAACTGATCGGACATTATGGGTCGATCTCATCGGAGTTGACTTATAGTGCCGGGTGTCTGTGAGGCAGGCTGTGAGGCGGGCCGTAAGGAGGGCTGTGAGGCGGACTGTGAGGTGGGCTGTGCATCCTCCATACTCTTAGCTATCGTGGTATATTGTCTTCTTATGCAACTTCGTGTTATGCATTTCTCTGTGTATATATATGAGTCTGGAAGCGTCGTCTTGTATTTAATAAGATCATTAAGGAATTCAGTCATATTATATGCCCCAAAATCTCCCATATAATATACCACAAATAGTAATGGAGGTAGAAAACAAAACCGACATAGAACCTACAACCTCCGACAGTAATGTAGGGAGAAAGAGATAACATCAATGCACAACAGAATGTTGTCCCGCGATCCTCACTAGTCATGTGGAACAATCAGAGAACTCGAGTATGCAAAATTCACTTTGCCAGTCGAGGTGTGGTACATAGGCATGAGAAGATATGCCGAGGGGTGGATGGAAGCTACCTACACACCACGTCACCGTCATTGCTGAGCGGCCTGGAAGAAGTAAGGCTTACGTGGGTGCACAGACTCTAACATAGGATCTTGCCGACTGGTACCATAATGATATTCCCGTTCTTTGTTGCGATAAATTGCAGCACTAACATCATGGCATGGTAGTTCGTATCCAACTGACAGCTGAACTGGTACCTTGCGGTGTCGTATCAAGTTCCTTGTTCCGTTAATATGTGTTCCCTTTTACTTTGGTCACGTAACCTCGCGTACAGTCTCAGCCCACTGCAGGCCCGCTTTATTACCCAGAAGCAGGTATGTAACCCCGTATCACCCATGCTACTTCGCTATTTACCTGTCTACCATGACTTCACCGGAAAAGGGACATTTATCTACTTCGAGTGCGGGGACGACGCAGACGACCCAGAGTGCGTATTTGGGGGTCCGAGAGAAGAAAGGCCCCAGTGGGAGTCAGGCAGCTGGGTTTGGCCAAGCGACAAACTGGCCCCACCACCACCATCACCGCCGGCGCCACCACCTCCACCACCGCCACCGACGCCACGCACGGTCGGCAACACCACCCCTACTCGAACGAAGAAGAGGAAGGGAAAAACCCCAGCTCCCAACCAACCATATGAGATTAAGCGCCAACTCAGCGGTGAGGAGGCCAGAAAGATCACGTCGTCCTCCTCGGTCGACCCCACAGCCACGGGAGCACCACCCCGCGCAGAGGAGCCTCCGAGCGCGACCCCACCTCCCCCCGCCGCCAGGAAGGGCAAAGGAAAGCTGCCGAGTCAAGACGAAGCCTTCCAGCGCCACTTGGCAGCCACCTCCGAGACCGTGGGCAGCACCCCCGCTGCCCCCACCACAGCTTCACCTCCCCCCACCGCCAGGAAGGGCAGAGGCAAGCGCCACTTGGCAGCCACATCACGCAAAGGTCCCTCTCCCCGACCCAAGAGCACCTCCACCTCCCCACCAACCAACCCCGATGCCACCACCAGACTTAAAACCGGCGTCGTAGTACACGGGATCGCCCTACGGAAGGACCTAGGGAAGGTCAGACAATGGTTGGAGGCAGCGAATAAGGAATTGGGAAAGATCACCGGAATTCGCTGGTTGAGGAAGAAGACCACGCTGGTTGAGGAAGGAAAGAAAACCAGCTCGGCGGTAGTTTACTTGGAGAAGGAGACCGAGGTTGGGAGGGTGAGGCTCGGGGGACGTTGGTTAAGGTCGGACCGGTATGAATCGGAGAGGGGACGGAAGTAGGACATACCGGGCATGCCACCCGCAGCATGAAGGAGTTTCGCGGGCACTACATGTAACTAGACGTTGACTTGTTTTTATTTCTGTTATAATAAAACCCTCGCCATAGCCCTTAGGGCGGTATGCGAGTACTGATATAAAAAAAAAAAAAAAAAAAAAAAAAAAAAAGCTCCTTGCCATAGGCTTGTAGCTTGTACTTATGCGGGGTTATGTGAACCAAAAAAAAATAAAATTTAAAAAAAGAGACTTCACCGTGGCCGCAGGTGAACAAAATGAAGACAGTACACTAACTGCACATAAATACACACAATCGGTTCTAAATCAGTCTCTATTGACCCCGTCCCAGCCCTGCCTTGGCGAGCAGCTGCGTGCGGGGTCACGTGACAGAAAAAAAAAAAAAAAAGACCCCGTCCCAGCCCTATCCTCAGGCCCTTCCCTTTGCCGTGCCATGGCGAACAGCTACAAGCGGGGTTACGTGATTGATAAAAAAAGAAAAGTCCGTTCCCTTTGTCTCTCCTTATCGCCATAGCCCATAGGGCAGCACGCGATGACTGTAATAAAAAAAAAAAAAAATAAAAAAAATAAAAAAAAAAATAATAATAATAATAATTGTCTCTCCTTCCAGCGTCCCACTTATACACATCTTTATAGTATCTACACTTGTCTCCAATGCGTAGACTCTTTGTGTTTGACTAGTCCTACCTTTCTCATCGGGCAAACCAAAACCAAACTAATCAGCTGTCCCTCCTCTCTTGCTTCAGCAACATAAAGCCCCAGCGATTTACGCCCCATCTCCAACCACTTCCAAACATTTCGAGCCTCTTAGTCACACTATCAGATGAAACTATAATTGGTGAAGTTGCAGGTCGCAGCTCCGGTCTAGTTGTGACACGGGCTGGCGTTTGCATTAGAAGTAGCTTTGGAGATCGTGGTCTACTGTATTCCTTTCGGAATGGGTGAAAGCCGATGTAGGAATTGAGGGCAATGAGAGGGCAGATGAGAAGGCAAAAGCGGGGGCCGGCTGCATGAGATACATATGACGGACAAGCTACAGAAGGTGGGCTGCATCAAGAGTTAGTTAGGAAAAGGAAGGTGGAGAGGGAACGGGCGGGGGGGAAATATGTGAAGTGGTGCAGGAGGGGTCTCACCACTACACATGGCTGCGGACTGCGAAAGGTGGAGCCATGTGGAGGAGAGAAATCAGTGGTGAGGTGCAATGCACATGTGGAGAGAAGTAGAATGCTGAGCATGTGGTGTTCAGGTGCATTGAGCTAGAGCGACCTCAGAGGAAGATAAGGATGGGTTACTAGTCACCTGGCAATCTTGGGAGGACTTAGAGGAGAAAAGGTGGAAGCAGGGGAGTGTGAAGGGCGACCCGATCGAGTTTTGGTTTGCCAGCCTCGATCTGGGGTAGCCATAGGGCCGCAGGGTATGTTATGTGCCCAACGGGTGTATGTAGAGTCGATAGATAGGTAGTTGCTCAACCTGACCCGGGTATATGGGTCCCTGCCATAGGTTAGCAGCTTGTATGCAGGGTTAGGTGACTCAAAAAAGAAATAAAAATCCTTTCGGAGAGGACTACAGGTAGATCTCTCCTCACAACCTTGCTGGGTGGGCTGATGGTCAGCCTGCGCCTGGTCAACAGTCTCCACTAGCGGTGATTACAAGCGAGGCTGTATACATGAGGCTCATGAAAGCGTTTCTCGAAAGCGGGTTTCCACATAATCCGGGTGTGTGAGTGGATTTCAACATGTGAGGAATAACAACCATGGCGAACAGCTGCATAGCGAGGTTCCGTGAAATAAAAAAGAAAAAAAAGGCTTCCGTACTTCTCAGCATGGGGATATCGAGACATATATACATGAGTATATCTTATGACAAGAAAAGCATGCAAAAACCGAGATTGCAAACAACGGAGAACATGGCATATTGGTGAAGCTGGTTTGTAATGCTGATTACTGTTCTTTGTAATACCACCATCGAGAACATGTGACAACTAGTTAGTGGCTGATTGTACGATCATATCTCAGATAGAGCCAATTGTTTGACAGTTGCGTACATGTGATACTAGCTTAGAGCTCGTTGGGCAAATATTAGCTGTAGCTTCGTAGCGTTCGCTCTCATTCGTAAATGCCCGTTGTCCCCGCTCTTGCTATGGTGCAATAGGATATTCGCATATTGCCCTACCTGTAGCTTGGTGAGAACCAAACGCGCAACAATGGTACTAACGTACATATGCGTATCTTTTGGCATCTATCGGCAGATCCCGCCGCATGGGCACTGCATGGCATTATTGAGCTTACTGAGTTATCATGCATATCTTATCGGCATGGCTGTCGAACGCCGATATGAAAAGCATCCTGTTGCATGAGATTATTCAGTAATATCTATTTGTCATGTAATGCGATATTTCCGTGTATTTATTTCGTCGCTTGAGGTACATACAATTACAGGAAGAAACATGCATCTATCTCCAACAGGGAAGAGCTTACACTACGGCGCATTTGGCCGACATCGCAACAATTCTAATGGTTCTTTCATGGGTGAAAAAGCTATGCATACAAAAGGGACCGAGTACTCCGAATTTCTTACCTTTTTTTCCTTTTTTCCTTTTTTGTGAGTGAGTGTGGGTGGGTGCGGGGGAGAGGGGTGTAACAGCTCAACGTCCCTGTAGTCGTGGGCCCAGTGAAACAGCAGGAGTCCTCCCAAAACAGTAAGGCCGAGACCTCTCCCAGCAATTGAAACACGAACTGCAGACCATTGTGAATCAATACATTGAACTAATGAATTAGTATTGCCACCCTACTCCGTCAGCTCTCACCAGGAAAAGAGGCTGACTGCTGAGCCCCTCAGCTGGATATATGTAGACTGTACTCGGATACTCCAGAACCCTCGGCCAATCAGTGCAATTGACCTATCCATCGCAAGGTACTATGTGCGAATATTGGGCTCTCGCACAACGAGACGATTAGTGCTATTAACGTACGATGGCTCTCTCATTTCTTTTGGGGGAAAGGTGGAAGAAGCCGAAAGCTGTTCATTTACGATGAGTCTTATTGATGCACGATGAGATCTATTCAACTATTGGCAGCTGGTACCATAGTACCTAAACTTCCACCCCTCTATGTAGCTTCGTGCAAAATAATATCATCTGTTTTTTGTAAGTGCTGAGCGCTTTGCAATGGCTTTTGATTTCTGCCTCCGAATGGAGCATCCGTAGTAACTACATGTTGCGGTACAATTAACTATGCTATGTCAGCAATTGCGATCGGCAGCCTCAAGTACTGTACTCAATTTCTTGCCATAGGCAGTCAGAGTAGCGTCTATGTGTGGTTACATAACACCAAAAAAAAACGCTTTCTTTTAAAGCTGATGGTCAGGGTTAATTAGCAGTTGTCGCTCTATTCGAGGCTGAGCCTCAGCAGAGCATTTAAAGATACCGGGTAGTGGTTGGTGTATGATTTCAGCTCGTTGTCTTTTGCGAATGCTGTACAGTTGCCCTTTTTTCTTTCTTTCTTTATATATTATTGATTCATGTAACCCCGCATACAGGCTAGCAGCCTATGACAGGGACCCATATACCCGGGTCAGGTCAAGCAAAACTATCTACCACTGAAATTGAGGGCACAGAAAGCGCAGCATCAGGGAAAAAAATAACATTGGCTCGGTATGGACATCCCTGTCAAGCGCCCCACCCTTCGGAGTGTATCGACCCCACTCGTTGCAGCGCGCCTCACGGTCGGGTCGCTACTAGTCTTGCTGTAGTGCTGTACTAGTACAGTGTGTACGGGCTAGTGTTATTCGCTGTAACCTGAGGCCTTTCTAACGGAAATGGTCTTGTCCATTCAGGAAGTGGCAGTGTGTACAGACATTATATTTACAATAAATGCAATCCTAGCTATAGGTAAGCGTTCTGATGCTCTTCAGCCGTGGCCTAAAACTAGTTGTTATACGGTGTCTCTGTAACATTGGAGAAAGAAAAGATTCTTTGTCACTCCATATCCGCCTGACAGATGAGAGGATTTTTTATTATTTCAGACTGTCATTGGTAGTAGGCGACGTATTTCTTAACACTGCGTGGCATGGGTTTAGAGAACTATTGAAAGGAATATTTAAAGTATAATTATGTGGCCGGCACCGAGATCGAAGGAACTCAATTGCGACAGCAGGGAGCTGTAGGCTGATCCCAAGGGAATCCACACGGCTGCTGGGTCTCGGAGCAGGCTATGGGGGCTGAGGAACGGCAGACCATTGATTGTCCGAATACCAGGTCCGCTTAGCAGATCTGAGGGGGTTGGCCATCGCGAGGGTTAGAGATGTTGCCTAGCTGGCATGCAGCCGCGGTCTTCAAAATTGACCAGACATTAGAGGTCTGGGCGTGCATGCTGAATAGATTCCAGAGTATTGTTTGTTTTCCTTTTTTCTTTTTTTAATTTCAAGTAACCCCCTTGCCGCTACTCGCTACGGCAGGGCAAACTTTGTATCCAGCGTATAATTTGCTATATCTATTGAATACTGGTACAAGGTGCAAGCTTGTCGGTCTTAGACATACGAGAAGATTTATTTACTACGTAGTTTTCTCCTAGATCTGCTGGGGGCGAGTCGAGGGTTTTCCAATATTTAGATAGCACATGTGTGCGCGAGTTGATGTCGCTGGTGCATGCATGCAATATGTGGGATAAGCCAAGTAAGTTAAATGCAAAAGCTGCTCAATGTCATTTGCTAGCAAGATATCATGTGCACCAACATGGTAATATCTTGTACAGCTCCGTTTCCAGTTCTTGCATCAACGAGTGAATTTATGGCGATGGCTATCTAGTCCACTTATGCCTGTGTAGGAGACCACCCTCCTGCCCATGAATTCGTTATAAAGGGTTGTATAAAATGTCCATAAGAAGCACCTGCAGCAAGATGTTGTGGTCCTGACAAACGCCACTTCCATTTGCACCTTTCTTACTGCCGGAACGTTCTTATACACGGGAGTGACATTCTTCAAGCCACCCAATTGCATTTGAGCCTTACATTCACGACCATTAGATGGCCTTGGAATCTGCAACCTTGGATCCATATTCCCTGATCGATATCCCCTCAGATGCATACCTCACATGGACCAGATTTACTTTTCCCACTGAAAATGGCGGCCAATTGGCAGTAGCAATGTCGGAATCAGATGCAAGGATGGTTATTGCATTCTATATCCTTCTTGTCACAGTCATGTTCAGCTTTACATGGGATATCCTCCTTTCGATGTTCATCCTAATCTTTACCACTAAATGCATGTCACGTACGGACCACATAACCATGATTGTGGAACTCTGCTGATCCACTCCATGCCATACCGATCCTGGTGAGGCATGCATGGACCATTTTCTGGGGTGTTCTGGGGAAGGATAATCCAAGTGAAATGACCTGGAAGACCTTTGGGCGTACTGCAGTTATTGTATTCTTTTCGTTGGTCACATGGGGAGGGGGCTTCGCTGCGGGATTGACATACCCGGAGCTCCTCGTTATTGGAACTGCAGCACCCGTCAATCCAGAATTTGTGGTCTATCCTAATTTTACAGCCAGTGACGTTTCAATCCCGAATCAGCAAATTAAGCAGTACATCACGACTAGCACTTCAGCAGCCATAGCTAATGTTGCAGTATATGAGAAGAAAATTGGAGCACATGTCAATGTCACAATCAGTGATGTTGTTCCTAATTTTAACAACACTGGCGAGACGCGCTACAGGATCCACTATCGCTATACTGTGAGAGGATTGGACATGGGCTTGCAACATCTGAGTCAACTTGTCCTACATGTTGAGGGACAGTGCAACTTTGAAGATTCCTGGTATACCCGAATCCAAAACTCTTCCATACCTAATGGGGGGGAATTGGAAATGTACAATTTATGGCCATCCAATAATGACAATGCATCAGACTGGCCATTTACAACACGGAATCAAACAGTGCCTATACCAATTGCTCAAAGGCAGGCCCCATTTGCAAAGTTCCACGGCGTACTATACAATATCGACAATGATGGCATTTGGGATAATCAAAAGACAGGAAAAACCTACTATACAATCACCCCCTCCACTACCAAGCGAATGTCATATACTGAGGGAACGGATGCTTGGTATGCGACTCAGTTAAACCCTATAGAACCACTGCGGGCATACAACTATACATACGAAGTCAATCCTGGTAGGCCACCTCTCAGATGCCAGGAGGACAACCGTTGGTCATACAAGAACTGGCAGGGAACAATAGCAGATTTCTTGACTGAAACCAATAATGCACCACCTTTCACTACACCACAGGCACTCAACGAGATTTTGTCGACACAATTGATCGTTCCAGCTATTGTCAATGTTGGAAGGTCTAATATGGCTGCCGCCTTGAAATCTGCTACTCGTGTGATAAGCCCAGACAATGTTCTTTATGCTGGGACTGAGTCAGCAGAGGAAGACATCAGAAGATTGGTTTATGCAGCCTTCATTACAACCAAAGATATATTCCGGCACTCAGCAGTAAGCGGGGTTACATTTGGGAACAAATCCGATTTCGACAATGTGTTGCAGAGTGCAGATGGCAGTTACATGCAAGGCGCTGGAGACTTTATTTTGGTCACCCGACATGTGGTTGCGTTAAGCTTTGTTCAAACGATGGTGGTACCAGCTATTCTGGTAGTGTTGCTGCTCATTTCCACCAGTGTGAGGGTTGCGAGGAAAGCCATAAAATTGCAGAATGGTGAACAAGGGAGATTTAAGCGTTTCATCTTGTATGCTTCTGGGTTTGAAGCAGCGCAAATGTACAGAATGCTTGATGAGGCACTTGCAGAGGACGGGAGAGCGCCAACTTGGTCCAATCATCGGGGGTGGACCCCATTCGTCACCAGTGACACCCAGGGAGTACCAGTACCCGAACCACATGTTCCAGAGAATTCCAGTGGTAGCATCAGCATGAGGCTTCGAAGCCAACGGCAGTATCAGCCCGCAGGCCTTGATTACTCTTCCAAGAGCACATCTCCATAAAACAGGAGCAGCGCTTGCAGAGGCAACCCCACGGGAGAGAGGCCCGATGGAGACTTCTTCGGGAGTTGTCAGCTCTAGGTGGGCCCAATTAATGCCCAATAGTTCTTGCTGTACCAGTCTTTCCTCATTGGCGATGCGAATGTGAATTCCATTTGTTTCTGTGTTGCTCTGCTCCCTAGTTATACTGTTGGTTTTCTTGCTCTTTTCCCCGCTTTTTCTTTTCTTGTTTTTATCTTCTCGATGGCGAAGAATCCAATATATCTGCCGCTTCCTGTCCTTGCACTCTATGCGTCTTATGTTTTCCCGCGTTTAACTACTTGGACTACGGAACTTCCATTACCGATGTAATGAAGGCTCAGCAGCATCCGCGGTCTTACACAGGGTACCGATATCTAGAACTGGCGGAATGAGGTCTCAAGGGCGAACTCAATGGTCAAATGTCAAGGAAAGATCATAAAAGAAGAGTGGTCAATTGTCTTGTCTATGCGTGTCTGGTCTGTCTGTCTATATCTGCGTATCCATGTCTCCGCTATCTGATGTGCTCATACAGTCCTATCTACATCAATTCATAGACCAAACATCCACATCTCGCTTCTTGAATATAAACTCGCTTCCTTAATATATATTCTCATCATCATATAGCCTTACTGACAGTTAACGTTTCGAGCCGTGTTTTGCCTTATTCTTCCCATCGGTACTGTGGTTACCACCACACCGAGTGGTACGTTATACACCAAGGGTATTGAGAGTACTTTGCTCCGACCGTAGAAATCGAAGAAATTTATCTTTTACGGAATCGAATGTTACGATCATCTACGATTTACGGTTTTTATCCGCTACATTACGGTCAAGGCGGCGCAGCAAATTTCCGCTTTCAACGCTGGTTTCCAAGTCTGATGACTGATGACTACGCTGATAGGTCGCAAGACTGATAGATGTAGACGTCCTAGTCTCATGCCATACACATCTCATGAGACAACGGAACAAAAGGCTCAGCAGCTGAGATATCAAGACTCAACTTGCAACATGCCACGGGTTAGCGAACGCAAAATTCTAGCGGAATGGTTTCTTGACACCGTAGACGCAAGCTACAAAAAGCAGATTCAGTATGAGTGTCGTTCGACTAAGCTTTAAATCACGTAACTCGGAATCCCGCCTATTTTTCCTTTTCTAATTCTGGTATGTATGTATAACAGTGGGTCGGCGGTTTGCAGAACCTCTCTGGGCAGGGCCATGACATATTTTCCCGAGGTGTTGCTGGTTCTCAAAAAACTCCAGTCCGTGCCTGAGGCACTTGTAAGGGCGATGCTGGGATCAGTAGGCGAAGGCACGATCGCGGGTGCTACGAGACAGCAGGGACAGAGAGGGACAAGGTGGAAGAGAGAATGAGCGTACGTTGACCAGCGGAACCTCTCCGGACGGGCAGATTCTGCCTGCCGCTCCCGGACCTCATCAGACGATAAATTCTACGCCATGACACTGTGACACAGGTACCAACATTGTAGGGTAGGTATGGTCAATTGTTGGTACAGGCATATGGCAAGACAGGGTCTAAAGTGGACTAGTGACGTAAGTGCTGTCGCAAACCTGGAGAGGGCCTTGGCATTGCACGTGCCCTGGTAAAGGAAGGCCAGAGGAGAGGGTACTAGAAGGTTCGGCCGGTTGAAGAACTGGGAGACTACCAAAAGGGGAAGTGGGTACTTGAGAATTACGGGTATATCAAGAGGAGGAGGAGGCCTTCTCTGTAGCAGAGCATAGAGCAATACAATCATCGTTACAAGGCAGAGGAAAGTCAGATCCATAGACCTCGTTCAATTCCAGTGATTTACTGCTTCTTCCCTCTAGTCCACTTTCCTCCTCGACAGTGCGTACCGGCCCACTGGCTACCAGATATCGGCCCATGCTGTGATCTACTAGTTTGAATGCATGATTACTGAATTAAGTATAAAATGAAAAATGGAAAAATAGATCTGAATTAATGAGCAGATGAAGAAACAAAAATGAAATCTTGGGGGTTTCCTGTACCTCACTCTGTGATATTACTCGCTTTTTTTTTTTTTTTTTTATTTCATTACTCGCGTGCCGCCTGATAGGCTACGGCGAGGTGTATATTACTCGCTTATCAGTTCCGGTCACACTGCTAGTAGGCTTCGTCTTGCGCTGTCTCTTGCTCTTAGAATGTTACATTTGGAGTACACCACTCCAGATGCACAAGAGCTTATTCATTTGCAGTGCGGAACATTTTGAGGGTATGCAACTGAGGTGCAGGTATCGTCATAGCCCTTAGAGCGGCATGCGATAACCGATATCAAGAAAAAAAAAAAAAAGAGGTGCAGGTGTAGGTAGCAAAAGCTTCAGCATATCCTGCAAAACCTGACAATTTTGAAACTGCTGGATGAGCTGCGCTGCTTTACAGGCTTAAAAGTAAGCAAAGCGTTCTGCTTCTTTGCCAGAAAGATTGGCATGATATTGCTCTGTTCAAATAATTTTGTTCGCATATCCCGCATACAAGCTACAAGCCTATGGCAGGGACCAAAAAAACATAGATTACCTCACTAGAATATGTGAAGTTGATAATCCAGCTGGTGCCGTTTGGCCATGGGTCAATAATCCAGCCGTTTGCAATGATCACGATCCGGCAGCTGATGCTGTAGGTTCGGTTGATGTAGCTAATAGCCATCTAGGATGAATTAAAGTGATTGGAATTGGTGTCTGCAATTCAAACAATGGTCCAAGCTGGTTGTGACATGGAAGCTTGTATTGGTACAGTAAGTAATACTACTCGTTACCAGCTGTAATAGCATGCCTTGGTTGAAAGGCTGTGGCTACATTGCTATTGGCCCAGGCCCCAAGAGAAACGCTGCTGTTTTCCCTACAAAACTGTCCTCTCAAGAGAGGATACCCTGCTGCCACACCAGGTCACTGACCTCTCGCACGGACTCTCCGCACCCCCGGTGAACACCCCACAGACTAACGCAGGCAGCGTGCCTGCCACTACCCCAAGACAGAGACCGCCGACCCCCACACCCAAGCCGACTCCCACCCCAGAGCCCACGCCTAGGAAAAAACCCCCCCACATCCCCAAAGCCAAATCCCCACCTCCAACCACTCCCGATGCCAACACCCCAAAGACCGGCATCGTAGTCCACGGGATAGCCCTGAGGAAAGACCTCGGGAACGTCCGACGATGGATGGAGGCAGCCAACCAGGACCTAGGAAAGATCACGGGGATTCGATGGCTGAGGAAGAAGACAACTTTGATAGAGGAGGGAAAAAAGACAAGCTCGGTGGTGGTGTACTTGGAGGAGGCATCGAAAGTAGACAGGGTGAGACTGGGAGGAAGATGGCTTCGAGCAGGACAATACGAATGGGATAGAGGACGGAAGTGAAGGACACCCCATCCCGTATTGACAGTTCACCCGCATCATGTACGAGCACCGCGGGCACTACATGTACTTATCGGCTGTTTTTAGTTCCTTTTCGTTTTAATAAACCCTCGCCATAGCCCATAGGGCGGCATGCGAGTATTGATATAAAAAAAAAAAAAAAAAATCTCGCACGGACTATGCCCAGCCTCCATTTTGCATCACTAAATGCTGGTAACAAGTACCAACATTTGATCTACCTACCCCACAATGTTGGTACCTGTGTCACAGTGTCATGGCGTAAAGTTTATCGTCTGATGAGGTCCGGGAGCGGCAGGCAGAATCTGCCTGTCCGGAGAGGTTCCGGTTGACCAGTGGAGACTACATACAGGCGGGTAGAAGAGGTATATATAGACGAGAGAGAGTGAACAGAAGTAGCAGGTACGAGTATTGCATGAACTTGGACATGACGACATAGAAGAAGACAGATGGAAATAGAAACATACATGACGACATAGAAGAGTGCTTGTAGAATGCTGTAGAATGATGTGGAATGATGTAGAGCTATGGCGGCGGTTCGAGAGCATTCTGTGGTTCGGGTCGATCACTGCATGGTTGTTACCAAGAACTAATCCCTGTTATTTCCTATTGCGGCATGACAGCACTATCCTACCGCGCTGACCATCCCGGCGTTCCAGGCGATATCAATCCGTGCCCAACTCACATTTCATTGCCAGAATATAGCGATTAGTTGATCAGGCTGAATCGTCACTAGCAGTATGGGTGGATATCCCCTGCTCGAGGAAGTGCTGACAATATGCACGTATGTACATTCGATAGAAGAACGTAAGTTGTGAGTTAGCAAAGCCTAACAAAAGAGGACTTATAGTCAAACCTGTCATATTGGATAACGTCGGGACCAGAGGGTTCTATCCAATAAGACAAGTTAACCGCTTTAGACAGGGTTGAGTGACAAGGTCAATTTTCGTTCTATATACATGGAATCAGAGCTAGAATTTAGCAGGTAAGTACATTAATAATAAACTACACAGGTGCAAAATAAGACGTAATAGATGCCTGTTTCAAAAGGCACTTGACTCGAGGCTTTTGGATGTTGTTGGGATAATAGAATGGGACCGTTTCGTCTCGACGGTCTCGGTAGGATCTTCGTTCACCATACTGTAGTGTCTTTTTTTTTTTTTTTTTTTTATTTACGTGACCCCACTTGCAGCTGTTCGCCATGGCAGGGCCACCATAGTGTCTACCATGCTGTACTGATAGCAATCTAAGGCACGAGATCCAATACGTGGTTTAAGTAGGAGAGAACGTTTATCACCACATGGCATCTGTCCCAGCTTCACTTGTGCTGCTGTTGTTCCACCTCCCGAGCGTCCATACTATCTATCGGCATTCCGGACTGTCCGCATTCCACATCCTAAACGTCCAGCACAAGGCGACGTACACCACGCACGTTTTACACCAAAGCTGAGCATGCACGACAACATATATCTCAACCACCAGAAATAGAATTCTGCATGCGCTTTTCAGGGGAAATAACTAAAGTGTTATTCTTCACCTCTAATACCTCTACTTGCTCTGAACAGACATTGTGGTCGATTAACAGCACCATCAGTTTTGCATTGCAAGTCTTGGCATGCGAATTCCCATACAAAGTAGACCGGAGGGTAGAATGCGCTACTTCCCTTCAATGCTCACCATAGAAATGTGGCTAGAGAGTCTCTCCAATAGGTCTCTTAATGATTAGTGCTTCGATTAGCTTGATGCCTATTTCATGCACCAAATTGCCATTTCCGGTAGTTTTCCTACACAATTACTGCATACAGTCTCTATGAAAAAAAGAATTTTGTAATTAACTCCACCACTTCTTCAAAAATATTCTCGGTGCACTGGTCACATCTTTGAATAAGGTAAGATATTGGCACTTGAGTATCCTACTAATGCACGCTACTGGGATATTGCGCACTACCGGGATATTGCGCACTTCCGGATACCACAACAAAAAGTTACTATGAGTGCGAATGGCCCTCAAGTGGGCTCAAATTGAAGCCAGAGGATGGGAGAGTATGTTAAATTATCCTTTATATATTTCCTAGGCTTATTTGTAGCACATAAGTGATGACTTATTTGGTACATACAAAATCTTATGCTAGACATCTTTCAAGCTGCCATGTGTTAATGATTCTATCCTGGGACCTTATTGACCTCACTGTATACTCTGCTGTCTATTTCCATGAAGTATAGGATGTTTGGTGGTGCTCAGGCTATTCTGTAAAGAATTGCACTATCATATTGAAGTATATATCTTTCCTTATGCATATACACAGCAATTCTGAGCTACTATACAGCATAAAAGCATTGTGTAGAGAATCTCTGAGGCTATAAAATAGAAACACATATATAATAAGGTACTTGCTGAACTGCTGGCAGCACCAGCTAATGAATTTAGATGTTATATAGCTACTTGAGTAGAGAGGTATGCAGAATGTAGTGATATTAGCATATTAATATATATATATAGTAGATATAGATAATAATAGGTAATGAGCTGAGATAAGTAATAGCAGTAACAGGCACCATAGTTGCAAATACCACAGAGCTACATAGAGAGCTGGTGAGTATTCTTGAAATACTTTATACATAAAATTCACGTAATAGTATCTAATAGGTCAAATCTATTAGCTAGTACTGCAAGCAGTTCAGCAAGTACCTTATTATATATGTGTTTCTATTTTATAGCCTCAGAGATTCTTCATACAATGCTTTTATGCTGTATAGTAGCTCAGAATTGCTGTATATATGCATAAGAAAAGATATATACTTCAATATGATAGTGCAATTCTTTACAGAATAGCCTGAGCACCACCAAACATCCTATACTTTATGGAAATAGACAGCAGAGTATATAGTGAGATCAATAAGGTCCCAGGATAGAATCATTAACACATGGCAGCTTGAAAGATGTCTAGCATAAGATTTTGTATGTACCAAATAAGTCATCACTTATGTGCTACAAATAAGCCTAGGAAATATATAAAGGATAATTTAACATACTCTCCCATGCTTTGGCTTCAATTTGAGCCCACTTGAGGGCCATTTGCACTCATAGTAACTTTTTGTTGTGGTATCCGGAAAATGCGCAATATCCGCAATATCCCGGTAGGCGTTAGTAGTCTTTATCAAATTTTAATGCAAGGTGTGATAAGTTGGAATTTGATACCAGTGATACTATAGCGGAAAAATATATGCCAAGCCTATGCCAATGTGTGGTGGGAATCATAACCCCCTTCAAAACATCATTACTGAAGAAGCTAGGGTGCGGAATATGAAGATTAGTCCTTCATTTAACCCCTCCACAAGCTGGATGCCAAATTCTATTCTGGTGGTTGAGATATATGTTGCCGCGCGCAGTCAGTTTTGGTGTAAAATGTGTGTCAGGACGTGGTGTACGTCGCATTGTGGAGAATTACCAGTAGTCCTTTTGAAAATCTAGCCTACCAAGCGTTCTTGTCAACTTCCGGATTTGGGTTGTATCTCACCCCAGCCTCAATGTGTCGCTCTGCTTCTTAGCGATTGTCCGCTTTGCTGTTCCTGCCGTAGGCTGGTACCCTGTATGCGCGGTTATGCAACCTCCCCGACAACCAAGAAAAAAACAACAGCACCTCTGTCGCCACCTCGAGCTGGTCTTGGAAACTTTTTAATTAGATAGAACATAAATCCTATTTGGTATGCAATACATACTTATATAGATTGTCAATGACGTGTGAAATAGTGTTTGTAGTCTCTCATAGCCAAACAGGTATCAATTTGCATTGACGAAGACAAGACAGTCGCTCTGACTGTGTTCAAAACAGTTTAGACGGGCGCTGCCAAGCCGGACACATTTGCCTGAGCTTAAGCCTCAGCTTTGAGCCTCAAACAAAACCCCACAGCCGCCAGCACAGCTGATGTTTTCAAACCTCCATCGGTTCCCGCCATGAAGTCGTCGCCGCTGCTGCTCGCATTGCTCCCACTGGAAATCGTGCTCCAGATCGTGGTAAAACCCTACTGAAAAAGCCTAGGAACGGGGAGAGGGACGGTAGATGGATAAAAAAAGAATATGTTAATAGACGTTGGAGCAGAACTCCCAAGATTAACCGACGAGTACAACAAGCATCTCTCTTCTGTATAATTGTTATAATTACCAGTTTCAATCTCAAACATGGACTCAAAGCTATTGACAATATCGGTGGTGACGGCGATGCCTTCGCAGCTATCCCTTATTTCCGGCACTAGGAGCCTGGCACATTCATTACACGTGTTCTTTGCATATTCACATGGTGAAACGAAGTAATTGCCTGGAGGTGTGCGCCCTACATTTCGAAAGTAAGCCTGTCGATATGCAAAGTATAGCCTATCAACGTGAACGTCGGCACCTCTCCCGAAACCATCCGCAGCCAGCCTGCAAAGGGTCGATGCAGGCAGACTACCCGTTGAGTTCCTGACATATCAAATTTAGAATTGAATTCAGAGCGACGAATGGAAAATATCCCAGTGTAGCTGGAGGCTCAGAGAAGATCTTCCATCCGCAATGTCGCAATTTTGACTCATAAGACATAGTTCACCATTTGAACTGCATAGATGCTCATCCTGGTAAGTTAAAATAATCATCGTCATACCCAGCTACTCGGTAACTCCCTGAATAAGTGCCGCTGCAAGAAAGCTGCATACGGTGCAGTAGCCAGGCCGACTGTAGATCAGAATTTTGTGTGGCCGCCGTTGGCAGCAATTACAGCTCTCACTCGCTGAGGCATACTGTCTACAAGCTTCAAAATCTCCTCTGGCTTTATCTTCTGCCATTCCTCCTGAATCTGTTGACATATCCTCCCTGCCGTAGTACTGTATCTTGACATTTGTTTACTTTTGTCTTGGTCATTCTCCAGATATCCTCAATAGGATTGAGATCTGGTGATCGGCCTGGCTACTGCACCGTATGCAGCGTGCTTGTAGCGTGCAATAATTCAGGAGGGTTTCGAATATAATATGACGTATACCAGCCCGTGTGTGGATTGCACTTATCCGCAAAGTGAATAGCTAAGAGCAAATGACCCATACTCGACTGGCGACCGTAGCCCACCGTTTGCTGACTGCGCACGCTTCCGCATGCACGTACCTGCACCTGAGCAGCTCCTGTTTCCGGCAGCCGCCTGCACGCGTGTACCTGTATCGCGCCTTCTTGCTGCGGCGAGTCCCGACACATTACTGCAGTAGGCATTATCTGTGATGCCGAAACTGCCCCGTCAGCCACGGATAAGGAATAGATGCCCAGCCCCCCTCACCGTTAGTTCCCCGTTCCACATTGAACAGGCTTCCGCCCACGAGGTAGTGAGCGGCACGAGCCGAGCCAGCTCGAGCCAGCTCGAGCCCGAGCTCGCGCGAGCTAGCTCGAGCTCGACTGATCTTGAGCTCGAGCTGGCTCGAGCTGGCCTGGCATGGGCTCGAGCTGGCTCGAGCTCAAACGAGCCAAGATCATGCTTGTGTTTTTCTTGACAGCTCGCTAAAATGCTTAGCCAGTGCAAGGTTTCATAAACTGTAAATACCTACTATAGTAATAATTAGAGACTTGGAGCTCATTCTCACCTACCAACAACTTCGAAATGCACAATTTAGCTGATAGTAGTGAGAAAGATGAAAATTTAGCTTAGTTTAGTTTAGTTTGTCAATATTATGATCCAGGCTCGAGCTAGCTCGAGCTGGCTCGAGCTCATGCCACGCCAGCTCGAGCCAGCTCGAGCCGAGCTCACTTACTCACGAGCTGGCTCGAGCTCACCCTCCAGCTCGGCTCGAGCTAGCTCGTGCCGCTCACTACCACGAGGTTGGCACCGGCAACTCGGAAGCTGGTGTCTCCTCTGACTCCTCCAACAAATCCCCGCGATTCAGCTTCTGATCTCGAACCTGAGCACTATGCTGCGTCATGGGCGTCGAGAATCGGCTAGTCTCATGCTGTGGCGTCCTGGTGCGCTTGTTCCTGCAGGATCCGAAAGCCTGGACCATGCACGTGCAAATCCTCATGATGATGATGATGCGCGAGGAGGACTTTTTACGATGCGTGCACCACCGCTACCAGTGCAAATGCGTACATTAAGCAACGATGGAGGGTTGGAAGCTCTGCGAATTACCGTGCAGCCTCTGGCCATCTTAGAATGTTTTGAAGGAGCAGAACGAGTATATATACAAAGAGTTGGGCAAACGGTACATAGGCCGATTTGTTTCTTGTTTTTTTGTTTTTTTATGATTACTCCCATGCCCTATGGGCTATGGCTAGGCTGGTTACATATGAAAATAAGGAAAAATGGAAAAGTAGAATAAAATTCTGCATCCTATTAACCCACAATCTCCAATGGTAATGGAGGGAGAAAAACAAAACCGACATGGAACCTACAACCTCCGACAGTAATGTAGGGAGAAAGAGGTAACATCAATGCACAACAAAATGTTGTCCCGCGATCCTCACTAGTCATGTGGAACATCAGAGGAACTCGAGTATGCAAAATTCACTTTGCCAGTCGAGGTGTGGTACATAGGCATGAGAAGATATGCCGAGGGTGGATGGAAGCTACCTACACACACGTCACCGTCAATGCTGAGGGGCCTGGAAGAAGTAAGGCTTACGTGGGCGCACAGACTCTAAATAGAATCTTGCCGACTGGTACGATTATGATATTCCCATTCTTTGTTGCGAAAATTGCAGCACTACATCATGGTATGGTTGTTCGTATCCAATGACAGCTGAACTGGTACCTTGCGGTGTCGTATCAAGGTCCTTGTTCCGTTAATATGTGTTCCCTTTACTTTGGGTCACGTAACCTCGCGTACAGTCTCAGCCCACTGCAGGCCCGCTTTATTACCCGGAGGCAGGTATGTAACCCATGCTGCTTAGTATTTACCTGTCTACCATGACTTCACTGCTCCCTGTCAAAGGCTGCCATAGGCTTGTAGCTTGTACTTATGTGAACCGAAAAAATAAATAAAAAAAAGAGACTTCACCGTGGCCGCAGGTGAACAAATGAAGACAGTACACTAACTGCATACTACACTCAATCGGTTCTAAATCAGTCTCTATTGACCCGTCCTAGCCCTGTCCTCAGGCCCTTCCCTTTGCCGTGCCATGGCGAACAGCTACAAGCGGGTTACGTGATTTAAAAAAAAGAAAAGTCCGTTCCCTTTGTCTCTTCTTATCGCCATAGCCCATAGGGCAGCACGCGATGACTGTAATAAAAAAAAAAAAAAAAAAAAAAAAAAAGTCTCTCCTTCCAGCGTCCCACTTATACACATCTTTATAGTATCTACACTTGTCTCCAATGCGTAGACTCTTTGTGTTTGACTAGTCCTACCTTTCTATCGGGCAAACCAAAACCAAACTAATCAGCTGTCCCTCCTCTCTTGCTTCAGCAACATAAAGCCCCAGCGATTTACGCCCCATCTCCAACCACTTCCAAACATTTCGAGCCTCTTAGTCACACTATCAGATGAAACTATAATTGATCAAGTTGCAGGTCGCAGCTCCGGTCTAGTTGTGACACGGGCTGGCGTTTGCATTAGAAGTAGCTTTGGAGATCGTGGTCTACTGTATTCCTTTCGGAATGGGTGAAAGCCGATGTAGGAATTGAGGGCAATGAGAGGGCAGATGAGAAGGCAAAAGCGGGGCCGGCTGCATGAGATACATATGACGGACAAGCTACAGAAGGTGGGCTGCATCAAGAGTTAGTTAGAAAAGGAAGGTGGAGAGGGAACGGGCGGGGGAAATATGTGAAGTGGTGCAGGAGGGGTCTCACCACTACACATGGCTGCGGACTGCGAAAGGTGGAGCCATGTGGAGGAGAGAAATCAGTGGTGAGGTGCAATGCACATGTGCAGAGAAGTAGAATGCTGAGCATGTGGTGCATTGAGCTAGAGCGACCTCAGAGGAAGATAAGGATGGGTTACTAGTTACCTGGCAATCTTGGGAGGACTTAGAGGAGAAAAGGTGGAAGCAGGGGGCGACCCGATCGAGTTTTGGTCTGCCAGCCTCGATCTGGGCTAGCCGTAGGGCCGCAGGGTATGTTATGTGCTCAACGGGTGTATGTAGAGTCGATAGATGTTGCTCAACCTGACCCGGGTATATGGGTCCCTGCCATAGGTAGCAGCTTGTATGCAGTGTTACGTGACTCAAAAAAGAAAAAAAATCCTTTCGAGAGGACTACAGGTAGATCTCTCCTCACAACCTTGCTGGGTGGGCTGATGGTCAGCCTGCGCCTGGTCAACAGTCTCCACTAGCGGTGATTACAAGCGAGGCTGTATACATGAGGCTCATGAAAGCGTTTCTCGAAAGCGGGTTTCCACATAATCCGGGTGTGTGAGTGGATTTCAACATTGAAGAATAACAACCATGGCGAACAGCTGCATAGCGGGGTTCCGTGAAATAAAAAAGAAAAAAAAGGCTTCCGTACTCTCAGCATGGGATATCGAGAGCATATATACATGAGTATATCTATGACAAGAAAACATGCAAAAACCGAGATTGCAAACAACGGAGAAATGGCAGATTGGTGAAGCTGGTTTGTAATGCTGATTACTGTTCTTTGTAATACCACCATCGAGAACATGTGACAACTAGTTAGTGGCTGATTGTACGATCATATCTCAGATAGAGCCAATTGTTTGACAGTTGCGTACATATGTGATACTAGTTTAGAGCTCGTTGGGCAAATATTAGCTGTAGCTTCGTACTACGTAGCGTTCGCTCTCATTCGTAAATGCCCGTTGTCCCCGCTCTTGCTATGGTGCAATAGGATATTCGCATATTGCCCTACCTGTAGCTTGGTGAGAACCAAACGCGCAACAATGGTACTAACCTACATATGCGTATCTTTTGGCATCTATCGGCAGATCCCGCCGCATGGGCACTGCATGGCATTATTGAGCTTACAGAGTTATCGTGCATATCTTATCGGCATGGCTGTCGCAGGTCGATATGAAAAGCATCCTGTTGCAGTTTATTCTGCAATATCTATTTGTCATGTAATGCGATATTTCCGTGTATTTATTTGTCGCTTGAGGTGCGTACAACATTACAGTAAGAAACATGCATCTATCTCCACCAGGGAAGAGCTTGCACTACGGCGCATTTGGCCGACATCGCAACAATTCTAATGGTTCTTTCATGGGTGAAAAAGCTATGCATACAAAAGCGACCGAGTACTCCGAATTTCTTACCTTTTTTTTCCTTTTTTCCTTTTTTGTTGAGTGAGTGTGGGTGGGTGCGGGGAGGGGGTGTAACAGCTCAACGTCCCTGTAGTCGTGGGCCCAGTGAAACAGCAGGAGTCCTCCCAAAACAGTAAGGCCGAGACCTCTCCCAGCAATTGAAACACGAACTGCAGACCATTGTGAATCAATACATTGAACTAATGAATTAGTATTGCCACCCTACTCCGTCAGCTCTCACCAGGAAAAGAGGCTGACTGCTGAGCCCTCAGCTGGATATATGTAGACTGTACTCGGATACTCCAGAACCCTCGGCCAATCAGTGCAATTGACCTATCCATCGCAAGGTACTATGTGCGAATATTGGGCTCTCGCACAACGAGACGATTAGTGCTATTAACGTACGATGGCTCTCTCATTTCTTTTGGGGGGAAAGGTGGAAGAAGCCGAAAGCTGTTCATTTACGATGAGTCTTATTGATGCACGATGAGATCTATTCAACTATTGGCAGCTGGTACCATAGTACCTAAACTTCCACCCCTCTATGTAGCTTCGTGCAAAATAATATCATCTGTTTTTTGTAAGTGCTGAGCGCTTTGCAATGGCTTTTGATTTCTGCCTCCGAATGGAGCATCCGTAGTAACTATGTTGCGGTACAATTAACTATGCTATGTCAGCAATTGCGATCGGCAGCCTCAAGTACTGTACTCAATTTCTTGCCATAGGCAGTCAGAGTAGCGTCTATGTGTGGTTACATAACACCAAAAAAAAACGCTTTCTTTTAAAGCTGATGGTCAGGGTTAATTAGCAGTTGTCGCTCTATTCGAGGCTGAGCCTCAGCAGAGCATTTAAGATACCGGGTAGTGGTTGGTGTATGATTTCAGCTCGTTGTCTTTTGCGAATGCTGTACAGTTGCCCTTTTTTCTTTCTTTCTTTATATATTATTGATTCATGTAACCCCGCATAACAGGCTAGCAGCCTATGACAGGGACCCATATACCCGGGTCAGGTCAAGCAAAACTATCTACCACTGAAATTGAGGGCACAGAAAGCGCAGCATCAGGGAAAAAAATAACATTGGCTCGGTATGGACATCCCTGTCAAGCGCCCCACCCTTCGGAGTGTATCGACCCCACTCGTTGCAGCGCGCCTCACGGTCGGGTCGCTACTAGTCTTGCTGTAGTGCTGTACTAGTACAGTGTGTACGGGCTAGTGTTATTCGCTGTAACCTGAGGCCTTTCTAACGGAAATGGTCTTGTCCATTCAGGAAGTGGCAGTGTGTACAGACATTATATTTACAATAAATGCAATCCTAGCTATAGGTAAGCGTTCTGATGCTCTTCAGCCGTGGCCTAAAACTAGTTGTTATACGGTGTCTCTGTAACATTGGAGAAAGAAAAGATTCTTTGTCACTCCATATCCGCCTGACAGATGAGAGGATTTTTTATTATTTCAGACTGTCATTGGTAGTAGGCGACGTATTTCTTAACACTGCGTGGCATGGGTTTAGAGAACTATTGAAAGGAATATTTAAAGTATAATTATGTGGCCGGCACCGAGATCGAAGGAACTCAATTGCGACAGCAGGGAGCTGTAGGCTGATCCCAAGGGAATCCACACGGCTGCTGGGTCTCGGAGCAGGCTATGGGGGCTGAGGAACGGCAGACCATTGATTGTCCGAATACCAGGTCCGCTTAGCAGATCTGAGGGGGTTGGCCATCGCGAGGGTTAGAGATGTTGCCTAGCTGGCATGCAGCCGCGGTCTTCAAAATTGACCAGACATTAGAGGTCTGGGCGTGCATGCTGAATAGATTCCAGAGTATTGTTTGTTTTCCTTTTTTCTTTTTTTAATTTCAAGTAACCCCCTTGCCGCTACTCGCTACGGCAGGGCAAACTTTGTATCCAGCGTATAATTTGCTATATCTATTGAATACTGGTACAAGGTGCAAGCTTGTCGGTCTTAGACATACGAGAAGATTTATTTACTACGTAGTTTTCTCCTAGATCTGCTGGGGGCGAGTCGAGGGTTTTCCAATATTTAGATAGCACATGTGTGCGCGAGTTGATGTCGCTGGTGCATGCATGCAATATGTGGGATAAGCCAAGTAAGTTAAATGCAAAAGCTGCTCAATGTCATTTGCTAGCAAGATATCATGTGCACCAACATGGTAATATCTTGTACAGCTCCGTTTCCAGTTCTTGCATCAACGAGTGAATTTATGGCGATGGCTATCTAGTCCACTTATGCCTGTGTAGGAGACCACCCTCCTGCCCATGAATTCGTTATAAAGGGTTGTATAAAATGTCCATAAGAAGCACCTGCAGCAAGATGTTGTGGTCCTGACAAACGCCACTTCCATTTGCACCTTTCTTACTGCCGGAACGTTCTTATACACGGGAGTGACATTCTTCAAGCCACCCAATTGCATTTGAGCCTTACATTCACGACCATTAGATGGCCTTGGAATCTGCAACCTTGGATCCATATTCCCTGATCGATATCCCCTCAGATGCATACCTCACATGGACCAGATTTACTTTTCCCACTGAAAATGGCGGCCAATTGGCAGTAGCAATGTCGGAATCAGATGCAAGGATGGTTATTGCATTCTATATCCTTCTTGTCACAGTCATGTTCAGCTTTACATGGGATATCCTCCTTTCGATGTTCATCCTAATCTTTACCACTAAATGCATGTCACGTACGGACCACATAACCATGATTGTGGAACTCTGCTGATCCACTCCATGCCATACCGATCCTGGTGAGGCATGCATGGACCATTTTCTGGGGTGTTCTGGGGAAGGATAATCCAAGTGAAATGACCTGGAAGACCTTTGGGCGTACTGCAGTTATTGTATTCTTTTCGTTGGTCACATGGGGAGGGGGCTTCGCTGCGGGATTGACATACCCGGAGCTCCTCGTTATTGGAACTGCAGCACCCGTCAATCCAGAATTTGTGGTCTATCCTAATTTTACAGCCAGTGACGTTTCAATCCCGAATCAGCAAATTAAGCAGTACATCACGACTAGCACTTCAGCAGCCATAGCTAATGTTGCAGTATATGAGAAGAAAATTGGAGCACATGTCAATGTCACAATCAGTGATGTTGTTCCTAATTTTAACAACACTGGCGAGACGCGCTACAGGATCCACTATCGCTATACTGTGAGAGGATTGGACATGGGCTTGCAACATCTGAGTCAACTTGTCCTACATGTTGAGGGACAGTGCAACTTTGAAGATTCCTGGTATACCCGAATCCAAAACTCTTCCATACCTAATGGGGGGGAATTGGAAATGTACAATTTATGGCCATCCAATAATGACAATGCATCAGACTGGCCATTTACAACACGGAATCAAACAGTGCCTATACCAATTGCTCAAAGGCAGGCCCCATTTGCAAAGTTCCACGGCGTACTATACAATATCGACAATGATGGCATTTGGGATAATCAAAAGACAGGAAAAACCTACTATACAATCACCCCCTCCACTACCAAGCGAATGTCATATACTGAGGGAACGGATGCTTGGTATGCGACTCAGTTAAACCCTATAGAACCACTGCGGGCATACAACTATACATACGAAGTCAATCCTGGTAGGCCACCTCTCAGATGCCAGGAGGACAACCGTTGGTCATACAAGAACTGGCAGGGAACAATAGCAGATTTCTTGACTGAAACCAATAATGCACCACCTTTCACTACACCACAGGCACTCAACGAGATTTTGTCGACACAATTGATCGTTCCAGCTATTGTCAATGTTGGAAGGTCTAATATGGCTGCCGCCTTGAAATCTGCTACTCGTGTGATAAGCCCAGACAATGTTCTTTATGCTGGGACTGAGTCAGCAGAGGAAGACATCAGAAGATTGGTTTATGCAGCCTTCATTACAACCAAAGATATATTCCGGCACTCAGCAGTAAGCGGGGTTACATTTGGGAACAAATCCGATTTCGACAATGTGTTGCAGAGTGCAGATGGCAGTTACATGCAAGGCGCTGGAGACTTTATTTTGGTCACCCGACATGTGGTTGCGTTAAGCTTTGTTCAAACGATGGTGGTACCAGCTATTCTGGTAGTGTTGCTGCTCATTTCCACCAGTGTGAGGGTTGCGAGGAAAGCCATAAAATTGCAGAATGGTGAACAAGGGAGATTTAAGCGTTTCATCTTGTATGCTTCTGGGTTTGAAGCAGCGCAAATGTACAGAATGCTTGATGAGGCACTTGCAGAGGACGGGAGAGCGCCAACTTGGTCCAATCATCGGGGGTGGACCCCATTCGTCACCAGTGACACCCAGGGAGTACCAGTACCCGAACCACATGTTCCAGAGAATTCCAGTGGTAGCATCAGCATGAGGCTTCGAAGCCAACGGCAGTATCAGCCCGCAGGCCTTGATTACTCTTCCAAGAGCACATCTCCATAAAACAGGAGCAGCGCTTGCAGAGGCAACCCCACGGGAGAGAGGCCCGATGGAGACTTCTTCGGGAGTTGTCAGCTCTAGGTGGGCCCAATTAATGCCCAATAGTTCTTGCTGTACCAGTCTTTCCTCATTGGCGATGCGAATGTGAATTCCATTTGTTTCTGTGTTGCTCTGCTCCCTAGTTATACTGTTGGTTTTCTTGCTCTTTTCCCCGCTTTTTCTTTTCTTGTTTTTATCTTCTCGATGGCGAAGAATCCAATATATCTGCCGCTTCCTGTCCTTGCACTCTATGCGTCTTATGTTTTCCCGCGTTTAACTACTTGGACTACGGAACTTCCATTACCGATGTAATGAAGGCTCAGCAGCATCCGCGGTCTTACACAGGGTACCGATATCTAGAACTGGCGGAATGAGGTCTCAAGGGCGAACTCAATGGTCAAATGTCAAGGAAAGATCATAAAAGAAGAGTGGTCAATTGTCTTGTCTATGCGTGTCTGGTCTGTCTGTCTATATCTGCGTATCCATGTCTCCGCTATCTGATGTGCTCATACAGTCCTATCTACATCAATTCATAGACCAAACATCCACATCTCGCTTCTTGAATATAAACTCGCTTCCTTAATATATATTCTCATCATCATATAGCCTTACTGACAGTTAACGTTTCGAGCCGTGTTTTGCCTTATTCTTCCCATCGGTACTGTGGTTACCACCACACCGAGTGGTACGTTATACACCAAGGGTATTGAGAGTACTTTGCTCCGACCGTAGAAATCGAAGAAATTTATCTTTTACGGAATCGAATGTTACGATCATCTACGATTTACGGTTTTTATCCGCTACATTACGGTCAAGGCGGCGCAGCAAATTTCCGCTTTCAACGCTGGTTTCCAAGTCTGATGACTGATGACTACGCTGATAGGTCGCAAGACTGATAGATGTAGACGTCCTAGTCTCATGCCATACACATCTCATGAGACAACGGAACAAAAGGCTCAGCAGCTGAGATATCAAGACTCAACTTGCAACATGCCACGGGTTAGCGAACGCAAAATTCTAGCGGAATGGTTTCTTGACACCGTAGACGCAAGCTACAAAAAGCAGATTCAGTATGAGTGTCGTTCGACTAAGCTTTAAATCACGTAACTCGGAATCCCGCCTATTTTTCCTTTTCTAATTCTGGTATGTATGTATAACAGTGGGTCGGCGGTTTGCAGAACCTCTCTGGGCAGGGCCATGACATATTTTCCCGAGGTGTTGCTGGTTCTCAAAAACTCCAGTCCGTGCCTGAGGCACTTGTAAGGGCGATGCTGGGATCAGTAGGCGAAGGCACGATCGCGGGTGCTACGAGACAGCAGGGACAGAGAGGGACAAGGTGGAAGAGAGAATGAGCGTACGTTGACCAGCGGAACCTCTCCGGACGGGCAGATTCTGCCTGCCGCTCCCGGACCTCATCAGACGATAAATTCTACGCCATGACACTGTGACACAGGTACCAACATTGTAGGGTAGGTATGGTCAATTGTTTGGTACAGGCATATGGCAAGACAGGGTCTAAAGTGGACTAGTGACGTAAGTGCTGTCGCAAACCTGGAGAGGGCCTTGGCATTGCACGTGCCCTGGTAAAGGAAGGCCAGAGGAGAGGGTACTAGAAGGTTCGGCCGGTTGAAGAACTGGGAGACTACCAAAAGGGGAAGTGGGTACTTGAGAATTACGGGTATATCAAGAGGGAGGAGGAGGCCTTCTCTGTAGCAGAGCATAGAGCAATACAATCATCGTTACAAGGCAGAGGAAAGTCAGATCCATAGACCTCGTTCAATTCCAGTGATTTACTGCTTCTTCCCTCTAGTCCACTTTCCTCCTCGACAGTGCGTACCGGCCCACTGGCTACCAGATATCGGCCCATGCTGTGATCTACTAGTTTGAATGCATGATTACTGAATTAAGTATAAAATGAAAAATGGAAAAATAGATCTGAATTAATGAGCAGATGAAGAAACAAAAATGAAATCTTGGGGGTTTCCTGTACCTCACTCTGTGATATTACTCGCTTTTTTTTTTTTTTTTTATTTCATTACTCGCGTGCCGCCTGATAGGCTACGGCGAGGTGTATATTACTCGCTTATCAGTTCCGGTCACACTGCTAGTAGGCTTCGTCTTGCGCTGTCTCTTGCTCTTAGAATGTTACATTTGGAGTACACCACTCCAGATGCACAAGAGCTTATTCATTTGCAGTGCGGAACATTTTGAGGGTATGCAACTGAGGTGCAGGTATCGTCATAGCCCTTAGAGCGGCATGCGATAACCGATATCAAGAAAAAAAAAAAAAGAGGTGCAGGTGTAGGTAGCAAAAGCTTCAGCATATCCTGCAAAACCTGACAATTTTGAAAACTGCTGGATGAGCTGCGCTGCTTTACAGGCTTAAAAGTAAGCAAAGCGTTCTGCTTCTTTGCCAGAAAGATTGGCATGATATTGCTCTGTTCAAATAATTTTGTTCGCATATCCCCGCATACAAGCTACAAGCCTATGGCAGGGACCAAAAAAACATAGATTACCTCACTAGAATATGTGAAGTTGATAATCCAGCTGGTGCCGTTTGGCCATGGGTCAATAATCCAGCCGTTTGCAATGATCACGATCCGGCAGCTGATGCTGTAGGTTCGGTTGATGTAGCTAATAGCCATCTAGGATGAATTAAAGTGATTGGAATTGGTGTCTGCAATTCAAACAATGGTCCAAGCTGGTTGTGACATGGAAGCTTGTATTGGTACAGTAAGTAATACTACTCGTTACCAGCTGTAATAGCATGCCTTGGTTGAAAGGCTGTGGCTACATTGCTATTGGCCCAGGCCCCCAAGAGAAACGCTGCTGTTTTCCCTACAAAACTGTCCTCTCAAGAGAGGATACCCTGCTGCCACACCAGGTCACTGACCTCTCGCACGGACTCTCCGCACCCCCGGTGAACACCCCACAGACTAACGCAGGCAGCGTGCCTGCCACTACCCCAAGACAGAGACCGCCGACCCCCACACCCAAGCCGACTCCCACCCCAGAGCCCACGCCTAGGAAAAAACCCCCCCACATCCCCAAAGCCAAATCCCCACCTCCAACCACTCCCGATGCCAACACCCCAAAGACCGGCATCGTAGTCCACGGGATAGCCCTGAGGAAAGACCTCGGGAACGTCCGACGATGGATGGAGGCAGCCAACCAGGACCTAGGAAAGATCACGGGGATTCGATGGCTGAGGAAGAAGACAACTTTGATAGAGGAGGGAAAAAAGACAAGCTCGGTGGTGGTGTACTTGGAGGAGGCATCGAAAGTAGACAGGGTGAGACTGGGAGGAAGATGGCTTCGAGCAGGACAATACGAATGGGATAGAGGACGGAAGTGAAGGACACCCCATCCCGTATTGACAGTTCACCCGCATCATGTACGAGCACCGCGGGCACTACATGTACTTATCGGCTGTTTTTAGTTCCTTTTCGTTTTAATAAACCCTCGCCATAGCCCATAGGGCGGCATGCGAGTATTGATATAAAAAAAAAAAAAAAAAAATCTCGCACGGACTATGCCCAGCCTCCATTTTGCATCACTAAATGCTGGTAACAAGTACCAACATTTGATCTACCTACCCACAATGTTGGTACCTGTGTCACAGTGTCATGGCGTAAAGTTTATCGTCTGATGAGGTCCGGGAGCGGCAGGCAGAATCTGCCTGTCCGGAGAGGTTCCGGTTGACCAGTGGAGACTACATACAGGCGGGTAGAAGAGGTATATATAGACGAGAGAGAGTGAACAGAAGTAGCAGGTACGAGTATTGCATGAACTTGGACATGACGACATAGAAGAAGACAGATGGAAATAGAAACATACATGACGACATAGAAGAGTGCTTGTAGAATGCTGTAGAATGATGTGGAATGATGTAGAGCTATGGCGGCGGTTCGAGAGCATTCTGTGGTTCGGGTCGATCACTGCATGGTTGTTACCAAGAACTAATCCCTGTTATTTCCTATTGCGGCATGACAGCACTATCCTACCGCGCTGACCATCCCGGCGTTCCAGGCGATATCAATCCGTGCCCAACTCACATTTCATTGCCAGAATATAGCGATTAGTTGATCAGGCTGAATCGTCACTAGCAGTATGGGTGGATATCCCCTGCTCGAGGAAGTGCTGACAATATGCACGTATGTACATTCGATAGAAGAACGTAAGTTGTGAGTTAGCAAAGCCTAACAAAAGAGGACTTATAGTCAAACCTGTCATATTGGATAACGTCGGGACCAGAGGGTTCTATCCAATAAGACAAGTTAACCGCTTTAGACAGGGTTGAGTGACAAGGTCAATTTTCGTTCTATATACATGGAATCAGAGCTAGAATTTAGCAGGTAAGTACATTAATAATAAACTACACAGGTGCAAAATAAGACGTAATAGATGCCTGTTTCAAAAGGCACTTGACTCGAGGCTTTTGGATGTTGTTGGGATAATAGAATGGGACCGTTTCGTCTCGACGGTCTCGGTAGGATCTTCGTTCACCATACTGTAGTGTCTTTTTTTTTTTTTTTTTTTTTTTATTTACGTGACCCCACTTGCAGCTGTTCGCCATGGCAGGGCCACCATAGTGTCTACCATGCTGTACTGATAGCAATCTAAGGCACGAGATCCAATACGTGGTTTAAGTAGGAGAGAACGTTTATCACCACATGGCATCTGTCCCAGCTTCACTTGTGCTGCTGTTGTTCCACCTCCCGAGCGTCCATACTATCTATCGGCATTCCGGACTGTCCGCATTCCACATCCTAAACGTCCAGCACAAGGCGACGTACACCACGCACGTTTTACACCAAAGCTGAGCATGCACGACAACATATATCTCAACCACCAGAAATAGAATTCTGCATGCGCTTTTCAGGGGAAATAACTAAAGTGTTATTCTTCACCTCTAATACCTCTACTTGCTCTGAACAGACATTGTGGTCGATTAACAGCACCATCAGTTTTGCATTGCAAGTCTTGGCATGCGAATTCCCATACAAAGTAGACCGGAGGGTAGAATGCGCTACTTCCCTTCAATGCTCACCATAGAAATGTGGCTAGAGAGTCTCTCCAATAGGTCTCTTAATGATTAGTGCTTCGATTAGCTTGATGCCTATTTCATGCACCAAATTGCCATTTCCGGTAGTTTTCCTACACAATTACTGCATACAGTCTCTATGAAAAAAAGAATTTTGTAATTAACTCCACCACTTCTTCAAAAATATTCTCGGTGCACTGGTCACATCTTTGAATAAGGTAAGATATTGGCACTTGAGTATCTACTAATGCACGCTACTGGGATATTGCGCACTACCGGGATATTGCGCACTTCCGGATACCACAACAAAAAGTTACTATGAGTGCGAATGGCCCTCAAGTGGGCTCAAATTGAAGCCAGAGGATGGGAGAGTATGTTAAATTATCCTTTATATATTTCCTAGGCTTATTTGTAGCACATAAGTGATGACTTATTTGGTACATACAAAATCTTATGCTAGACATCTTTCAAGCTGCCATGTGTTAATGATTCTATCCTGGGACCTTATTGACCTCACTGTATACTCTGCTGTCTATTTCCATGAAGTATAGGATGTTTGGTGGTGCTCAGGCTATTCTGTAAAGAATTGCACTATCATATTGAAGTATATATCTTTCCTTATGCATATACACAGCAATTCTGAGCTACTATACAGCATAAAAGCATTGTGTAGAGAATCTCTGAGGCTATAAAATAGAAACACATATATAATAAGGTACTTGCTGAACTGCTGGCAGCACCAGCTAATGAATTTAGATGTTATATAGCTACTTGAGTAGAGAGGTATGCAGAATGTAGTGATATTAGCATATTAATATATTATATATAGTAGATATAGATAATAATAGGTAATGAGCTGAGATAAGTAATAGCAGTAACAGGCACCATAGTTGCAAATACCACAGAGCTACATAGAGAGCTGGTGAGTATTCTTGAAATACTTTATACATAAAATTCACGTAATAGTATCTAATAGGTCAAATCTATTAGCTAGTACTGCAAGCAGTTCAGCAAGTACCTTATTATATATGTGTTTCTATTTTATAGCCTCAGAGATTCTTCATACAATGCTTTTATGCTGTATAGTAGCTCAGAATTGCTGTATATATGCATAAGAAAAGATATATACTTCAATATGATAGTGCAATTCTTTACAGAATAGCCTGAGCACCACCAAACATCCTATACTTTATGGAAATAGACAGCAGAGTATATAGTGAGATCAATAAGGTCCCAGGATAGAATCATTAACACATGGCAGCTTGAAAGATGTCTAGCATAAGATTTTGTATGTACCAAATAAGTCATCACTTATGTGCTACAAATAAGCCTAGGAAATATATAAAGGATAATTTAACATACTCTCCCATGCTTTGGCTTCAATTTGAGCCCACTTGAGGGCCATTTGCACTCATAGTAACTTTTTGTTGTGGTATCCGGAAAATGCGCAATATCCGCAATATCCCGGTAGGCGTTAGTAGTCTTTATCAAATTTTAATGCAAGGTGTGATAAGTTGGAATTTGATACCAGTGATACTATAGCGGAAAAATATATGCCAAGCCTATGCCAATGTGTGGTGGGAATCATAACCCCTTCAAAACATCATTACTGAAGAAGCTAGGGTGCGGAATATGAAGATTAGTCCTTCATTTAACCCCTCCACAAGCTGGATGCCAAATTCTATTCTGGTGGTTGAGATATATGTTGCCGCGCGCAGTCAGTTTTGGTGTAAAATGTGTGTCAGGACGTGGTGTACGTCGCATTGTGGAGAATTACCAGTAGTCCTTTTGAAAATCTAGCCTACCAAGCGTTCTTGTCAACTTCCGGATTTGGGTTGTATCTCACCCCAGCCTCAATGTGTCGCTCTGCTTCTTAGCGATTGTCCGCTTTGCTGTTCCTGCCGTAGGCTGGTACCCTGTATGCGCGGTTATGCAACCTCCCCCGACAACCAAGAAAAAAACAACAGCACCTCTGTCGCCACCTCGAGCTGGTCTTGGAAACTTTTTAATTAGATAGAACATAAATCCTATTTGGTATGCAATACATACTTATATAGATTGTCAATGACGTGTGAAATAGTGTTTGTAGTCTCTCATAGCCAAACAGGTATCAATTTGCATTGACGAAGACAAGACAGTCGCTCTGACTGTGTTCAAAACAGTTTAGACGGGCGCTGCCAAGCCGGACACATTTGCCTGAGCTTAAGCCTCAGCTTTGAGCCTCAAACAAAACCCCACAGCCGCCAGCACAGCTGATGTTTTCAAACCTCCATCGGTTCCCGCCATGAAGTCGTCGCCGCTGCTGCTCGCATTGCTCCCACTGGAAATCGTGCTCCAGATCGTGGTAAAACCCTACTGAAAAAGCCTAGGAACGGGGAGAGGGACGGTAGATGGATAAAAAAAGAATATGTTAATAGACGTTGGAGCAGAACTCCCAAGATTAACCGACGAGTACAACAAGCATCTCTCTTCTGTATAATTGTTATAATTACCAGTTTCAATCTCAAACATGGACTCAAAGCTATTGACAATATCGGTGGTGACGGCGATGCCTTCGCAGCTATCCTTATTTCCGGCACTAGGAGCCTGGCACATTCATTACACGTGTTCTTTGCATATTCACATGGTGAAACGAAGTAATTGCCTGGAGGTGTGCGCCCTACATTTCGAAAGTAAGCCTGTCGATATGCAAAGTATAGCCTATCAACGTGAACGTCGGCACCTCTCCCGAAACCATCCGCAGCCAGCCTGCAAAGGGTCGATGCAGGCAGACTACCCGTTGAGTTCCTGACATATCAAATTTAGAATTGAATTCAGAGCGACGAATGGAAAATATCCCAGTGTAGCTGGAGGCTCAGAGAAGATCTTCCATCCCGCAATGTCGCAATTTTGACTCATAAGACATAGTTCACCATTTGAACTGCATAGATGCTCATCCTGGTAAGTTAAAATAATCATCGTCATACCCAGCTACTCGGTAACTCCCTGAATAAGTGCCGCTGCAAGAAAGCTGCATACGGTGCAGTAGCCAGGCCGACTGTAGATCAGAATTTTGTGTGGCCGCCGTTGGCAGCAATTACAGCTCTCACTCGCTGAGGCATACTGTCTACAAGCTTCAAAATCTCCTCTGGCTTTATCTTCTGCCATTCCTCCTGAATCTGTTGACATATCCTCCCTGCCGTAGTACTGTATCTTGACATTTGTTTACTTTTGTCTTGGTCATTCTCCAGATATCCTCAATAGGATTGAGATCTGGTGATCGGCCTGGCTACTGCACCGTATGCAGCGTGCTTGTAGCGTGCAATAATTCAGGAGGGTTTCGAATATAATATGACGTATACCAGCCCGTGTGTGGATTGCACTTATCCGCAAAGTGAATAGCTAAGAGCAAATGACCCATACTCGACTGGCGACCGTAGCCCACCGTTTGCTGACTGCGCACGCTTCCGCATGCACGTACCTGCACCTGAGCAGCTCCTGTTTCCGGCAGCCGCCTGCACGCGTGTACCTGTATCGCGCCTTCTTGCTGCGGCGAGTCCCGACACATTACTGCAGTAGGCATTATCTGTGATGCCGAAACTGCCCCGTCAGCCACGGATAAGGAATAGATGCCCAGCCCCCCTCACCGTTAGTTCCCCGTTCCACATTGAACAGGCTTCCGCCCACGAGGTAGTGAGCGGCACGAGCCGAGCCAGCTCGAGCCAGCTCGAGCCCGAGCTCGCGCGAGCTAGCTCGAGCTCGACTGATCTTGAGCTCGAGCTGGCTCGAGCTGGCCTGGCATGGGCTCGAGCTGGCTCGAGCTCAAACGAGCCAAGATCATGCTTGTGTTTTTCTTGACAGCTCGCTAAAATGCTTAGCCAGTGCAAGGTTTCATAAACTGTAAATACCTACTATAGTAATAATTAGAGACTTGGAGCTCATTCTCACCTACCAACAACTTCGAAATGCACAATTTAGCTGATAGTAGTGAGAAAGATGAAAATTTAGCTTAGTTTAGTTTAGTTTGTCAATATTATGATCCAGGCTCGAGCTAGCTCGAGCTGGCTCGAGCTCATGCCACGCCAGCTCGAGCCAGCTCGAGCCGAGCTCACTTACTCACGAGCTGGCTCGAGCTCACCCTCCAGCTCGGCTCGAGCTAGCTCGTGCCGCTCACTACCACGAGGTTGGCACCGGCAACTCGGAAGCTGGTGTCTCCTCTGACTCCTCCAACAAATCCCCGCGATTCAGCTTCTGATCTCGAACCTGAGCACTATGCTGCGTCACTGGGCGTCGAGAATCGGCTAGTCTCATGCTGTGGCGTCCTGGTGCGCTTGTTCCTGCAGGATCCGAAAGCCTGGACCATGCACGTGCAAATCCTCATGATGATGATGATGCGCGAGGAGGACTTTTTACGATGCGTGCACCACCGCTACCAGTGCAAATGCGTACATTAAGCAACGATGGAGCGGTTGGAAGCTCTGCGAATTACCGTGCAGCCTCTGGCCATCTTAGAATGTTTTGAAGGAGCAGAACGAGTATATATACAAAGAGTTGGGCAAACGGTACATAGGCACGATTTGTTTCTGTTTTTTATGTTTTTTATATGATTACTCCCATACCGCCCTATGGGCTATGGCTAGGCTGGTTACATATGAAAATAAGGAAAAATGGAAAAGTAGAATAAAATTCTGCATCCTATTAACCCACAATCTCCAATGGTAATGGAGGGAGAAAAACAAAACCGACATGGAACCTACAACCTCCGACAGTAATGTAGGGAGAAAGAGGTAACATCAATGCACAACAAAATGTTGTCCCGCGATCCTCACTAGTCATGTGGAACAATCAGAGAACTCGAGTATGCAAAATTCACTTTGCCAGTCGAGGTGTGGTACATAGGCATGAGAAGATATGCCGAGGGGTGGATGGAAGCTACCTACACACCACGTCACCGTCAATGCTGAGGGGCCTGGAAGAAGTAAGGCTTACGTGGGCGCACAGACTCTAACATAGAATCTTGCCGACTGGTACCATTATGATATTCCCATTCTTTGTTGCGAAAATTGCAGCACTAACATCATGGTATGGTTGTTCGTATCCAACTGACAGCTGAACTGGTACCTTGCGGTGTCGTATCAAGGTCCTTGTTCCGTTAATATGTGTTCCCTTTTACTTTGGTCACGTAACCTCGCGTACAGTCTCAGCCCACTGCAGGCCCGCTTTATTACCCGGAGGCAGGTATGTAACCCATGCTGCTTAGCTATTTACCTGTCTACCATGACTTCACTGCTCCCTGTCAAAGGCTGCCATAGGCTTGTAGCTTGTACTTATGTGAACCGAAAAAAATAAAATAAAAAAAAAGAGACTTCACCGTGGCCGCAGGTGAACAAAATGAAGACAGTACACTAACTGCACATAAATACACTCAATCGGTTCTAAATCAGTCTCTATTGACCCCGTCCTAGCCCTGTCCTCAGGCCCTTCCCTTTGCCGTGCCATGGCGAACAGCTACAAGCGGGGTTACGTGATTTATAAAAAAAGAAAAGTCCGTTCCCTTTGTCTCTTCTTATCGCCATAGCCCATAGGGCAGCACGCGATGACTGTAATAAAAAAAAAAAAAAAAAAAAAAAAAAAAAGTCTCTCCTTCCAGCGTCCCACTTATACACATCTTTATAGTATCTACACTTGTCTCCAATGCGTAGACTCTTTGTGTTTGACTAGTCCTACCTTTCTCATCGGGCAAACCAAAACCAAACTAATCAGCTGTCCCTCCTCTCTTGCTTCAGCAACATAAAGCCCCAGCGATTTACGCCCCATCTCCAACCACTTCCAAACATTTCGAGCCTCTTAGTCACACTATCAGATGAAACTATAATTGATCAAGTTGCAGGTCGCAGCTCCGGTCTAGTTGTGACACGGGCTGGCGTTTGCATTAGAAGTAGCTTTGGAGATCGTGGTCTACTGTATTCCTTTCGGAATGGGTGAAAGCCGATGTAGGAATTGAGGGCAATGAGAGGGCAGATGAGAAGGCAAAAGCGGGGGCCGGCTGCATGAGATACATATGACGGACAAGCTACAGAAGGTGGGCTGCATCAAGAGTTAGTTAGGAAAAGGAAGGTGGAGAGGGAACGGGCGGGGGGGAAATATGTGAAGTGGTGCAGGAGGGGTCTCACCAACTACACATGGCTGCGGACTGCGAAAGGTGGAGCCATGTGGAGGAGAGAAATCAGTGGTGAGGTGCAATGCACATGTGCAGAGAAGTAGAATGCTGAGCATGTGGTGCATTGAGCTAGAGCGACCTCAGAGGAAGATAAGGATGGGTTACTAGTTACCTGGCAATCTTGGGAGGACTTAGAGGAGAAAAGGTGGAAGCAGGGGGCGACCCGATCGAGTTTTGGTCTGCCAGCCTCGATCTGGGCTAGCCGTAGGGCCGCAGGGTATGTTATGTGCTCAACGGGTGTATGTAGAGTCGATAGATAGTTGCTCAACCTGACCCGGGTATATGGGTCCCTGCCATAGGTAGCAGCTTGTATGCAGTGTTACGTGACTCAAAAAAGAAAAAAAAAATCCTTTCGGAGAGGACTACAGGTAGATCTCTCCTCACAACCTTGCTGGGTGGGCTGATGGTCAGCCTGCGCCTGGTCAACAGTCTCCACTAGCGGTGATTACAAGCGAGGCTGTATACATGAGGCTCATGAAAGCGTTTCTCGAAAGCGGGTTTCCACATAATCCGGGTGTGTGAGTGGATTTCAACATTTGAAGAATAACAACCATGGCGAACAGCTGCAAGCGGGGTTCCGTGAAATAAAAAAGAAAAAAAAAGGCTTCCGTACCTCTCAGCATGGGGATATCGAGAGCATATATACATGAGTATATCTTATGACAAGAAAAACATGCAAAAACCGAGATTGCAAACAACGGAGAACATGGCAGATTGGTGAAGCTGGTTTGTAATGCTGATTACTGTTCTTTGTAATACCACCATCGAGAACATGTGACAACTAGTTAGTGGCTGATTGTACGATCATATCTCAGATAGAGCCAATTGTTTGACAGTTGCGTACATATGTGATACTAGTTTAGAGCTCGTTGGGCAAATATTAGCTGTAGCTTCGTACTACGTAGCGTTCGCTCTCATTCGTAAATGCCCGTTGTCCCCGCTCTTGCTATGGTGCAATAGGATATTCGCATATTGCCCTACCTGTAGCTTGGTGAGAACCAAACGCGCAACAATGGTACTAACCTACATATGCGTATCTTTTGGCATCAATCGGCAGATCCCGCCGCAAATGGGCACTGCATGGCATTATTGAGCTTACAGAGTTATCGTGCATATCTTATCGGCATGGCTGTCGCAGGTCGATATGAAAAGCATCCTGTTGCAGTAGATTATTCTGCAATATCTATTTGTCATGTAATGCGATATTTCCGTGTATTTATTTCGTCGCTTGAGGTGCGTACAAATTACAGTAAGAAACATGCATCTATCTCCACCAGGGAAGAGCTTGCACTACGGCGCATTTGGCCGACATCGCAACAATTCTAATGGTTCTTTCATGGGTGAAAAAGCTATGCATACAAAAGCGACCGAGTACTCCGAATTTCTTACCTTTTTTTCCTTTTTTCCTTTTTTGTGAGTGAGTGTGGGTGGGTGCGGGGGAGGGGGTGTAACAGCTCAACGTCCCCGTAGTCGCGGGCCCAGTGAAACAGCAGGAGTCCTCCCAAAACAGTAAGGCCGAGACCTCTCCCAGCAATTGAAACACGAACTGGAGACCATTGTGGATCAATACATTGGACTAATGAATTAGTATTGCCACCCTACTTCGTCAGCTCTCACTAGGAAAAGAGGCTGACTGCTGAGCCTCTCAGCTGGATATATGTAGACTGTACTCGGATACTCCAAAACCCTAGGCCAATCAGTGCAATTGACCTATCCATCACAAGGTACTATGACCGAATATTGGGCTCTCCCACAACGAGACGATTAGTGCTATTAATGTACGATGGCTCTCTCATTTCTTTTGGGGGGAAAGGTGGAAGAAGCCGAAAGCTGTTCATTTACGATGAGTCTTATTGATGCACGATGAGTTCTATTCAACTATTACCTAAACTTCCACCCCTCTATGTAGCTTCGTGCAAAATAATATCATCTGTTTTTTGTAAGTGCTGAGCGCTTTGCAATGGCTTTTGATTTCTGCCTCCGAATGGAGCATCCGTAGTAACTATGTGCCGGGCCATTCGTAACAACGTTCCAGTGGCCACTAGCCCGGACTACTCAACGGAACGCTGGTTCGTGATCACACACTAGTACAACGCATTGACCTTTTTGTTCTGCGCACAGAACTACAACAGAATGTTGGTATGTTGGTGGCTGTTAAAATACTAGAAGGTTCGGAATTGTAATTGTCTAAATCATTTGTTTATTTTTTTGTTTTATTTACTCAAGTATTTAAACTTGATATTTTTCCATGCTGTCGGTATTTTGAATGTATTCTACATATATCGCATTCTGTTCCATACACTTCTCTAGTATACAACGCCAAGCCTATCATATTTACCTAAACTGGTAATTACTTTTCAGCCTCATTCCTTAACAATCTTTACCTATGGAGCCTTTTACACCCGAAATTCGCCATCAATTCGAGCTATATATTCAATCTCGGGATCATACAAATAGATATCAAATGGAACCTCAGAAGTGCCGTGAAATCCGAATTTTCTGTCGTGATCCAGAACGGCCCGTGTCTTCAGCAGCTGAGAATAATGTTAAAACTCTTGCTAAGGTAAGTATAACCTATAATGAGATTAATAAGATATTAACAAATTAGAAATTTTTTATTAATGAGGATGGCGTTCTAATGCGCAAAGCGAATCCTCCCCAAAACGAATACCATCGTGAGGTTATTATAGAAGATCGAGCATTTGACATTATTCAAGATGTTCATTGCAATCTTGAAGCTGTTTTTCCTGTCGCCGGAGGGGGTCATTCATCACGCTGTATTTTTTTTTGCCCTGTCGCCGGAGGGGTCCTTGATGAAGCTGATTTTTCCTGTCACTGGAGAGGTCCTTGATAAAGCTGTTATTTTCCTGTCGCTGGGGGTCTTTGATGAAGCTGTGTTTTCCTGTCGCCGGAGGGGTCCTTGCTGCTGCTGTTTTTTTTTTTTTTTCGCCGGAGACGGTCCTTAATGAAGCTGTTTTTTCCTGTCGCTGGAGGGGTCCTTGGTAGAGCTGTGTTTTCCTGTGGCAGGGAGAGGTCTTTAGTGACGCTGTTTTATCAAATAGTGGATGTGTGGATACGCGAGTGTGTGTGTGTGAGTTTGAGAGGGTGAATTGTAGGTAGAATGAGAGAATTCAAATTCTGAGTGGCCCGGGCCAGTCACGAACCAGCGTTCCATTGAGTAGTCCGGGCTAGTGGCCACTGGAACGTTTGTTACGAATGGCCCGGCACAACTACATGTTGCGGTACAATTAACTATGCTATGTCAGCAATTGCGATCGGCAGCCTCAAGTACTGTACTCAATTTCTTGCTATAGGCAGTCAGAGTAGCGTCTATGTGTGGTTACATGACACCAAAAAAAAACGCTTTCTTTTAAAGCTGATGGTCAGGGTTAATTAGCAGTTGTCGCTCTGTTCGAGGCTGAGCCTCAGCAGAGCATTTAAAGATACCGGGTAGTGGTTGGTGTATGATTTCAGCGCGTTGTCTTTTGCGAATGCTGTACAGTTGCCCTTTTTTTTTTTTTTTCTTTATATATTATTGATTCATGTAACCCCGCATACAGGCTAGCAGCCTATGACAGGGACCCATATACCCGGGTCAGGTCAAGCAAAACTATCTACCACTGAAATTGAGGGCACAGAAAGCGCAGCATCAGGGAAAAAAATAACATTGGCTCGGTATGGACATCCCTGTCAAGCGCCCCACCCTTCGGAGTGTATCGACCCCACTCGTTGCAGCGCGCCTCACGGTCGGGTCGCTGCTAGTCTTGCTGTAGTGCTGTACTAGTACAGTGTGTACAGGCTAGTGTTATTCGCTGTAACCTGAGGCCTTTCTAACGGAAATGGACTTGTCCATTCAGGAAGTGGCAGTGTGTACAGACATTATATTTACAATAAATGCAATCCTAGCTATAGGTAAGCGTTCTGATGCTCTTCAGCCGTGGCCTAAAACTAGTTGTTATACGGTGTCTCTGTAACATTGGAGAAAGAAAAGATTTTTGTCACTCCATATCCGCCTGACAGATGAGAGGATTTTTTATTATTTCAGATTGTCATTGGTAGTAGGCGACGTATTTCTTAACACTGCGTGGCATGGGTTTAGAGAACTATTGAAAGGAATATTTAAAGTATAATTATGTGGCCGGCACCGAGATCGAAGGAACTCAATTGCGATAGCAGGGAGCTGTAGGCTGATCCCAAGGAAATCTACAAGGCTGCTGGGTCTCGGAGCAATAAGTGCAGGCTATGGGGGCTGAGGAACGGCAGACCATTGATTGTCCGAGTACCAGGTCCGCTTAGCAGATCTGAGGGGGTGGCCATCGCGAGGGTTAGAGATGTTGCCCAGCTGGCATGCAGCCAAATTGACCAGACATTAAAGGCCTGGGCGTGCATGCTGAATAGATTCCAGTGTATTGTTTTTCTTTTTTCCTTTTTTTTTTTTTTTTTTTTAATTTCAAGTACCCCCCCTTGCCGCTACTCGCTACGGCAGGGCAAACTTTGTATCCAGCGTATAATTTGCTATATCTATTGAATACTGGTACAAGGTGCAAGCTTGTCGGTCTTAGACATACGAGAAGATTTATTTACTACGTAGTTTTCTCCTAGATCTGCTGGGGGCGAGTCGAGGGTTTTCCAATATTCAGATAGCACATGTGTGCTCGAGTTGATGTCGCTGGTGCATGCATTCCAATATTCAGATAGCACATGTGTGCTCGAGTTGATGTCGCTGGTGCAGGCATGCAATATGTGGGATAAGCCAAGTAAGTTAAATGGAAAAGCTGCTGAATCTCATTTGCTAGCAAAAAATCATGTGCACCAACATGGTAATATCTTGTGCAGCTCCGTTTCCAGTTCTTGCATCAACGAGTGAATTCATGGCGATGGCTATGTAGTCCCCTCATGCCTGTGTAGGAGACCACCCTCCTGCCCATGAATTCGTTATAAAGGCTTGTATAAAATGTCCATAAGAAGCACCCGCAGCGAAATGTTGTGGTTTTGACAAACGCTACTTCTATTTGCACCTTTCTTACTGCCGGAGCGTTCTTATACACGGGAGTGACATTCTTCAAGCCACCCAATTGCATTTGACCCTTACATTCACGACCGTTAGATGGCCTCAACTTTAGATTCATATTCCCTGATCGATATCCCCTCAGCTGCGTACCTCACATGGACCAGATTCACTTTTCCCACTGAAAATGGCGGCCAATTGGCAGTAGCAATGTCGGAATCAGACGCAAGGATGGTTATTGCATTCTATATCCTTCTGGTCACAGTCATGTTCAGCTTTACATGGGATATCCTCCTTTCGATGTTTATCCTAATCTTTACAACTAAGTGCATGTCACGTACGGACCACATAACCATTATTGCTGCTTGGAACTCTGCTGATCCTCTCCATGCACTACCGATCCTGATGAGGCATGCATGGACCATTTTCTGGGGTGTTCTTGGGAAGGATAATCCAAGTGAAATGACCTGGAAGACCTTTGGGTGTAGTGCAGTTATTGTATTCTTCTCGTTAGTCACGTGGGGAGGGGGCTTCGCTGCGGGATTGACATTCCCGGAGCTCCTCGTTATTGGAACTGCAGCACCCGTCAATCCAGAAATTGTGTTCTATCCTAATTTTAACACCAGTGCCTTTTCAATCACGAATCAGCAAATTATGGAGTACATCACGACTAGCACTTTACCAGCCATTGCTAATGTTGAAGCATATGAGAAGAAAATTGGAGCACATGTCAATGTCACAATCAGTGATGTTGTTCCTAATTTTAACAACACTGGCGAGACGCGCTACAGGATCCACTATCGCTATACTGTGAGAGGATTGGACATGGGCTTGCAACATCTGAGTCAACTTGTCCTACATGTTGAGGGACAGTGCAACTTTGAAGATTCCTGGTATACCCGAATCCAAAACTCTTCCATACCTAATGGGGGGGAATTGGAAATGTACAATTTATGGCCATCCAATAATGACAATGCATCAGACTGGCCATTTACAACACGGAATCTACTAGTGCCTATACCAATTGCCCAAAGGCAGGCCCCATTTGCAAAGTTCCTCGGCGTACTATACAATATCGACAATGATGGCATTTGGGATAATCAAAAGACAGGAAAAACCTACTATACAATCACCCCCTCCACTGCCAAGCGAATGTCATATACTGAGGGAACGGATGCTTGGTATGCGACTCAGTTAAACCCTATAGAACCACTGCGGGCATACAACTATACATACGAAGTCAATCCTGGTAGGCCACCTCTCAGATGCCAGGAGGACAACCGTTGGTCATACAAGAACTGGCAGGGAACAATAGCAGATTTCCTGACTAAAACCAACAATGCACCACCTGTCACAATACCACAGGCAATCAAGGAGATTTTGTCGACACAATTGATCGTTCCAGTAGTTCTCAACCTTGGAAGGTCAAATATGGCTGCCGCCTTAAAATCTTCTACCCGTGCGGAAAGCCCTGACAATCTACTTTTTGCTGCGACTGAGTCAGCAGAGGAAGATATCAGAAGATTGGTTTATGCAGCCTTCCTTATAAGCAAAGACATGTTCCGGCACTCAGCAGTAAGCGGAGCTGCACTTGGAAACAAATCCGATTTCGACAATGTGTTGCAGAGTGAAGATGGCAGTTACATGCAAGGCGCTGGGGACTTTATTTTGGTCACTCGACATGTGGTTGCTTTAAGCTTTGTTCAAATGATGGTGGTACCAGCTATTCTGGTAGTGTTGCTGCTCATTTCCACCAGCGTGAGACTTGCGAGGAAAGGCATGAAATTGCAGAATGGTGAACAAGGGAGATTTAAGCGTTTCATCTTGTATGCTTCTGGGTTTGAAGCAGCGCAAATGTACAGAATGCTTGATGAGGCACTTGCAGAAGACGGGAGAGCGCCAACTTGGTCCAATCATCGAGGGTGGACCCCATTCGTCACCAGTGACACCCAGGGAGTACCAGTACCCGAACCACATGTTCCAGAGAATTCCAGTGGTAGCATCAGCATGAGGCTTCGAAGCCAACGGCAGTATCAGCCCGCAGGCCTTGATTACTCTTCCAAGAGCACATCTCCATAAAACAGAAGCATCGCTTGCAGAGGCAACCCCACGGGAGAGAGGCCCGCTGAAGACTTCTTCGGGAGTTGTCAGCTCTATGTGGGCCCAATTAATGCCCAATAGTTCTTGCTGTACCAGTCTTTCCTCATTGGCGATGCGAATGTGAATTCCATTTGTTTCTGTGTTGCTCTGCTCTCTAGTTATACTGTTGGTTTTCTTGATCTTTTCCCCGCTTTTTCCTTTCTTGTTTTTATCTTCTCGATGGCGAAGAATCCAATATATCTGCCGCTTCCTGTCCTTGCACTCTATGCGTCTTATGTTTTCCCTCGTTTAACTACTTGGACTACGGAACTTCCATTACCGATGTAATGAAGGCTCAGCAGCATCCGCGGTCTTGCACAGGGTACCGATATCTAGAACTGGCGGAACGAGGTCTCAAGGGCGAACTCAATGGTCAAATGTCAAGGAAAGATCATAAAAGAAGAGTGGTCAATTGTCTTGTGTATGCGTGTCTGGTCTGTCTGTCTATATTTGCGTATTCATGTCTCCGCTATCTGATGTGCTCATACAGTCCTATCTACATCAATTCATAGACCAAACATCCACATCTCGCTTCTTGAATATAAACTCGCTTCCTTAATATATATTCTCATCATCATATGGCCTTCCTGACAATTAGCGTTTCGAGCCGTGTTTTGCCTTATTCTTCCCACCGGTACTGTGGTTACCACCACACCGAGTGGTACGTTATACACCAAGAGTATTTAAAGTACTTTGCTCCGACCGTAGAAATCGACGAAATTTATCTTTTACGGAATTGAATGTTACGATCATCTACGGTTCACGGTTTTTATCCGCTACATTACGGTCAAGGCGGCGCAGCAAATTTCCGCTTTCAACGCCATAGAAACGGTAAATTCTCCGGTTTTCCAAGTCTGATGACTGATGAGTACGCTGATAGGCCGCAGGACTGATAGATGTAGACGTCCTACTCTCATGCCATACACATCTCATGAGACAACGGAACAAAAGGTTCAGCAGCTGAGATATCAAGACTCAACTTGCAACATGCCACGGGTTAGCGAGCGCAAAATTCTAGCGGAATGGATCCTTGACAGCATAGACGCAAGCTACAAAAAGCAGAGTCAGCATGGCCTATTTTCCTTTTCTAATTCTGGTAAGTATGTATAACAGTGGGTCGGCGGTTTGCAGAACCTCTCTGGGCAGGGCCATGACTTATTTTCCCGAGGTGTGACTGGTTCTCCAAAACTCCGGTCCGTGCCTGAGGCACTATCCTACCGCACTGACCATCCTGGCATTCCAGGCGATATAAATCCGTGCCCAACTCACATTTCATTGCCAGAATATAGCGATTAGTTGATCAGGCTGAATCGTCACTAGCAGTATGGGTGGATATCCCCTTCTCAAGGAAGTGCTTGACAATATGCACGTGTATGTACATTCGATAGAAGAACGTAAGTTGTGACTCAGCAAAAGCCTAACAAAAGAGGACATATTTTTTTTTTTTTTTTTTTTTTTTTTTTTTTTTTTTTTTTTTTTTTTTTTTTTCATTAACCGCGTGCCGCCCTTGGAAAGAGGACATATAGTCAAACCTGTTCTATTGGATAACGTCGGGACCGGAAGGTTTTTTTTTTTTTTTTTTTTTTTTTTTAAAAAATATATATACCATTAATCGCGTGCCGCCCTGTGGGCTATGGCGATGTTAACTACAGGAAAAAGAGGAAGAAAATAAGAGAAAACGAAAGAGAAACCATCTCATCGTTCCACCCAGTCCATCAGCGCGGCTATCAGGTCCCTTTCCCCTTCGCCCCCTTGCGGGGGTGCGAGCAGTGCGTCCTTCCCCCCTGGCCATTTCAACTTCCATGCCCGGCATCCACTGAGTACATGCTCAGTGGTCTCCTCTTCCCCGCACCGCCTGCACTCCGGTCCGTCCATTCTGCCGAGTTTGTGCTGCCATGCCCGTAACCCTTTGCCACCTATCAGGCCTGCCAGTGTCTCCACTCCGTGTCCTGAGGGTTCATCTAATAAGACAGCCCTGCCATGGCGAACAGCTACAAGCGGGGTCACGTGAAATAAAAAAAAAAAAAAAAAAATCTAATAAGGCAGGTTATCCGCTTTAGACAGGTTTGAGTGAACAGGTCAATTTTCGTGCTATATATTGCCTTTCACCACAACCCGACGTGCACCACGTCCCGACGCACGTTTCACACCAAAACTGAGCATGCGCGACAACATATATCTCAACCACCAGAAATAGAATTCTGCATGCGCTTTTCAGGGGAATAAAGTGTTATTCTTCACCTCTAATACCTCTACTTGCTCTGAACAGACATTGTAATCAATTAACAGCACCATCAGTTTTGCATTGCAAGTCTTGGCATGCATGTATATGGAATTCCCATACAAAGTGCAACTGGACGGTAGAATGCACTACTTCCTGTCAACGCTCACCATAATGTGCCAGAGAGTCTCTCCAATAGGTCTCTTTATGACTAGTGCTTCGATTAGCCTGATGCTATTAAATGCACCAAATTGCCATTTCTGCTAGTTTTCCGATACAATTATTGCATGCAGTCTCTATTAAAAAAAAGAATTTTGTAAATACCTCCACCACTTGTTCAAAAATTTTCTCGGTGCACTGAGCACATCTTTGAATAAGGTAAGATATTGACACTCAAATGTCCTACTAGTAGTCTTTATCAAATTTTAATGCAAGGTGTGAGAAGTTGGAATTCAATACTAGTGGTATTATACAGTCTACCCTTTCTATAACGAAAACCAAAAATCTGGCACTTTTTTTTCGTTATAGCAAGGTTTCGTTATAGAATATTGTGGCAAAATAGTCATGTCCTTGGCAGCTGAATTTAGAAGCCACGAGTACCTAAGGAATTTATGGCAACAGATTTTAACTCTGTGATTTTCCTCCTTGTGGAAATAACCGGAGAAGGAAAAAATCGAGAGTACAGAAGTATTGATCAGGTACTATGTAGATGCAAAAATCAATCATGTTGAAGCAAAATTACCTACAAAGCCGAACCTCAGGTTAGAAAAGCAGCAACTATGTAAAAAGAAGACTGGAGCTGCAAAAACAAAAAGAAACCCTACACGCAGTTCGAAAGCATTTCACAATGAATCCGGTACAATCCAAGCACACCCTTTTTTGTAGAATTGGGCCAAAACTAACTAGGGAGTTTTTAGTTGTGCAATTGGGTGGTTCTTGATTAGTCATGCATTCCACTAGCCATTTTTCGTTATAGCAAGAATTATTTGTATGTAGACAGAAATAACTTTCACTCAATCTAATTTTCGTTTCGTTATTTGGTGGATTTTCGTTATAGCAAGAGGTGTTTGAGTGTAAATAGAATAATGCCTCCGTTCAATTTTCGGTATAGCAAAGTTTTCGCTATAGCGAGTTTCGTTATAGCAAGGGTAGACTGTAGTGAAAAAACATATGCCAAGCCTATGCCAATGTGTGGTGGGAATCATAACCCCCTTCAAAACATCATCTCTGAAGAAGCTAGGGTGCGGAATATGAAGATTAGTCCTTCATTTAAACCCTCCATAAGCTGGATGCCAAATTCTATTCTGGTGGTTGAGATATATGTTGCCGCGCGCAGTCAGTTTTGGTGTCAAATGTGCGTCGGGACGTGGTGTACGGCGCATTGTGGTGAATTACCCAGTAGTCCTTTTGAAATCTGGCCTACCAAGCGTTCTTGTCAACTTCCAGATTTGGGTTGTATCTCACCCCAGCTTCAATGTGTCGCTCTGCTTCTTAGCGATCGTCCGCTTTGCTGTTCCTGTCGTAGGCTGGTACCCTGTATGCGCGGTTATGCGACCTCCGTCGACAACCAAAAAAAAAACAACAGCACCTCTGTCGCCACCTCGAGCTCGTCTTGGAAACTTTTTAATTAGATAGAACATAAATCCTATTTGGTATGCAATACATACTTATATAGATTGTCAATGACGTGTGAAATAGTGTTTGTAGTCTCTCATAGCCAAACAGGTATCAATTTGCATTGAGCAGGGTTACGACCGGCAAACTCGAGTGCGCAATCGGCAGTTGCCGCCAAGACAGTCGCTCTGACTGTGTTCAAAACAGTTTAGACGGGCGTTGCCAAGCCGGACCTGAGCTTGAGCCTCAGCTTTGAGCCTCAAACAAAACCCCCACAGCCGCCAGCGCAGCTGATACTTCCAAACCTCCATCGGTTCCCGCCATGAAGTCGTCGCCGCTGCTGCTCGCATTGCTGCCACTGGAAATCGTGTTCCAGATCGTGGGACAGCTCACGCCGCGGGACGTGCTTAGCCTGCGCCAGGTCGACAGACTCCACCACGCGGTGTTCACGAGCGAGGCGGTGTGCACGGAGGCGGTGCGGGCGTTTTTCGGGAGCGGGTTGCTGCATGGTGCGGGGGCGCGTCGCATGCGTGCGCGAGAGGTGTTCGACAGGTGCGTACATATTGCTTCCTCAGTTCGGTGGCGAGAAATAAACAACAGATCCAAAACCAATGTGACCCCGCGGGATGGACGTGGGCTGGCTCGGCGCCGTGCTGACTAGCAACCGCCCGAGCTCCAGGGTCTGCAAGCGCCGCGACCGCTTCCGGCGCCGCCGCCCAACGAGCTCCGCAGTGTTCACCGCCGCGGACGTGCGCGGCGCCGTTATCTCCACCGACCCCGCCGTCCTGATTACCGCCACCGGCGGCCACACCCCGCTCACGGCCGCGGCCATCGAGATCCGCCCGCTGGACCGCGACGCCGCGCCGACGCACGCGTACGCGGCCGCCTCCCGCACGATCGACTTCCGCGCGGAGATGGCGCTCGCGCTGGCCGAGCTCGCGCGCCGCGCGCCGGGCGTTTGCGCGCGGCCGGGCCCGTCGTACGTGCTGCCACCGGAGACGCAGAGCGGCTCGCTGTGCTCCTGGGACAAAGCCTGGGACGTCGGCCTCAGTCCCCCCGCGCGGCACTACCTCCGCTGGCGCAGCTTCCACGCGCGCGCTGCCGCAGCCGCGTGCGAGGTCGGCCACCTGCTGGCGGCCCAGTCCGGGCGCTTGCTGGTGTCTACCGCGACGTTGCACGACCTGTGGGACTTCCGGCTGAGACCGTATCCAGGCGGCATTCACAGCCCGATCCGGGACGGTTCATCCCACTGGTGCGAGGGGCTGGGAGCGAATTCACCCTACTGGCACAATGGCACCCTCGGGCCTTATTGGGACACCGCGGCAGCCCGCGAGCTGTTCTCGGCCCCCACGATGCTTGCGGTCGTCGACACCGGCCTCGGCGCTGGCCGGTCGGGCCCCCGCGCGAACTTTCCGGTGCTGCAGACCTGGCCTGTCCGCAGCTTCGCTCACGATCTGTTCGTGCCCCCGGCGGCCTGCTCTGCCGCAGTCAACCAGCACTACGCTGTGTACAAGGTGGGCCGCCCGCCCGCGGCAGGCGGTGCCCCGGCGGGTCACGTTAACATCGTCGTGGTGCGGCTGTGCGGCGCGGGCGTGATGACCCCGCAGGACCTCGTGCCGCACACGCAGGCAGTGCGGAACACCGAGGACGGCGCACTGGGCGCGGACCGCGACGGACGCTTCTTCTTCCACTGCGTGGAAGCCCCATGGTGGAATCCGAAGGCGCCGGACGATGACGGCCCGGGGCCTCAGCCGTTGCCGCCCGCAAGGGTGGACATATACAAGCTTGCGCCTTGCTGGGGCGCTGGCGAGAGTCCTGTGAAGATCGCCAGCGTGGCGCTGTGGGGCGTGCGGGAGGTGTGCTGGCACTTTCGCCCAAACGTAAGCTTGCATTCCCTGACCACCTGTATATGTCTCCAATGTTAACCGCGCCCGCATGACAGTATCCAGGTGCAGGGGATTTATACGATTGCCCGCTCAGCCAGCTGCTTGGCATCTACCGCCCGGATCACATCACCCTCAGCCTCTCATTCGCACTCCCAACGGGCGTATCCGGGCACTATCACTACCGTGACGCCGCCGCGACGCTGACCTACACCATCCCGACGACCAAGGAAGGGCTCACCAGCTTCCTGCGCACCCGCAACCTCCTCGAGGCCTCCCCGCCCCATGTCCTCCAGGTTGACCTGTACCCCGACCCTCACGGCGCCATCAAGTGGGACTTTTACATTCGGGGCGAGCTGCCACGCGTGTTCCCCACGCGGGTCGCCCTCCCCAGCTACGACTCCGACTCCGACGGCAATACATGCATCGCAGGCGCCGAAATGCCACGCCTCCGCCCACAGGCCGGCGTCCACAATACCGCCGGCTGGCCTTTCCAGCTGTACACGCACCGCGGGCGCCTGAACACGTCGTTCGCACCCACGGGCGTGCTGCCCCACATGCACGCCATGGTCCCGTACCTCACCCGCGAGTTTGAGCCGCCGGCCAGCTTACCCCTGCGGCGGCATGTGCAGCTGCCGAGGTGCGCGTTCACGACCGTGAGGGGCGTGGGGGACGGGTGGGTGGTATGCCATGCACACGGGAGGACGGAGGACTATGTTATACTAAGGTTTGATTAACTTCCCACGTGGTGGTTAGTCCAACTCTCGCTACAAGCATAATCCTTGCCCTTAGGGCAGTGCCTATAGCGGAGCGGGAAACCTCGTTGCAGAGAGTTTCACCTCAACAAAGTATTCCTACCTCAGTAATCGTCCAAGTCATCTATATTTTCCGGTAATTCTGCGTTGTGTATTGGGTCGTTACGATAGATTAAATTAGATTCTTACATTTTTTACGCTTTCGCCTTTGCAAGGGGGTATATGGTTGTGCGGAACTCGTCCTTGCTCAGTAGAATATAGAAAGACTATGATATTTCCCGGCTTCTCATTGAGCGTTTCTGAAATAGATTCTATGCTGTATCCCTCCTTGCTCAACTTTACCCTAGAACCTCCACCACTTCATTTCTAGTCTTGCGGTTTTTCCAGAGTTTCTGCAACGCGTAGCCATTGAATCCAGCTTTTTACCACCGGTAACCGAGACCTCAACATAATCCAATACCGCAACCTCCCTATCGCTCAATACGTACAATTCAATACACCGCATTCCCGCCATCCTCAAGCCCCAGGCGTCGGAATAATATTTCGCAGTGCGGAGGGTCCCCAAAACAAATAAATACCCCATGTACATTTTTTTTCTTTCTTTTTCCTGCATAACGATCTGACCCTCCAATCTTGCGGACCATGTCCGGAAGTGTCGTGTCCCGGATTTCGTGTTTCCGATGGGAAATTACGTCGACTCTCCATCCCGGATGCAGGATGCGGAAGTGAGATTGGGGGACTTTGGTTATATTTTGCGGAATGCGGTATGTGCTGCAGCGGTAGATTACTGGAGGCATGGGTGCTGGGATGAGGAGTTGAGCGAGTGAGCCGGGTGCGGGAATTGGAGCCAAGATGAAGCATACGGGTATTGCATTAGAAACGGGAGATCCAATAGGGGTATTCAGATGTTCAGTGATAAACCTTTACGGGCGGAGAAAATGGTTTTTCTTTGAATCGGAAAATCTAGGCTTTTGTCAGGTTTCTATTGTTTTTGGAAAATCTCGACAGGGGGAGGCGTGTTGGTGGGGCGGCAAATAATAGATTTTTGCTTTGTACGGCGTATAAGAAACAATTTTGACGCAATTTTCCGTGATCGAAGAGGTGTGCGGGTAAGCGGGCATGTGGTCCATATTGCCGTCCAGCCACCTTTCCAATGCGGTGTTGCGGGGGGGGGAAGACACCGGAATTAGCCTCTATTTTCCAGAGTTACCTTGCTGGGGGGCCACGGGAGCTTACTAGTATAGCAACATGGCTAGAGACGGCTCGTTTGAGCATATACGCTTGTGAATATGGGATGATAGTCCATGAATACTTCTTCTCAGCAAAAAAAAAAAAAAAAAAAAAAAAAAATCTATGTACAAAGCTGGGGGGGCGGGGTCACTCAGAATAAATTTTAAACGGAGAGTAGATATATTAGAAAGCGTAGCGAAATCGAACCATACAGAGGAGAAACTTTTGAATATTTATCCCTAGAGTTTTTGGGCGAGGTATACTGAGAAACAGCGAAGTATTTTATATAGCGCTATCTGCTTACGGTATTTTAATTCAGATTTAATCCTTGCAGCGATCACTGCCACAAGAATTATGCTACGAGACAGTTGATTCCGCAACAAATACCCATTGTGGATGTACTCGCTGGTCCAAAAATTATTGGAATGGCTGACTCACGAATACTTAAAAGGTATTGGAACGGCTGACTAATTATTCGCGAGTCAGCCGTTCCAATACTTTTTAGACTAGCGATCAATGTACAGAGCAACTTTGAATAAAATCTTACCTTGCTATCACAAACGGCAAAAATTCGGCCATTTTCATTCGTTATATCAAGGTTTCGTTATAGCATATTGAGTGGCAAATCTGTCAGAACTCTGAACTTTCAGCAATAGACTTTAATTCCACAATTTCACTATCGAAGGAAATTAATCCAAGTAGGAAATATTTCTACAAATTAGAGAGTAGTTGAATATGAAAATTGTAAATATATATATCAACATACTCGGAGAAGAATGTGTTTGGCATTGAGGAAGGTAGAAAAGCAACAATTATGCAAAAAGAGATTAGAGCCAAAAATATAAAAAGAAATTCTAAAAGAATTTTTTTGTGGATAAAAAGGTGTGATACTAATATAATTATAGTAAGTGTGGAAGGCATGAGTAGGAGATTCAGAGGTGACAATGGACATGTACTCGGGGGTGCGGCATAAGTCTGTGGAATTATGCAGAGCCAAGATACTCACGTGGATTCACGTGGTACTTCTGTTGCTATGAGGCCTATGGAGCCAAGGAAAAGTGGTGTAAAAAAGGACGAAAAGTCTGTGGAAATTTTTGTATGGGAAACCCGCAAAATTTTTCCACAGACTTTTAGTATGATAAAATGCTATATACACGACAATACTAATATATGAGAAAATGCAAAAATTTCGTAAAACGACTCAAAAAAAAAAATATTGCAACCATGGAACGCACTTGAAAAACTCAAAAAACTTGAAACTTGTAGGAAGAAATAAAAAAAAAAAAAAAAACTCATACCACAAGTGAAAATCAATAGGCGTCGCCTCCCCATCAGGCTGTTGCTGAAAGAGGGGGGGGTATGTGTCATATCCTGTATACTTGTATGTAAGGAGGGGCAGGACGGAGATTCTGCTCCTTTCTCCTAACCTACATCATACAAGTACAGTTCTTTCTTAAGATTTCCGGCTTTGAGAGAAGGAATTCTCCCATAGTACTGTTCTCGTGCCCAGCGGAGTACTAGTGCTAGCAGAGGACTGTCAACACTAATAGAAAAACCATTAAGTTAGCTAAGAAGTTAGATATAGTAGAAGAGCTATCAAACCTACCTATTGAGCTGAAGCTGCTGATAGAGAGCAATCAGACGTGAAAACAGAGAGCTACCGATACCGGGCTCTCATGATCTACTGTTTATTTTCTGTTGCAACCGCGCGCGTTCAACTTGTTTACTGACTGACCTATCACAACTGCAGCAGAAGTACCATGTGAATCCACGTGAGTACCTTGGCGCTGCATAATTCCACAGACTTACTGGCAACCCCGAGTACTTTGATTAGTCATGTATTGCATAGCTGCTTTTCGTTATAGCAAGAGTAATTTGTATGTAGATAGAAATACATAACTTCACACCTAGCTTATTTCCATTCCTTTATTTGCTGGAATTTCGTTATAGCAAGAGGCATTTGAGCGCAAATGGGATGAAGGTACCACGACATTCTCAGTACAGTATAGCAAGGTTTTCGCTATAGCGGGGTTCGTTATAGCAAGACAACACTTCGTTTAGAATATTGGGTGGCATGATTAGTCATGTCCTTGGCAGCTGAATTTAGAAGTCGGCAACAGATTTTAACTCTGTGATTTTCCTCCTTATGGAGTAGGACAAGAGGAGAGTACAAAAATTGAGAGTACAGAAGTATTGATCAAGTACTATGCAGATGCACAAAATCAATCATGTTGTTGAAGCAGGAGGGAATCAAGACCCCGAAAAAGACTAGCGAGGACGGAGACCCGCTGATGGTGCTGATGAGACGGTTCGATGAGTAGGAAAATCTTTTGCTTTTCATTCTGAGAATAGGAGAAGGACTTCTACTTTATTCTATGAGATTGGGGAAGGACTTCTACTTTATTTCACCTCATTTCCTTTTATTATGTATTTAACCTCGCGATAGCGGCATGCGAGTACTGATATAAAAAAAAAAAAATATAACAAAAAGCAAAATTACCTACAAAGCCAAACCTCAAGTTAGAAAAGCAGCAACTATGCAAAAAGAAGAGTGGAACTGCAAAAACAAAAAGAAACCCGTTCGTTCACAAATGAATCCGGGGACAATCCAAGCACACCCTTTCTTGTGGAACTGGGCCAAAACTGACTAGGAGTTTCTAGTTGATTAGTCATGCATTCCACTGGCCATTTTTTCGATATATGGTGGAGTGCACCAGTAAGCATTCGGCCACCTGCTGACTAATACACCAAATTCCTGACCCATGTACTCCGTAGCTTAGGCTGCCCCGCTCGCCCACTCTCTTTGTTTCCCTTGAGACTTTTGGGCACCTCATATCTCCACATCGCAACGGTTTTTAATTTCGGACAACTTGAATTAAGCTTCTACAGGTGAGTGCAATTTCATAGCTTCTATTTATCTATGAATATTAACTAGATATGTGCAGTTCTACTGATATTCCGGCATTCACCATAATGGCTCGTCCTACCAAGAAAAGAAGAGCTATATTAAATGCTGTTGCTGCTAGGAAAGAGAAAAGGAGAGCACTTTTGGTGGAAGTAGATGCCGGCGAGCCACCTGCAATAGAGATGGACATCCCCAGACCACTTGTATATAGTGAAATTGAGGAGCCTTCGGTGGATGAGTCTGAGAGTGATCTAGAAGAGGAGGAACATAATGAGCAGGAGGTTCAAGACTTGAACATACCGGATCTGTAAACTCCGGCCGTTATTAAATAAAATGCTTGGCAGAAATACAATATCATAGGGATGGCAGCAAAAATAATGGAAATTCCCTAATTTGGAAGTGGATCGACAATCACAATTGAATCTAATTATGTAAAGTCAAGTTTAGTAAGCGTGTTCAAGGTGAATGCAACGGTGGGGCAGCCAAGATTGGACGCATAAGTATCAGTATAGCAAATATTATTTGTATGGAGACAGGGGTGCAAGAGCCTGGCAATTCCTCCGGTATTGTTAGTGCGTCCGGTATAGCAAGAGGGGTCTGTAACGGAACGGAATGTAGCAGCCTGAGAGCATCCGTTATAGCAAGGGAAAAAATGATCAACCACTTGGGTACATCCACTTTGGATCTTCGAGCTGGAAGTCCTTCAATCTCCCGAGCTCCCTTTCCGGCACGGGTAGGTTGAGAATGTTCCTTACTGACAGTTCAATTCCCAGTTATTGTAGGTATTTTTTTTTTTTTTTTTTTTTTTTAATCACATAACCCCGCTTGTAGCACTTGGCCATGGCAGGGTCCCTGGGCAAGCCCTCATAGCCCGGAGACAGGCTAAACTAACTCTCTACGTACATGGCCCCCACGCGCCATCGCCCCCGCTCTCCTAGCTTCTAGAACTTGACCCCAGCGAAGAAATTCTCCAAAACGTCATACTCCTCCCCATTCTCCGCCTAGTTATTGTAGGTAGGCAGCGTGATATACAAAACCAATGTTACTACCTGAAGGAAGGAACTAGACTACCACCACCGAGTGTCCCGTTTCAGCAAACAATAACTCACAGAATATACCTCTGATACGTGCGGCGAATTAATTATGGACTAAATCGACCGCGCTGAATGCGATTATGAAGGAAAAACGGCGAAAAATTCACATCTATAGCATCTACAGTTGTATCATCTCTCGACGTTGCGAGATAACCCCCCCGGCTGCCGCTCTGCAGCACTCCACCAGCCTTACAGAATAGGCGCAAATGATACCGCCAGTGATGTTGCCAACTGAGGTGAGTAAAAGCTCGGGATCTACAGAATGACACTATCCTTCATAGTCAACCTGAAATAGAGACCTTTTGCAAGAAGCTTTAGAGTTTTCCAAATGCCTAGAAACCTAGGGGTCTACCGTTGTACGCTCTAGAGTGCCAAAAGACCTTTCGTATAGGCTCTAGGGAAAAGCGACAGCAGAAAAACAGAGATAGCGCTTATCGATTATGAGCTCCACCGTGCACTTGTTACTTCAGTGCCAGCGGGAGTACTTAGCTAAATGCCCAGTTTCCTCTTCCAAACCCATGAGTTAATAGTAGGGCTTCTAGAATTCACAGGATATCTTGCGCCTTGCCATAGCTACCGTAGTTGTTGAGATATTCCGAGTTAAAGTTGTAGAGCTTTAATAGGGGGGTGAAGCTTGGTCGTGTTCTCGTATCCAGTTTTCTGCTGCGACAAACTTCATTATGTAACTAATAGGGGCACCGCAGGGGTCGGGAAGATCTAGAGCTTCTTTGCGAAAGGTCTCTAATTTATTTTTTCAAACAGGTTGCTGCTTCAAACCTCATCAACCTCCAACTCTAACTTCGGCAACTTTAATTTCAACCCAGCTGGCCCTGAATTGGACTTTATAGGCGTAGCGGCTCGTGTGGAGGCAACCCCAGGTGATTCTAGTAGCTCTAGCGCTACAGAGTTCAACTCCCCCGGCAACCACCCCACCATGAGCTCTCCCAACACCAACCACAACAGCACCTACCTGTATTCTTGCTCACGTCCTCGACCACGCCCTCGCCTGTCGCAACCATGGCTGCAGTGTCCTTATTCTACCTATGGTCCAACAACAGCCGGTTGATGATAGCCACTATCACCGCCACCCCCGTGCACGTAGAAAAAAACAGAGAGCAAGCAAAAATTAAAAACAGGTTATTCTAGTTCCACTCGAATTCAATTATATGGAACCAGAACATTACCACGGATTTAATGAGCGATTGGAGGAATACCCCCGGTAGCCTTGCTCTGTTCCCCTTCTTTGGTAAGTATCTGGCTCTGTTTTTGGTTCTTGCTAGGTCTCATATGGCAGCAGTCTTGAATGGAACTGTGGTTCCAGCCCAGGACTTGATTCTTCACTAAATGGCCGGTGTGCAAAGAGGTGGATAAGCAGTTTATGTATATACATCAATATGCAATTGCTATGGGCTCAAACTGTTTCCAAGTTGAGAAATCTTATACTTGATTTCCCTCTATTTGAGGGAGATGAGGAGAAGAGCAAGAACCTCTCTACCCCCAAAGATCTACAGTGACCCGTAAAAAGTCTTGGGGAGTATGCATTATTGCGATAAGTGTGTCCTGCAATATGCAAATCGAGTCTGCATTTATCTTCTGGAAAAGGAGATCGCTTTTGCCTAACGAATACAGACTCAATCTACATATTGCCTTACCCCAATGTTGCCTAATACCCAAGAGTTTTTACCGGGTCACTGTATGACCCAAGTCCAGAAACCTTTATAACCCTGCCAAGAAAGAAAATGCACCAAAGAGATGACTAAGTTACAGAATATTTACACAGTGAATTGTCTCGGGAGAAGTAAAAATGAGGAGCGAAGAAGTAACAAGCAAAAATGAAGAATTCGGCTGGTCGGGCGGAAAATGGCGAGTGCGAGTGAGGTGCTACTGCTGGGAAGGGGGGTTCTGCTCTTGCTGGCGAAGGGCGGCTGCTCATATTGTAAGTAAAATTCAATGAGAAAATGAAGTGAGAGGTTCCCACCATAGGTTCTAGCCTAGGAAGGGCCTTTGTGGTGGGTGGTTGAGAGAGGTGTCGGGGCGGCAGTGGCAGCAAAGTGAGTGGAAGAGTCAAGTCCATGGAGTAGCCTCCGGTGCAAAGGCCGCAAGGACATGGATGACTCAGCCGGCGATCGTGAGCTGGCACCCCACTAGTAAGTAGTATGTATGTGAGTATTCACGTTAATGGGTCTTTCCTTGGTGTGTGTATGCAAGGAAAAGGATGTGATCGCGGCCTTATCATGAGTGGGAAGTGATAAAATCAAAGATCTTATGTGAATGTGGTGGAGCTATAGATGCGACCTGGTCACGTGAAAAGGGTTTGTTTGTTTCTCTGCCTCCATGCAACACAGCAATGCTTGACGGCGGCGTCATACACAGTAACTACAGGCTTATGTTTACATGGCATGCGCAGCATCGATCTCTCTGTTATGATAGCTCGAGAGCAAGTTGTGGGATTTTTTGGGGCATCAAAAATTCATTAGACATGCAATACTGGGATTTTTATTCCGAATGTAAGTATAGAGAAACACATAAGCACATATATTAGATTATTGGATTTATACTGTAATTCACCACAAAGCGACGTCCACCACGTCCCGACGTATGTTTTACACCAAAACAGACCGCTTGCGACAACATATATCTCAACCACCCGAATAGAGTTTTGTATGTAGAAGCGTTAAATTAAGGACTATTCTTCATATTCTGCACCTTAGCTTCTTCAGAAATGCTGTTTTGAAGGGATTTATGATTCCATGAAATTCACATCCTATGTTGGCGTAGGCTTGGCATATATTTTTCACTGCAATATTGAATTTCACTTGTCAAATTCAATTAAATTTGATGAAAATAGTAGGACATCTGGATATCATTATGTTACCTTACTCAAAGATGTGAGAAGCACACCAAGAGAATTTCTGAAGAAGTGGTGGAGTTATTCACAAAATTCATATTCTCATGGAAATTTGTATGCAACCATTGTATAGGAAAACTACCGGAAATGGCAATTTGATGTGTGAACTAGGCATTAAGCAACATTGAACCAATTAAAGCATCAAATATCCAGAGACCCATTGGGAAGACTCTAGCCAATTCTATCGCCATCATGGTGAGTGTTTAGGGAAGGTAGTATATTCTACCTTCCAGTGCACTTTGTATGGGAATTCCATATAATGCATGCCAAGACATCAATGGAAATGTCATTGCGCCATTAATCAACCACACTATCTTTTCGGAGCTATTAAAGGTGAAGAATAGCCCTTTATTTGTTTCCCTTGAAAAGCGCATACAAAACTCTATTCTGGTGGTTGAGATATGTGCCGTGCGCGGTAAGTTTTAGTGTAATGTGCGTCGGGACATGGTGTACGTGGCGATTGTGGTGAAAGATAGTATAAGGACACACCCTTCCAGTCACATATGTTTGACGGGAGGGCACTTTTCGAGCAACGAGCATACCAGAAACTTTTTGTGGTTATATAATCTACATATTCTAAGTCATGGGAGCAATTAGATTATGCCTGAAGGTTGCTAGGAGTGCTAGAGACAGGGTACAACACTAGCATTTCCTGGAACCCCGCTGCAACAAGTGTTCATGTTATATTTACCTACGACAGCATGTTTCAAGTTTATAAGTACATAATACAATCGATAAAAGCATATCCCCGCTCGCTGCAGTAGCTGCTAACTTAAAATTCGATAGCAGCCTCTAAGCGTCTACTACTCAATTATGTAGGTATCTGCCAATAAAGAGTATTATCTGTACATGTAAGCCTCCCAAATTTCGCGAGTAAGACACGGCACAAGCGCACTAAATTTTGGTGAAGAAATACTCGAAAAATATCAATTCGTATAAGTGCACCAGCTCACGGTAAATTCCTCTATCTTTCCTATAGCGTTTTTTTAACGGCGCCAGAGCCGACTTGAGATGTAGTGATTCTCAAGGTGAATCAGCCACATACCAAGACACCACATCTACAACATAACCAATCCGGCAAGCTCAATCTCCACCCAAGACTTTTCGACATTAGGTGACTAGACTAAATGCAGGGATATTTTATGCCACAGCTCACGCGTCAGTACTAACCTAGAAACCCAACTGCAATCAGGAAATTACAAACAAAAATAGAGAAAAATCACATATTTACGTGTTTTGTAAAAGATTGCCTTTTTAAACAGACTTGAATACCTCCCTTACTACCTTCTCACCACAGCATCACTCCTTCTCACTTCACTCATTCACAGCATTGTTCTACCCATCTATCATCTAGGCATCCATTCTTTGCAACCGCACCGTTACACCACTCGCTTGAAACCAACCGCACTTTGAGAAGAAAACTTGGACATCCATTGAGAGCACCAAGGTGAATAGCATTGTTCTGGCCTACCGGCGAACATTGCGGTTCGCGAATGGGGCCGGCCAGCCCACCTACGAACACTGTTTTTACAGTACCACTAGGTACCTCTATGTGCTGCGAGTAATAATGAGTATAGAAAAACGCTCTACTTCCAAGGATAATTGATATGCTAGTTACTATGTGCTTGCACAGCCCCATTGCCACTTAAAACTTGCTGTCGGTAATGTTACTAATATGACCCGCAAGTTGCTACTTCCTACCCACATACTAGAAGATAATAGACAACATAGTTAAAAATTTCCTGCGCTTCCAAGACTGCCGTAGGTAAGAATCTAGATTTGTTATCATAGCTAAATTATTATTATTAGGATAACTATAAGAAACTTAGTAAATATACTTCTAGTATTCTTCTCGCTCTACGCGAAATTCCGGAGTGTCATCTTCTTTGGTAGAGATATCCGTGATTCCTCCGCCATTTTCAAGTATTATATTGTAGTAGTAACAAGGATTGCGTTGATGCCAAGAATCAAAATTTTGGTGGTTGCATTACCAGAAATGGCATTTGATAAATCCCTGCAAGCGCCAAGCATCCACTTTAAGCAAGTCACAGCCTCCTCCCTTTGCCGCACTATTAACTTAACAAAATTCAACGTTATACTACACTGTCAGTTTTTATCCAATTTACATAATTTTTTTATATTGTTGGAAAAGCTAAGTTGAAGTAGTTTTGATATATACAATGATTTATTGTATATAATATAATAATCATTAGCAACTAGTAATATATATAAACAAAGATTAAATTTCTACTATTTATTTTTCATTCTCTAAGTTTAATAATTTATAACCCGATCAATTTTTAAATGAAATTAAGTGCTCATCGAAGTCTCAGATGGTCACTACATAGGGCTATCATTTGAGCCTATCGTTCATGAGATCGAGTATGAAATCTATCATGTAGTGATAATCAATGGTAGTGCAACAAGCTCGTAACTGAGAGGATCACACTGAATAGACTCTCCCTAGGTGCCACCAAATGGGAAACAACAGGGACAGTATTATCATTAATTAAGAAGGACATAAAGATAGAATAAGCAAAACGCCACGCTTGAGTAGGCTACATAACAGGGGCTAGCAAGGCATAAGAAAAGGTGAGGCCCCGGTGTGAGAGGAGAGCGATAGTGTCTACTATCCTCAGAGTGACCGTAAAGTTGAGAACTGGCGGAATACACACACAAAGCTTGTCTTCACATGTTGAATAGCGAATGCGAACCGTGGGTGCGAAGTGTAGTATTGCAAGAGTGCCGAAAGGATTGTTTGCTTTCCTAATTACAGAACAAACATGCTACTTTTATCTACATGTTGACAAAGGAAGCAAAGAAAGTAATAACTCGAATTACAAAATAAAGAAAGATTCTATGTCAAAGAATTCTAATAATGAAAGAAGCCCAAATAAACAAAGAACAATCAAAGAAGAATAATAAAAGGAGAACAATCAAAGAAGAACAATCAAAGATCCATTCTTTATGCCAGAGCGACAACCCGGTATCACAAGGCTTGGCCTATTCCAGTGCAACACCAATTCTTTCAGCTTCCCCACACTGTGCGGTGTTCCAAGGGCCAAGGCACCGACACTACTACATTATCTGTAGTAGCTTCATATATCCTCAGTAAGTACCGACTTCCCCACAGCTCTATGTTGTCTAAGTAGCTGAACATTGAGCGGATCGAGGTCGGTCACATCCTGAATGTTTACATTCGTGAGCATGAGTCTTTTTTGGGGTGTTGCCCATAAACCGGTGATAGTCGAGTCGTTTAGTGTGCCACTGGCATTTTGTTGCAGCTGCCATACATATAGATCGCCACTGCCAGAGGCAAGCAGCTGGCCGTCAGGCGAGAAGGCGACACTTGTTACCGAGTCGCTATGGCCGTTGAAGGTAAGGATCGCCTCTTGACGCTGAACTGACCATAGCCGTATAGAGCGATCGTAACTGTCAGAGGCAAGCAGCTGGCCGTCAGGCGAGAAGGCGACACTGCTTACCAAGTCGCTATGGCCATTGAAGGTATTGATCGCCTCTTGGCGCTGAACTGACCATAGCCGTATAGAGCGATCGTCACTGCCAGAGGCAAGCAGCTGGCCGTCAGGCGAGAAGGCGATACTTGTTACCTTCTGGTCTAGCTGTATGAAAGGCCTTTCTCCAAACGATACAAAGCTCATGCAAGCTTTACTCAAGTCTGCATTCGTAAATAAGGTTTGCCGCATACGAACCTGCTTATTCACCATGGTATTAGCTAATTAAGTTGGCCATGAGTAACATGTTATAAGTTAAAATATACGAACCCGACGTAGGTCTGCATTTTGCAGTTGTGCTTGGCCAAAGCAACCACCACTTAGATCTGCTCCTGGGATCCTTATACCACGCAAATTATAACCTCCAAAGCTCTTACCAGATCTAACTAGAATCGTAATTGCATTTGCTGCTGCCTGGGCAAAACTAGCATCACCTTTTGATCGCTCGACTAGGGCCAAAAGACTATTTTGCAATAGCCATGCTTTTTCAACAATGAAATCAAGAACACCAGGATCATCGACCAGATGAAACTCATTGATTAGTGCATTGGCTTTACACTCTTTCAATGCCTCATCCTCCCAGATTACTTCAGCTACCAAATAGTCCCGTAGTGACTTGTGTAAAAATCGGTATGTATTCTTCTGTCGAATCAGCGGCGAACTGAGGCGCAAAATTTGCATTTTGATATCCTCATCTGCTAGAAAGCTTCTCCAGATCGACTGCTCTGGTGGCATAGGATTGGAGAACAGACTAACAGGCATGTAGGTTGCTTCTAATGCCTGACAACGATAGAGAGTTAGTGCAAACTGTTGACAAAAGCATCGTGCTTGGAAGGTAAAGTTGATATCGGTTAACTGGGTATATGCATCACGCTGGCTTCCTGGTAGTTGAATATTATCCAAACGTTCCCTTGCCTGATCAATCCAATAATCAATAAATCGATAGTATAAATCTCCGCGCTTGAGTTTGTCTTTACTATGAGCTGGTTTCACAGTCATAGTCATTTGAGTAGGAAAGGGTTGCTGACTAAGGCACAAACATCAGGCTTCAGTATATACTGTTCGTACTCCTCGATTGAGTGACCAGGTCTAGCCTTCACATATTGTGAAATGTATCTTTGGATGCTTGACTTCGAAAATGGTGCGAGGTAGTATTCTTGCAATAGTTGTGGCTGACCACGGGGGTAAAACTTGCTCTGATACCCAGAGAGCAAGTATTCAGGTCGACTGGTAATGACCACTTTAGCATTCCACGTATCGAACTCGCTTTCGGTATAAAAGTTGCGGTCTCGTCTCTCAATTTCATCATAACCATCCAAGATAAACACAAACTGCCGTTGATGTCGAATGAGGTCTATTTGATCGTCACGAAAACCTTGTTTAGCAAAGAAAGTAGCTATTAGGTCTCGACTGTGGGTTCCCGATGTATACACTCTAAAGAGTGAAATAAAAATAGGAACTACTGCGGTTTCTTGATTGGGAGCTTTGCCATACGCAGACCATAGCTGTCGTGCAAGATGATGGTTGAACGTTGATTTTCCGGATCCAGCGGCACCTTGAATCAAGCAAATCTTTTGTGGCACGGCATCCGAAAGGAATTCCAGAACAGCTGCCAGTAGATCAAAGCACATGCTATCATGTGGATGTGTCATTCCTTCAGCCGGGATATAGAGGTCAAGCTCAAACTCCTCCAGCTTATGCTTGGCTAGATAGTTCTCCTTAAGCTGCTCCAAGTGTGAATGTAAGGTTTTCCAAACGGTTGTTTCACGTTGGTTTGATACTAAATTACGTTAAAAAAGCGACCAGCGAAGAGGTAAGCAAAAACATACCAAGTGTAGTTAACATATCCTTAATATCCCTAGTCGCTGCAAGGTTTTCATCCACTTTCGTAGAGATATCTGCTTTTTATTTATTACAATTAGCATTAATTGTGTAACCATTTCTTACGACCAAAATTAATATAATTGTGCACTCACTGCCTAGCGTGGACAAAACTTTCAGCTCCCCTTTGATATCATTTAGAAGACCCTCCATTCGCTTAAGATCATTGGAACTCTCTATTCTCATTAGAAAATTTGCCTATACCTACGGGACTCACATAGCGTTCTTACCCATTACCGTTTCCATAGTAGCCATATCTGCACACTCCCGAACAACCTTCTCCTTGCTAGTCATATCATCAAGAAATGGCTTCATTGATATTGAGAAAGGCGTGAAAAGATTCCCAACCTTCCTTGCCCCTAAATTTGTTATTAGCGAAACTCAAACCAACCCAAACTGAGTTGAATTATCCTACAGGATGCTGAGCTACCAAAGTATTTTTGTACTTCAAATGTAAACTTTGAAATCGCATCATATAGTTCATCCAGAGCAGAACCCAACTTGCATTTAAAAGCCTCAGCTAAGTCTGAATGCAATGTGACCTCCAACGATGCTGTCATATAGATGTGAGCATAGAATTCACAAGTGGCCATCTTGTCAATAATCGTTGCCATTGCAAGTTCCAGGTTTTCCATTAATTCGACGCGATTAAGTGCAACCTATTCTATTAGCGAAAGCTCCATGGGAGGAAAATATTTGACTAACTTGCAAAATAAATCTAACACCAGCCCATACAAGAGCAGTGGTTTCAGGGCTATGCTGTATTGCTATATCGACTATAGTTGCATACTTCTGCATCCCTGCAAGCATCTGCCCTATCCGCTCCACTACGACAACACTCTCCCCATGCCTGTTGGTGTATTTCCATTGCTTTTTTTCGATATTGGCTTTAGCAGACCGAAACTCCTTGATTACATCTTCGATATTATCACGTATTTTTGTATTTTGTAAATTCTGCTGAGGAGTTTGCGGCGGCCCCGATAGTTCCTTTGCAATTGGTGAATGCGATGAACCGGATACTGAGGTGGCATCCACATTTTGTATTTGTACTATCGGGAGTGGTGCGGGAGCAGTAACTGGGCTCACTGATACTTGTGCCTGCTCTGTTTGAGGGCCTGTGGGGGGGTATGCAAGAGCCTATCTGTTGAGGGAGGAGCGCTAGAAGCCCTTGCACCCCCCCAATATTTCCGGCAGGAGATCTCGATCGAGATGAGCCTCTATGGAGTGGCAGAAGTTAGCCTGAGCAGAAGTAAATCGCCGTTGTGTTTGAAAACTGACCCAATGCCAAGCTTTTCCCCAAATCTGCTAACTCTTTCACAGAACCCCATTTGCTTTTTGGGATCATTTTTACCCATTTGGAATTACTTGTTTCAGCGCTTATGAGAGAGGACGTGATAGTAACGGTGAGAGCTTGGATGAAGGAGCCTTGATTTCACGTTGAGGATGTTGTAAGCGATGGCGATTGATGATTGTTACCTTGCAATTATTCGTAACCCCGCATTTTTTTTCTCTACATTGTGATTTGTACCTACCCCTGCTATCCTCAAGCAATCATTGGCAAGCTGCGTGCTTGACTATGTCAATTGTGGACTCCACCTTGACGACTACCAAAGTGATGAGCTACCAAAGAGAGCCTCATTCAGTTGTTAAGAACAAAAAGAAAAAAAAAAAGAGATTATGCTTGGCATCAGCCGCATACTCAGGATGTCTGCCGATCCAGGAGTGCGCACTGCGATCTGAATGTGAAGCTCATTACGCTGAAAATTTGTTGACGTATGTAAAGTCCAGAGTTTACAAGACTAGTACAGAGTATTCTTTACATCCAGTGTTCCCAAGCCGGACGGTAAAATCTACCGTTTTCTGTCCGATTTGTTAGCATCGGTGATGAGATCTGCAGTAGCTCATCATGCGAGTACAAAACCCATGCATCTCTCCAGTGACTTTCTATGCATCTCCTTTCTAAGCATCGCCACCCAACATATATCATATTCTGGTGTCTTTGTTTCTTTGTTTCATGTTCCACTTAGTTCCACCTAGAGCAGTGACAAATTAATCTCAATTCTCATTCCATACATGTTTGCGCCATACATTCAGGCTTCATTCCCGTTCCCTGTATGTTTCGACCGTCGCTTCTATTTATTTCCTTTGTAGTTGAATAACAACGCAGCTGAAACAAGAAACACCAGGGAGTGTGTGCACTATGCTAGAGTGCATAATATGAATGCACTCCCTGCAATTGACGACAATGCTTTCTGTAGTCGCTAGTCCAAGACCCCCGTGAAAGATATTTGTCACCTGAAATAATATCTTGCTGACCTAAAACTACTAAGGTCAACCGATAACTATGAGCACATTCTTCATTTCTTCATTAACCCGGAGATCATATCGGGCCACCGGAGATGAGCCCAGAGTTACTTACTGCGCTGGTAATAGGTAAGTATCTTCTCTTTTATGTTCCTTCGCCTTGCTTTGGCCGGCTTGCGGTACTGGATGCAGAAAAGGAAAAGGAAAATAGGAGAAAATGAAAATGAAAAAGCAACTGGTGACAACGCAACAGTAAACTACAGCAGTCCAATTGCAGGATTTTGACAATGTAGAGCCTAAACTTCTACCGGCTATCCCTGATTTACGACCGCCAAAGTTTGCCTCCGCCTGGATGTAAATTGGCCCACGGTGAAGGCATTGTACACTGTGACATAGATCTAAGTTTGATAGATTCAATAGCAAAGAGTACTATACCTACCGGCCTGAGCACATCTCAACATCCGACCCCCCCCCCCCATCTTCCTCCTCGATGACCACCCATAGATATCCCACCCCAATCATCCTATGCCTCTCCACTACCCCACCCGGCGCTAACGGTTTCGAGCAGCTGTCCCTGGGCTTACTGCTGTCTCAACCTGTTTCTCTTTATCGCCATAGGTCGTCTGGCCCCTGCTGTGGTGCCGCTTATGCATTGCCGGTACCGAACAAAACGTTGTCGAATTTCCATCCTTGTCCATAGTTGTGTAAGAACTTCCGTCTTCCCCGTGTTTTGTGCCAACAACCCTTTCCCATGGTCTTCCGTGAATAACGTCTTGAGATAGCTCTTCCATAAGAGAAAATCTGCAATCGGATCTGATTCCTCCTACTGTCACTGAAGCGTCATGACAAACACCGTACACATTCGTTATCTAAGAATTCGCCGCACCAATCATCTATTCCACATCCAGACTCATCGGAAGTTCAAGCTCATCGAATACTGCCTTTGACATCAAGCACAGCCCTGCCCCTGAATCTATCAAGATCTCATATATCCGTCCTTCTATCTTTCCTCTGCACTTCGGCGAAGGAAAAAACATAAACTTTCTAAAGGCCTCGCTCCACTGAATGGTATTAATCTCGCTTCCATCCCCATTTCCTTATTGAGGTGGTAGCGTCTTCACCTGCGAATCGTCGTTAATGCAAAAACTCAGTGCCTCTTCGTAAACGTTGCTTCAAACCTGTCTTGTCGTGGAAGTATGTTTGATGTCAATCTCACATTTCTTGCATAGCTCATCTCCCATCTTTGTCAGAGAACGCCTGCAGGGAGAGAAAAACCCGAGTATGCTCATTGATGACCCCCTTCGAGACCAATTTTTCTTTCAACGAAGTTCAAAATAAACACTCGGAAGTGGCAGGAGTTGGATCAATGGTATCGTGCATCGTACAGACAATGAATTGAAGGTATGTTTCCGTATATCTGCGTTGTTCGGTATCATCTTCCTTGAATTCTTCCAGAAACTCATTTCTGAATTCACTCCGAGTGGTGATCTCCTTGAAGTCACTTGCCCATGGTTTCAACGTATTTGCCAATAATCTTGTCGCAGTATAAGGGAAACTTCTTAATGCGATAGTCGTCGGTCCGCTCAACAGTTAGGTCTTGCTAAGTCGTTAAAAAGTCCGTTGCATTGTTTCCGTCGAAATCTGGGGCTCCGGGATTGATGCGGTAGTGGGAAGAAATACGTTGCGGAAGCATGAGGAGCAGTCGTGGTGGTCTACGCAGACTCAGCAGTCCTACCCCCCATTGTTATTACTTTTTCGAGCGGGTGGATAGACAAACGAAGCAAGTTGCTGGGCCCAACCGTCAATAGCCGATACAATAAGGGAGTTTGCGAGGTACGAGCGATCCTTCCTCGTGCAGGACGCGGGTGCTGAGTACGGTTTGGGACAAAAACGAGAGCGACGTGTGTGAGAGAATCACGTATTAAGGCGTAAGGTGCGAGAGTACAGGGAGCGGAGTGTGGTGCGGTGTGCGATTGCGGTGGGTTGCGAGACACAAGTAGCGATCCGAGGTGCGCGGTGAAAGGTGAAGAACGTCTTGAAATGTAGAGGGAAAAGAAGAAAGCTGGTTACGAGACTAACAGTGACCCGTAAAAAGTCTTGGGGATTATCATAGGCTTGCATGATACTCTTACCCAAACGCCGTACGAGCTTACTAAGCAGAATAGGGTGAGACCAACACTTACATGAGAGTAACACTTATCATACGCCGATAACTTTTTACAGGTTACTGTATCTTCCGGAATGTTACCGTTTTTTCGGCCATGCAATTCAGTTTCAAAAGGGCACGAATGACGATAAGTACTATCAAAGTCTGAAATGTAGTGAGGTGGCTAAAGATAACATCACCAGGCTGTCAAAACGTCCATTCAGATACCGTATTAACTCACATAAGAGCAAGAAAACAAACGAGCGCTAGTTCGGTCTTGGCAGGACTCAGGCGCCATTAATCATGCTAGCGCGCTGTTCGTGCAATCTTGGCATTACTAAGCACGGCTAATCTCCAGCTTCTCTACGAATCTCCGTGGTGTTGAGGTTAGCATCGCGGTAATTCGGGGATCATTACGTGCCTGTGCGTGATACACGCGCACTGGTGCTGAGAATTTTGCCAAGACCGAACTAGCGCGCGTTTGTTTTCTTGCTCTTATGTGAGTTAATACGGTACTCCAATGCCTGTCTGGTAGCTTGTGGCTTTCATTTTCGCTAAGTTATCAAATGACTCTTATCATTGTAGCGAAAAAGAACTTGCACTGATGCTATTCGCCGTGGCTTTTCAGGGTCTCTGGTCCTCTCCCCACTTTCCTAATCATTGAGTTGACCTTCTTACGGTGCCAAGGTAGGATGCGAGGGTGTCCAAATATGCGAATCCGAAGGTATGCCCAAGATGCGAGTGGTCGAATCTTACTTCCGTTCTAGCCACAGCTCTCCGGTTCGAAGGGGATCAATGTAAGACGACAGATAGTACCCACTTACTGCCTTGCGATGGACCGGAGCGGTGAGAGCTGGCGGAACTAATGTACGACTACTAATGCGACAATGCGGGTGCGAAAGAACAGAGAAGAGATTGTTAGTTGTATGAAGGACAGCACAGAATACCATATATACACCCCAATATTCCTCACGTGCTATCCTTATCTCCACGTGCTCCTCGTGCCAAGCCTGTCCTTGCGTTGTACCTACGTCTTCCCCGCACTGATAGAATGACAATGTATGGTATCATATCCGTATTATTAAATGTGGTCCGGTTCAATTGGGGAGACCCTGGGAAATATCGTTGGTCCAGAGCAGCAGAGTGTTCAGCGCGCACTCATAAAAAGAACTGAATCTAAGTATCGTAAATGTAATTATTCGATTCCAGGAAAGGCCATATCTATCAGGTGAGAGGAACGTACGCTCACGTTGTTTTCCGTCGGCTGCGAAGGATGTGGTATGCCAAGGGAGGGTGCCCACGTATCAGAACTCAGCTTAAATACAAATCCTCAGTTGCCTTGCCCAATTGCGGGAACTTGCTGCTGCATAATTTTTGTTTCATTATTTGGTGGATTTTCGTTATAGCAAGAGGTGTTTGAGTGCGAACGGAACAAGTACAATGGCTCCGTGCAATTTTCGGTATAGCAAGGTTTTCGCTATAGCGAGTTTCGTTATAGCAAGGGTAGACTGTAGCTAGTATCAATCCTTGCAGCGATCACTACCACAAAAATCACGCTACGACACTAGTTGATTCCGCACAAATTCCCATGATAAGCGAACTGCACAAGTTGCAGGACTTGGGGATGGCAGAAAAGCAAGGTGGAGCGCCCGGATTATGTCTCGACTCACAAACGGTTGCAAGGTCGCAATCTACCAAGCCGAGTGACAGTGTCATGATCAGTCTTTGCCCGCCAGCATTGTCCAGTATCTAAACCTTAGATTTAGTATAATACCCAAAGATAGGGATGATATAGAATTAGTCTGGATGCTTTTTGAGACTTTTCTAGTGCGACGCGAAGCGTCTTATGTGCAGTGGAAGTGGATGTGGATAAAGCACAAGTGGTTCTCCTGGTAAGGATGTAGGTTGCGGGCCTGATGTGCCAAGCTCCCCGCTCCTCCACTGGAGATAAATAAGTATACCTGCCATTCCATTACCCCGTTGTGACATTTTACAACCCACGATTCCAGTTCCACAATATATAGAGTACACCACCACAGTAAACATACTCTTTTTTTTTTTTTTATTTTTTTTTATAAATTCACATAACCCCGCTTGCAGCGCCAAGCCATGGCAGTGTCCCTGGGCAAGCCCTCGAAGCCCGGAGACAGGCTTAACAATTTCTATCTACTTCTAAAACCTGATTCCAGAAACCTCTGGACGGTCCTTCCGGTTTCTGCCTCAGGGAGGCTCCACTACCCCCTCTCCCCCCTCCCCTCTTCTCCACATCTTCGCAGTTTCCTCCACACCCTCGCAACCCGCAAACTTTCTCCCGGGTCGGCAAACCCCGTTGTGACAGCCACCTTAGCCGAATAATAAATACAAGATCAAAGAATGGATATAACAAATACATCATTAATGTTGAACCGTAGGTTTTCAGAAACCTTGAACATAGTTTTCAAATTAATGATTTTGGCACAGGATTAATGGCAGAGGGTCGCAAAACTCCTGACAATGCTGATACAAGTGGTAAGTATTATTTTTCCTTGCACAGGGATTTTATCTAACTGTTTCTTTGAGTCATCGATGAGCGAGTACATGTGGGAGCAATAATCGGAGAGAATAGCAGGTTGAACTCCGAGAATCAGAGACTGGCAGCGGAGAATGAACGACTGGCCATGGAGGTTCAACGGCTCGCTAATACCAGCGGAACAAGTGCTTCCTCCGGAAGTGTTCATGGGGTCTCTATTGGAAATGCTGATTATTGCGAACTTCTTGCAATTCCCCCTGAGCGTATGCATGACTTTGACCACGATCTGGAGGAACTATTGCGTTGGATGTATGGATCAAAACCATATCCGGAACGTTACCACCATGCCAGCGAAGGGGATGAGTTCAACAAGAGGGTTGAATATGGATTGGTAACGCGATTACGCTCAATGCTTGCAAAATATGGGGTTCATTATGGAAATTTCAATGATGAGGTTTGCATCAATGATGGGCGGTTCATTGATAGAGGTTTAAGTGATGTCGATAGGTTGGTCGGGTTGGCCAGCCATTGGAGAGGCGAAATCAACTGCTATAAGGTCTTGAACCAGCACAGGGTATATTTGGCAGTGCAGACTGTTATTGGCCTAGTTAAATGGAGGAATGTTTGTAGCTGAGGTTTGAAAATCAGTCGACATGTATACAGAGCCTTTTGTCGTGAATTTTCCACATAGACTATTTTATTTAGCATTGTAATGGTCACAATCTAGGGTCTCTTCACAATCCAATCCTGTGGAGCAACATTGCTCTTCGAGGGGTACAGATGCACAAGCGCACCGGCCCCTGAAACATGATCAGAGCCTGGAACATCACCAATTGAGACTTTGGCAGAGACTCTCCCGAGACACCCATCGAACTACATTACCTAGCGCCAGCCACCTCAAAAGATCGAGCACCTAGAGCGACTCCGCAATCACAACTCCCACACCTTCAAAACTTGTAAACATTGAAAGCTCTCCATGGTAAAGTCTTCTCCCACAATTCCGGTTCGATGAAACCCCTGAGGACTTTCTCTCTCTTTTAGCAAGACTCCTCCCGCCAACCATCAAAGCGCTGATAAGGGGGGTAAAATACTGGTCACCGAATAGCAGCGCCGAACCATACTACCCCTCCTTCGGAATCTCTAGTCCCTTGGGATAAAATAAAATTGGAAGAGAAGTGGAGAAAGTGACCAGAGGGAAAAGCTAAAGGAGAACATAGAGGAGCTGGAAGTGGCAGAATTTTGCGGAGCCCCTGAAATAATATGGTATGATGTCGAGAGCAAAGGTAATACGTGGGCCCTGGAATAGTATTCTCCGTCGCTCCTGATGCTTCTTCATTGCTAAGGCGTAACAGTTTTTCCTCCGCTCACAGTGATCTTAATTAAAACCACCCAGTATCCTTTCCTCTCCCAACGGCCTACACAGCCAGCAAGCATCACCATCGCGAAGTCATTCCCATCGCCACTCCTCCGGCATAACCTGGTCATAATACATACACCCCCCCCTCTCCATAAGCCAACACCAACCATCTCTCCGGCGCCCTATAGGTCCATACCGGTGTGGGATAATGAGAAAAATCGCCGGCGGGAGCTTGGTCATTTCTTGGCATACGGTCAAGGTCTGGCTTAGTCATACGCCGGTGATATATAGGCGTAGGTGTGGATGTAGTGGGAGATGTCTAGGCAGCGGTTTTTCTCTTCTTTTTTCTGTGCTATCACTTGCTATGCATTGCTTATATTACATGCTATGAATTGATCGTTTTGCCTACCTTATTGCTCAGCCCACCAAGTCTAGACCCGGTCCTTTCGTGCATGCAGACGCGGTATCATTGTATACACTCTGCCTGTTCACACCGGCGCGTGCACCCGCGACGCTCAATATCCCAAGCAGTTCAACTGCTTGAACAATAAACCCGTAACGGGAGGGGGAAGTACGGTTTCTGCTGTCACCACGCAAGTGAGGAGTTTGTTACAGAAGGGACGACAAGGTACGGAACTAGAAGCAGTTGACCGAGTTGGAGACGGAAAATGCTTGGAATGTGGATTGCATCAAGCCCGGGGAGGCATTGAGGCAACAGAGAGTAAGTTATGTTTCACTGTTAATTTTCTCATTATGATAGACATGAGGATACTGATTTTCGCAAGGATAGAGTCACCTAGAAGCAAGAACTTGCGCAATGCTTTCGTCGCTGAGGTATTCCTTCCAAAATACCCCTCCAATGAAGAAGCTATGCTGCTAGCGACTGCATCATACACCCCTGCAACAAATCTCGAGACTGGAGATCCCGAATCCATCATGGTGTGCGGTGTATCTTACTTCACAGATTCCACCTCTACCGACACTCATGATCGCACTTCTACCCCCCGCCTCGGGGTCCTATCATAATTAATTGAAAGAGAGAGGCGAGCTCATGCGTCAATTTTTTTTTATTGAAATCCGCCCCTGGAAAACACGGAAACGTCCGGTACCCTCGGAAATGTGACGACTATAAGCTGGTATTTATTTACCCTATAGAGTGGCATGTGAAAACCCAAATACTAAGCCAAAGAATCCTTTGTGAGATTGTGGATACTGGGTAAGGTCTCAGAGGAGGAAAATGGCTACGCGGAACCGTCATACAGGGGCACGATTGCTGCAGCTGCTCCGACGGATACATGAGCCCCGCCATTCGGTCTGTCAGCCTGGTTGTCTCCACCGCACAGTTTGAACCCCGGGATATTAGCTGCAGATGATCTATTGGCCAGTATAGTTAGGCCAAGGAGGAATGGTATACATCCTGGGGATATGTTTCTAGTATGCTGTTTACGTTTTGTGAAGATAAATCTGCACGGAATAGCAGCAGCAGTCGGGCGGGCGGGTAAGTGTTGCATCCCGACATAGCCACCAAAGTTTTAACCGGTTGCTTAATTTCTAGTCCGCTCGCCCTTGCTGTCGGTAGTCGCTGCCAGTCAATTATCTATACTTGGCATATTGTGATTCATTGTGTGGCGAATCACACTATGTGGTAGGATCACCATGACAAAATGGTAAAACCTAGTTGCGGGCTACTGCGCGACCACTTGCTTTTTTCCTACTGCGGTACTCGTACAGATATATACTTCCAATGAAACATTTGGGAGGCTTTATGATAACCAAAGCAGATACGCAAACTGCTGAATCGGAAGCCTACAAGGAGAGAGGGCTCATTTTGGTAAGTTCCATTTTTACATTTACAAGAGAAGCTGACTAACATTATAATTTCATTTGGGGAAGCACCAGTAGCTAGGTGCTCAAAAGCCGGCAGGGGGGGGAGGGGGGGAGGGGGGGGGGGATTTTTTTTTTTTCCCCTCTAAAAAAAGATATTAGCTCTTGACAGAGGAACTTTCGGCTATAAGAATACTAAGTATTGGAGGTGGTTGGGCCTAACTTCATTGTTTATTCTCGTACCCAGAATTCCTTCAGGTGACATAGTTTCTTTGTCTTGGAGTTAGTTCCCTTCATTGAAGCTTCCCAATTGCTTCTATGTAGACTCCACATAGTTGGGAAAAGGCAAATCAAAATTCCTGCAAATTGGAATCATTATCTCAACGCACGTTCACGCGCGCCGGCGGAAAAAAAGATGAGAAAACTGGAAAGTTGGCAATACACGGCCGCCAGGGACATGATCGGGGCCCCATGGGGCACCCGGAGGGACGTAGTGGAAGGACTAACGAACCTAGAATCGGTGGAAGCGTTTGTATACGGGGAGAGAGACCGTGTCGAAGCCCGCACGCTGAGATTTCCAAAAGAACCGATCCGGGATCCACAGCCTGACACAAAATACCTCCGGGGGACGCTGATCCATCGGGAACCCCTACCACTACACACATTCCCCATTCAACGGAGTGACTTAAGCAAAGAAGAATGGGAAGAGATCATTCGGAGAGAAGAAGAGGAGGGATGGGAGAGCGTTTACACTGATGGCAGCCGGATAGACAAGTCCACGGGGGCGGGAACATATAGACAGCAGACGGACCAAGCATACTACTTATGGAGACAAAGCACAGTGAACGACGGGGAGATGATAGCCATCAGCCGGGCTCTACAGCACGAGGGGGAGATCTTAATCGTTACGGACTCCCGCACAGCGATAGCCAGACTACAAAGGATAGCCAGAGGGGACCCAACGGTGGACGGAGCGTCACAGGAAGTGCGAGAACAATGGGAGCGGACGGTGGCGGAGGGGAACCTGGATCTGGCGATAACTTGGGTCAAAGGACACAAAGGAGTGAAAGGCAATACGGAGGCAGACCGAGCAGCTAAAATCGGAACAGCCTTACAGTGCGAGGACGAAGTAGTAACGGAAGCCGGCATAAGACAGGAAGGGAAAGCTCTAAGAGCGGAGGAGAGAAACCGCCTGGGACTCTCGTACCGACCACTACAGGACATAGACAACCGTCGACTGATGTCAACCTTGGCAGGCATTCTGGGGAACAAAGGGCTGAAGGAATGGAGATACGGCATAGGCAAGGCGGAATCACCAGAATGTCGATGGTGCGGAAAGGCCCCGGAAAATCTCACGCACATAGCCACAGACTGCAAGCCATGGAAGGACAAGATACGTAAAGGGGTGGACGGACTGAGACAGTCGAAGGGGGGGGGGGGGGGGCGGAAGTGGCCAAGGTCCTGATTTGGGCAGGGGAGGAATAAAGCATTATTTCTTATTTCCTATACTAGCTATACTTTATTTTCTATCATTTATTATTTAGTTAAACATCGCCATAGCCCATAGGGCGGCACGCGATCAATGAAATAAATAAAAAAAAAAAAAAAAAAAAAAAAAGCACGTTCACGCACTTGAACTTTATGGCTATTGCCAAGGTTATCATTGTTACTGTGCTCACGAAGACCTGTCATTGTAAAAAAAAAGCCTTTCTTCCGAGTGATTTTCTCTAGCATCCACAGAATTTGAAGTAGAGACAGTCCGACCTTGCTATTATGAACACACCGCCTTCTCGGATTTTCGTCCCCACGCAAGTTAACTTTGCTATAACGAAATTGCACTAAATAATGTAATTGGAGGGGGGGTGGAATCTAGAGGAAGTTAGTTCTATGTACATACAAATTGTTCCTGATACAATGGGAAAGTGGCTAATGAAATTCATAGAAATTACCCTGCTACTGCCTTGCCTTCTGCGCATCAGTAACTCCCGAGCAACCCCAGCGAACACCAGCTATGCCCCTAAGTGCTAGAGGTTGACCTAAACCAAGTTGTGTGTATCTGTTTCTTCCAGGTACGTTGCAGTATAAAATGGTCGTTGCTTGATAGTAGACCTCTTGACTGCTAGGGTCTTGGTGATGGATCTCAATTCCTACTGATTTCCATCTAATTTATATTCTTTTTCCACTACGACTGCCCTCTCAATTTCTACCTCCATTCCTATTCATCACTACCCGAACTGTCCCATTCAAATCAATTTATTAATGTGGCTATTTTATTACTAGTAAGTCGATACAGATGTTATCTGGTTGTAATGGTCGGTTGTCCAAGATTCCGAACTCAGCTGCTAATACTATATGACTAATTTGCCACAATCTTCTATACTGAAACCTTGCTGTAGTGAAAACAAAGTGCCAAATTTTACGTGTTCTTTATCACAAGGTTGGACTGTATGCTCTTGTTTGCCCTGCCATGGCGAACAGCCGCATGCGGGGTCGCGTGACGGGAAAAAAAAAAAAAAAAAAAAAAAAAAAAGCTCTTGTTAAGACAAAATATGGTGGGCCTCACATCAGTTGCTTACAATCGTCGTCAGGCCCTGTAGCATGGGTTCAGCTGCATACTGAAACCACGAGGCCTATCCCTGTCGGGCAGAGTAGGTCTGCACTACATGGCGGATAAGTAGACCCATTGGTCAATGGTATGCATTGATGCATGGGGCAAAACAAAATTCGTCCCTTTTACATTTGAGTAGCATTTACTGTATAAAGATAAAGGAATAAAAATGTAATTAAAAAAAAAAAAAAGGAAGTATGAATGCTAGCTGCCGAACAGGAATGTATCCCTGGCAAATAGAATCAGATGCCACTGAAGCTATTGGTCCGAATTTCTACATCGTACTGAACGGGGAGCAAGGGCAAAGATCAGAACTGTGGATCACACTATCAGCGGCAATGCAGGATACGAACTGTTGCTTCTGAACTGCATGGATTTGCTACTGCATGGATTTGCTTCATGACTAAAATTGGTGCAACCTTCCTCTGATACGCCCGCACAGTCCATGAACAACCAAGAGTCTGGCTTGTGTACCAGAAGATCGATCATTTTTTCATTTCATATTTTAAGATCAGCCTAGCCCATAATGGTCATGAGAACGTGAGTGGCAACTTACGCTGCTCATGTATGACTTGGCGAGATATGTACAGTAGCTCACAAACAAGAGGTTCGAGGAACAAGGTTCAGAATCTCCATGCAGATTTGGGTGACATTTTATTTTCCCATAATATTCTTCTGCTCCACAGTATAGTATGGATTTTAATATGGCGTCTCTTAGACGGACTGAAACGCAATTCGGTTGCATCTCCGATTTTGAAGCGATGCTTAGGTTTTCAATTCTCCATAACTTGGACTGAGATAAAGGACGGTACAAGGATGCGATAGGTAGCGGTGTTTCCAAAATTTGGCAAATGCAGGGAAGTTGGAAAGGACAAGGATGGGGCGCAACTCACTTGGAGGGCCTGCGTGGAGAGAGGACGATACCTGACCCAGATATTTGGGTCCCTGCCATACTCTTGTAGCTTGTATGCGGGGTTACGTATGTGAACAAAAAAGAAAAAAAAAAACAATTTGCCAACTGTCTGGAAAAAGAGAGTCCGGTGGAAGCTGCCAATGTAAGGTCGCCAAAGAGTCGCTACGTAGCAGGGTTCAGACTCAGCTCCACTATGCCTACCTAAGTGGGGTTCAGCTACTGAAGCGTGACTTAACGAACATGGGAAGAGATAAGGACAAACGACCTCCTGCATGCCAATCATAGGACAGAGAATAATAAGGAAAATGCGCCAAAGGACGCATGCTAGGCATTACTTTGACCCTTGTAACCTGATAGTGGGAATCGACCTGAACCTGCGCACATTATGTGCGACGATGAATCCTCTGGACCGGTAATTGCAGCTAGCTCGAGTAATTGGGATTCTTGCCAAAGCAGCCTTAGATAGTCCTCCCCAATTTGACCAATCTTCAGTTCGTATGTTTGAGTGACACCACCTACTTATAGCATTTCTGCCTAACACTTCTTTCAAAAGTGTTACTTCCTTTGGCGAAGCGTTCGGGTAATAGGTGCGAGACTCAAATATAAGGCACTACAATTGTCTCCAAATCTCAATTTCCAGATCCACCCTCGCCTTTCACTTTTTTCTCCAGCGTTCGATCCACAACTAGCGTTCCCGAATCTTTGACCATTAAAAACGACTTCTATTTAACTGTGCAGTGGTATTTGTAAGTGCCACCTATATCCAGGGAAAAGGTCATTGAATATGAACACATAAGCAAGCCCCATAAGTCCTTTGCAACTCAGTAACTGAGGGTTCAAGCATTGTCGTTACTAACCGCTCTTGATACCAAGTTCCCGTGCAGTAATACCTATGATTGTTGGGGATCTCTACATTCTGCTCCGTATGAAGATGATCTCTAGAATTGTTGCCTTGGCTTGCACGTTCCAACTTGCGATAGCTCATGATGATAATGCGGACGAGGCTGCTGGTGTTTTCTCCGATACTTTCATCTCTGACCTGGGGCCCCTTCTCGCGCTTTTCGGTGAGCAAGTCACAAAACAATTTATGAGCCAGTCCATGGGCTGGTCCGAACATGTCATCTTTGCAATGGCTCCTCTTGGAACAATCACGGCAATTGTGAGCGCCATCCGTGTAGGCGGACCGAACTGGATGAAGGCTACGATTGGGAGAGCTAGAGAGAGCAGAGGTATTGTGGAGGTTGAGTTGATGTCATCCACGTCTCATGATGTGTGTGAACTCTGGAATGGCAGCCAGATTGTGCGAGTGATGGGATTTGCACCCATAAAACAGATCCTGTATTTTCCTAAACGGAGAAAAGACAAAAAATGTGGTTTGTACAATTTAGAAGAGGCAAAAAATTTGAAGCTTCTGAATAAAAAGCAAGGTAACATCCTACTCCAACCTGATTGCAAGCTTATGAAATTTTTTTTTTTTTTTTTTTTTTTTAAATCATGTAACCCCGCTTGCAGCGCCGAGCCATGGCAGGGTCCCTGGGCAAGCCCTCCAAGCCCGGAGACAGGCTTAACAAAGAAAGTTCTATATACACATCCCCGTTCCACCCCCTTCTAAAACCTGATTCCAGAAACTTCCGGACGGTTCTTCTGGTTTCTGCATCAGGGAGGCTCCCCTCTATCTCTCCACCTTTCCCCTCTCCCCTCTCCTCTCCATCCTCCACACCTTCGCAGCCCGGAACGAAAATTTCTCGTTGCATTACATCATCCCCCTCCTCATGAATTCCCGACCCGGGTCGGGCTTATGAATTATGGGACTTAAGTTAACCGGAGGGAATATGATCAGAATCACCCGGAGTGAAAAGGCTTCTACGAAAATTAACACGATTTCCAAGCAAGCCGAGAGATATGGAAAACCAGCCAATGAAGACTTCAGACTCACCATCAACATCCTTGATCGCTACACCCTATGCTCCAAATATCAGTATTAACCTTGACAATCGCCTCTCTGACTGGTGGCTGTGGGCTGCTGCATTGTTTGCTGTTATGCTTCAAGGTGCGGTTCTAGTGACCGAGGCTATAGTGACCTACTATCCCGGCCTGCAACGGACAAACACAGAGAGCCCTTTACCAAACTCATCGGCCCTGGCTGTTACTATTGCTGGTACAGTATGCCTAATAATTGGAATGCTACTTTGCTCCTATATTGTTGAAAGGAGCACCACAGAGACATACTGGAGAACCCCCAACGGCGAGCCATTCCGTCTCTTCTGGGTCCAACAGGGACAGACTGTGAATGACCAAAATTTCGACTCCTTTTTACTTTTCGCCCGTGGAGAACGCACTTCTCTGATGACCTCGCATCCCGCCGGAGCATCATATAATGAGAGCGAAAATGCCGACCACGTGCCTCAAGCCGAAGCAATATCCGAAATCTCCCCCTCAGCTCATGCCGTTAGCAGCCCGCGGCAATGGAAGCAGCCAACAGAATATGATGAGAACAATCATACGTCTGCATCAATAGAAATCTTGGTACTGCTTGCGACATTCACAAGCATACTCGGATTTCTTGCCTATGCAATCGGTCTACGTTCAATGCATTGGTCTGCGACAGTTGCGCAGCTAGGTGCTACGCTGGTCATGACAGTTGTAAGAGCATTAGTTAGACTTGATCTTGCTCAACGGCCGTTTGCACAAAGACTTCCCAAGGGTTTCGAGCTCGACTGGCTTGCGACAAGATTGGTCCTAGGCGGTGGCTACAGTCTTGATGGAATTGCGGCCGTGGATCCTGATAACAATGGTGGCTACGATGGGTATTTCTGGAGGGCACTTGAGACGGAGGATGCAGAACGTAACAAAAGAGCACAGATCCTACGTAAGCTGCATGTCCTGTGGGGTAAACATGCAGTATACTGGGACAAAACCAATAGGGAGGCCGCCATTGTCACGTTTGACAGCTTATTGTACCCAAACAAGGACGAAATCACCCGTGATACAGTCATGGTTAGAAAGCGGCTGGCAGAAATAACTGGTTGGAAATGCAGTGCTAATGAAATCGTGAATTCCTTGGGTAATGCAGCTGACGAGGTCGTTCATACTCTGCTGCCGAGCGGCCCGAATGAGAATTTTACACGCCAATTACGATCGATCAACTTTAGTTTGATACAGGCCGAAAATCAATGGAAAGTAGACAGAGTAGAGCTTGAGGCTATGGTGTCCCTGTGGCTCTATGCCTTCGACGGGAAGCCCTCAGGGAGAAAAAAGGTACACATACTTGGGGAAAAAGTTGTTACTTCTTGGAGAGACTATTGCTGGTGGATCGAAGATGAAAGAAATCCTATTTTTGAAGTTTCACTCCGCACAAGTCTAGATACACATGTGAACCAAGAAAACGAAGGCTGCGTCGCAATTCCAGAAGTCTTAGATTCCCGTGATTTTTATGGGTGTACAAGTGGTAGGCATTCATATATTCATACCAAATCTTTTTGAACGTTTACCATTCAGGTAGCACTGACAACGGTACAATAGAGGAGCTCAGAACAGCAATATATCTGCCATGCAAGAGGTTAATATACAGGAACGTGCACAAGTCCCAGAATTTTGACTTAGGATCTGATCCTAACCTTAGTTTTACCGCTTTCGCTTTGATTGGTTATTGTTCGATGGCAAAAATGTGTACAATGCATGCATTTTCACGATTCTTGAGAACAGCTTCCAGCAGCATCCAGGCTATTCAAGGCAAAACTACTGTAATCGAGAGGAACAACAGTGATGTGAGGGATGGCTTCACCATAAAATTACAAAATACGGTACTTGAAAGGTTGGCTCGTGGTGTGGAAAAGAGCGGGCTCTGCAGTGAACAAGATGCCCAACTCATGATCGTGACAGCATTTAGCTCAGTTGCAAGGCTGCCAAAGGTAGATGCCGTTATAACGTAGGTCACATAAATATATATTAATTATCTCTGTGGATAGCAGACTGATATGTATGTGAATAGGTGGGCGCGAGAGAAAGCTCTTCCGCTGCAATTAACAGGACAATCTTCAAAGGCTGGTGATATCTACCTATGGCTCTTCAGAGCTTGCACCACCTTTGGTTTTGATGGTGAGGTCGCCGTGCAAGCTCTAGCAGTAGTCTCTGCATTTTATCAGTCCTTGAAACACGAAGTGGATAGTTACAAGAGGCAGCGCCGGCCCAGTGGCACCTATCTAGATGCCGTGACCATATGCGATACACTCTTTCAAGAGTTATACAACAATGAACGGCATCAGTCTGCTCTCAATTCCCTACTAGAGCAACTGTACTTTCTGTTGACCATGGGTGGCAAGCTTCCAAGTTGCTGTTTCGGCAGCCCATGGACCCCCAAAGCCTTCCGTGAGGAGGTACTGCCATCCAACGCGGAGCAAACCGATTGCATGGCAGTGTGACGTTACGAAGATGGACACTGCTTTAAAGCTTACTTCCGATCATATTGAAGCGTTGAGTTCTGGTTTACAGCCATTGCTCGCTGGCAGGCAAATCAAATTCCAGATTGACATCCTTGGCCGAACTCCCCTGCATTATGCGTTCTCTGAGCACCCTCCTCAGCAATTAGGACCTTTTCCAAATCTCTCTCCTTTCCAAACAGCAATAAACACTCAAGATGTCCTTGGGTTTACACCACTACATTACGCAGTAATGCTTGAAAATCATCATCTTGTTGTCAACCTTCTCCAAGCAGAGGCCAAAATAGAGTTATATGGCCGGAATGGAATGCGCCCTCTTCACTATGCTGCTGCTATAGGGAATGTCGCCATAATGGAATACCTGATCAATGCCGGGGCAAGCCCACATGTGAGGGATAACGCTGAACGCACACCCCTTCATCTCGCAGCTTTATATAAATCAGCCAGGGTGACCAAGTTGTTGTTGGACAGAGGAGCGAACAGGCTTGCCCGTGACAATTATGGGAGGTTACCGTTGCACCTCGTCACTTTGGATTTCTCCGGCGCTGGGGAAGCACTGGCATGCGCAGAACATTGTTTGAACGCTACTCGGGAGCTTCAAAACGCACAGCTATCGAATGAAGACGAAGATGGACGTACAGCGTTACATTTGGCAGTTTTGGCTCGTGACAAGGCCCTTGTGGCGACATTTTGTAATAAGGGAGCAAATGTGTATGCAATGGATAAGGAACAGCAGACGGCGGTCCACCTAGCAGTTGATAAGCAGGATGAGGAGGTCACAGAGCTACTCCTGACTCCCAAGGTAAATGTTGAGGCGTTGATGACCGGCCGATTACCACTTCTACACCTCGCCGCAGCGAAGGGACAGCTCAGTGTGCTAAAATATCTGTTGGATAAAGGGGTAGACATTAACGCGACATGCGAATCGCACAAGACTGCACTGATGTGGGCCGCGGATTGCAGACATGAAGCAGTGGTGGAACTCTTGTTGGAGAAGGCGGCGAATATTGAAGCGACGGATACGAATAGGCGGACAGCACTACATTATTTTGCCAAAGCAGGACTGATAGGTGCAGTGGAAATGCTGTTAGATAGGGGAGCGAGTATTGAAGCCATGAGCGATCGGCACGAGACCGCACTGATGGAAGCGGCAGCTTGTGGACATGAGGCGCTGGTAGAGCTCATGATAAGGAAGGGAGCTAATATCGAAAAGCGTGGTCTGCTCAGACGGACTGCACTCCACTATGCTGCCAAAGAAGGAAAGATTGGTGTTTTGAAATCGCTGTTGGATAAAGGAGCTAACATTCAAGCGAGTGACATGAGTGGCTTGACGGCATTACACCATGCTGCTAGAGAAGGACAGCTGGGTGCGGTGGAAGCGCTGTTGGATAGAGGGGCCAATATTGAAGCGATTGATATGAGCGGCTTGACGGCACTACACCATGCTGCCAGGGAAGGACAGTTCGGTACGGTGAAAGGGCTGTTGGATAGAGGGGCGAATATTGAGGTGGAGAGCAATGGGGAGACTGCACTGATGGAAGCGGCCACTTACGGACATGAAAGACTAGTCGAGTTCATGATAGAGAAGGGGGCGAATACTGAAACCACTGGTGTAAATAGATGGACCGCATTACATTATGCTGCCGCATCTGGACAGTTGGGTGCAGTGAGAGCACTGTTGAATAAAGGGGCTAACATTGAAGCAACCTCAATGGATGGACAGACCGCATTAACTGTGGCAACAAAGAATAAGCATGAAGAGTTGGTGCAGTTCCTGCTAGAATGTGGGGCGAATGTGAGGGCAAAGGATAAGGAAGGGCGAAGTGCGCTGCACTGGGCAGCAATTCATGGAGAGGTAAGTGTGGCTAGGTCTTTACTGGGAGCCGGGGCCAATATTGAGGCAAGAGATAACGGAGGGCGCACTGCACTTCAACTCGCAACGGAAGATAATGTGAGGCGGCTGCTGCTAGCTGAAGAGCAAGAGAATAGAATGATGAGCTGGTTCGGGATGGAAACAGCTGCTGCTAGACAAAGAACGACAGAATAGACCTTTGGTGGATTGAGTCGGCTGGATAGAAGGAGTAGTTGAGGAGGAGGCGATTTTCGACTCTAATTTCCTCCGTATACTCATCATGTATCTAACATCTCGCCATAGCCTGCAAGGCGGCACGCGAGTAATGAAAGAAAAAGAAAAAAAAAACAAAAAAACAAAGACGAGGTGGCCAGTGGTGTACGAAAGAAATGTCGTTATTTTTGTATTCTTTTTTGTTTTCCTTTTTTTTTTTTTTTTTTTTTTTTTTATATCAATACTCGTTTGTTTCCCTTTGTCTCCGTTTTAATTACTCGCATGTAGCAATGGTGGGCAAGACGTCTGCGGACACTCCCAGTGCAGTCCACAAACTTGCCATAACCAGCAGCGTAGGCAATGCAAGACTGCTGCCCCTAGCAAAGCCTCAACAGTTCCTTTTTTTTCCCTTTATATTTAAATATCATTACTCGTAAACCACGCTGTGGGCTATGACGAAGTTGAGAATATAACAGAGAATACAAGAATAGATAACAAAAACAACTGACGTAACGAAGTAATGGGAATAACGCATAAGAAATGCGTATAATGACTAGTACTCCCTCCACCTCACCTGCCCACTCATTCATCCAAGGGGTCCAGCTCATCCTCCCTGTTTGCCGAGGCTTTTTTATTGCTTTGCTTCCAGTGTGGGGTAGCTGAAAGAATTGGTGTTGCATCGCAATAGGTCAAGCCTTGTGATACTGGGTTGTCACTCTGGCATACAGGACGGATCTTTCTATGGCTTCTTTGATTACTCTTCTTTCATTATTCTTCTTTGATAATTTGGACTTCTTTCATTATTAGAACTCTTTGACATAGAATCTTTCTTTACTTTGTGATTCGAGTTATTACTTTCTCTGCTTCCTTTGTTTATATGTAGATTAAAGTAGCATGTTGGTTCTGTAATTAGGAAAGCAAGCAATCTTTTTGGCACTCTTGCAATACTACATTTCACATATACGGTTCGCATTCGCTATTCAACACGTGAATACAAGCCTTGTGTGTGTATTCCGCCAGTTCTCAACCTTCCGGTCACTCTGAAGATAGTAGACACTATCGCTCCCCTCTTACACCACCCCCCTGGCAACCTCTTCTTCCACACCTCGCACCTGCCTTGGTCCCCATGTGTGTCGTCATCTCCACAGCATCTGCCTTTCAGGCGTTCCATCTTCCCTATTTGGACTTCCAAGATCCTAGTTCTTTGGCTTCACTTGTTTCTTATTTTTGTTACTCATTTCTTTGCTATTGCATTTCTATAACTTTCTCATTTCTGTACTTAGCTCCCTACTACTCAACTTACCCAAGAGGTAACTTTCTTATTTACTCCCTTACTATCTCTTCTGTAAAATGAATAGCATCTATGAATTCAACTATTCTCTTCACTTCATCAAGTTCTAAGAAAATAAATAGACCAAATTCAAGAAATTATGTGTAACTTTAACAGGTATAATTGAGTCATTTTGAGAGTTTCTATATAATATTTCAAGAGCTTCTAGATTATATTTCTGAAGTTTCATAGCTCAGAACTGCAGCATTCATACATGATGTATTAAGAAATATGTATTATCTAATTGAATAGATATTCTAATTAATCTCTACTTTCTGTCAATACCTCTACCTATAAGCTACTCAAGATATATTCTCCTATGTATAGAGTTATATTCTAGCGCATTCTGAACATGCCTCATATTTTTAGAATTATATACAGACTGAATATCAAAATTCACTTCTAGCAGTAAAAATATATGTATGGATATTAGCTCACCACTTGTTTCATATATATCCAATTATCATAAAATATTCTAGATCTCTTAAATACATACTATAGAAGGTATATGCACTTGCTCAAGGTCCTAAATAGCTATCTTGCCATTTAATATCTGCATAGGGTTCAGATGCCTAATTGGGCAACTACTACCATAGAGTATCATTCAAAATTTCCAATTGGCAAACTGAGGTGCGGAAGTTACTTTCTATACCTCTCCAAGCTGTATGTGCAATTTAGTTATCTTCTATGAAGATTTGGCCTTACAGGAGGCTATTGTTTTTATTCCGGATGTGCGCCGGATGCCGGTATTGCGCCGGATCCCGGTATTGCGCCGGATCCCGGTATTGCGCCGGATCCCGGTACTGAGCCGGATCCCGGTACTGCGCCGGATCCCGGTCAGTGGCGTTAATATTAATGATACTTCGGAAGAGTGTACTAGAAATACCTGCTCATGGAGTCATGATTTCGGCACGCGAACAATGATTAAAAAAAAAAAAAAAAAAAAAAGGCATGATTTGAAACTACCTGGTGGGTTAAATATGGCACAATTGCAAGTGTATAAATACACATACAGAAAACACAAACCCTTCCATAGCTTTTTGTGGATATCAACAGATTTGAATTTTGTAGCTCAAGTTTATGCTCGCATGTATTGCCCACTGTTATAAGTAACAGTGTTAGATCATGCAATGAAGTTAGTAGAGGGAACTTCAGAACTTCTCCTGGCAGGCACATTCTGCCTGCGGTTCTCGGACCGCATCAGGCGTACACTTTGATGCTATGGTTGCAAGACTAAGTCTACGTAGATTGATTGTTGGAATGTCGCACGGCCTGTCTCAATGATAGCTTGCTGCATAGTATTGCATAGCTGCTGCATTAATGGACTATCTTTTTTTTTTTTTAATACAGTACATCATTGTTCACATACCATCCCTTCTAATATTAGTAGGGAATGGGCGGTCTGGACCGTACTATTAGAATTATCCTTTACAGATAGGATGTCTTGGGACAGTCTGTGCGGACTTTCTGGTATTGTGCGGACTGCTGTGTAAGATAGTGCTGAAAGTCATGCATGCTGCACGTGCTGCGGATGCACAAGACAGGGGTAGGCAAGGCACGGCATGAGAGAGAATGAATGTATGTTGACCAATGAAGACTAAATACAGGCGAGCAAGTTAAGGGGTATATATAATTGAGAAAGAGTGAACATGAGTATATATGAATATATCTGAACTTGCTCATGATGATAAAAATGCACTGCAGAATTCAATGTAGATTTCTGCAGAGCTGTCACTCACTGCTTCTCTTGCGGCTATTGGCGCTGTCTCAGCAATTACCATAGCGGTTTCCATCGATTTCAGCGATATTCTTTTTTTTTTTTTTTTTTTTTTTTTTTTTTTTCGTTTTTATATCAGCCCTCGTATGCCATCTCGTGGGCTATGGCAAGATCGAGTACCCAGGAAATAATAACAAGAAAATCAACAAGGCAATTTTGGTCAAAATAAAACACCAAAACATGTGATCACCTCCAACGTCACCTCCCTACCCATCTCAGCAGCCCTACCAGGGGGTCTGGTTCATCTTTGCTGTTTGCTGTGGGCCTCTTCATTACCTCCAGGTCCCGTGGCCACTCCCTTCTTCAGACCGCGCACCTGGACCAGATGTGTGCAGAGGTCTCCTCTTCCATGCCAGCGATATTCGTCAATCACCTTATTTTGGTCACCAAGCACCACTGCTATGGCAGTTGTCTTCCTGTTACATAGCAGGTATACTGCAGGACAATTTTCAATGGCAGTGGTGCCTCAGTATCAGTGACTGTGACTGCTTGAAGTGTCTAGTGATCTCGAGGGCATGATGAAAATTCTTTATGCGAACAGTCAAGACAGTTGATTTGCCATGATTATGCAATACTTGGCGAAAAATAAACCACTTCCCTGTGAGCACCTCCGCTTTGGATCCTCTACGTCTAGCTGTATATCCTATATAATCAGATCAAGCTACCCTTTATTACCCAAGGCGGGTCTATGGTTGTGGGCACTCGTCACGTGCACCTCAGATTTTACTATGAAAAATTAATAGAAAAGTACACGAACTAAAAGCAAAATAAAATCAGATTGCACTTGTTCTACTACAAGTTAAGCATATAGAGCGGGACCATTACTTTTAAAGATCTGCAGAAATGTGCGGTCGGAGATGATGGGTTTGTGTGTCGGATATCAGTACGGGTGCTATGATGGAGGCCAGTAAGGCTAGAGAGCAACCGAAAGCTCTATGTATATAGATAGCACTTTGGCTTCTCTGTCTACGGAGGTATAACAACCTAAAGTATCACAATCACAGCCCAATAGCAACATTACAGTACTACGCCTTGTATGCCAACTTATACCTAGCAGTCTCAAGGCTTTGGTAGTCGCTCACACCTGATGTCCGCTTGGTATTTATAGCCAATTTGAACCCCGAGCGAAAATGAAAATCGCTCTCGCTCTATATCTTGAGAGCTTGCCTGGAGAGCGCTTGCATAAGCGCAGCGATGGAGGTTGCGGCAATCAAGTTGTTCCCAAATCAGGAATATTAATCCAACAGTTGACTTGCTGGCTCATTCAGCTCATTCTGTCGAACGATATACCTACCATTGCTATCGGCGAATGGTTGATCATGCCTGTGCTCACACTGCCGAGAATTATTCAGCGGGTACGCAATGCGGGTTGATGTATTGACTAACCATATCTAGTTGGTGGATCAGTCCCAATATGGTAGCCTTGTCGGCTATGCACACTGGCTTGGCAAAAGTTGAGCAATCATCGCACACAGGGCACAGCGCCGCTTCAGACTTGCCATTTAGCTACGAATCAGAATCTGCCCACCCCAACCTCTGACACTTGCACTTGATTTTGCGCTGCAGCAGGGCGGCGTGAAGGTGGTTTCTGCTCCCACTACCAGCTGACGTGCCTATGATACATCAACCTAGGACAGATTTGGTTAAGATTCCATACTGCATTTGATCTGATTCCTTAGTAGACCACGGTGAGTGCAATGCGCCATAGACTTGCATCATTGCGGGCCTGACATACAGACAAGAGAGCTGAGAGACAAAACAACAACCAATCACTCGCATTGGGGTTCTCATGAAAATTGGGATTCCTATCGAGGCCTGGCTTGGGATAAATACTGTCTAGGTTCACTCATTTACGGTCCGGTTCGACCGCACTGCTCATCTTTCTCCGCAGCTTAGGATCCTTCAATTTGTTGACCACATTCTCTCAATAATCCACTCTTGATATCGGCAACCATGTCAATAAATGTGCAAGACCTGGCCAAGCAGATGGCAAATCCGGAAGGGGATGTTGAGCGTCTTATCATACAATACCCGGCAGAGTCGCCAGGCAAGGTTTCAAAAGTGACTCTGGACAAGATTCTCATTCCGCGGCAACGCAAAAGAGGTAAATGTCTTTCCTGATGAGTCCTACCGAGTTCATGACTAACAGCATGTTTGACCCGCGTTTAAACCAGGAGATCGTCTATACACATTAACCCCCCCTGCGAACTCCGAAAAAGAAATCCAACTTTACAGAGGAGGAGAACTTATGAGGAAACCGCATGCCATATACATAAGTTCTGAACGTTTGAAAATTTATCAGTCAATCAAGGTTCCAGAGGTGGATGAGGAGCTTGCCACTGCGTTCGGAAAACTGGTAGAGACGTGCCATAGTGAAAAAGAGATCTATACTAAAGATGCAACTGGTAGGTCGAGGTCCCAAGCTGGAAAGATCCAGGTCATGGCGCGGAAGCTAATAAGTGCGTTGTACTGACTAAATGTACCCAAGACTTTATACGATCATCTTTGTCAGCCCTAGCTGCACGCGCTGGGGATGTGCAGTACGAATCATGGAACACAGAGAACGACATTGAATCATCCTCCCTTGCAACAAAGCTCCAGACCTTTGCGGAAAACTTCCCACCGCAATTTCCAACTCCAGCCGCGGATCCATCCACATCTATCAAGTTTGACTGCCGGGAGCTTCGCGAAAATGAGGCGAGGCTGGCGATGTACAAGTTTACATTAGCCCGCTTGCTCATCCTCCTCCATGCACGCGAAAGTAAACCGGCAAACGATACCCGAATTTGGCAACTTGCGGGCCTGTTGCTGGCGCTTGCCGGTAAAAAACCTTTTAGCAACTTCGCGTTGAAATTCGGACTGTTGGTATTGAAGGTCAGTGTGCCCTTTCTGATGCGGGGTAGAGGAGGAGGAGGCGGTGCCCCTAGTGGTACTCTAGGTAGCGGTGCAGTAACTCCTGCCCCGCAGCCCCGCGATTTCCCGTGGAGAAAGGTTGCAGCATGTGCCGGCTTGCTTACGGTTGCGGTTGCGCCTGTTCTGGTTCTTGGCCCGCTAGCGGCAGCTATTGGGTTTGGAGCCGCAGGGCCTGTTGCAGGTAGCATAGCGGCAGGGTGGCAGGCTTCCATCGGGTTGGTTGAGGCGGGAAGTCTATTTGCAATGCTGCAGGGCATTGGGATGGCGGGTGCCGCGACAGCGGCGGGCGCGCCGCTTCTCGCAACCGTCGGCGCAGTAGCGGGAGTTGGTGCCCTTGCCATGGGAGGAAGTGTTATTTCGGACATGGGCGAAGCTGACGGATTTGTGGTGGTCCTGCAACTGTTATCATTGCATTGATTGTTTTTAGAGGTTAACTGAGGCGGAAGCAGCGCTGCTGCTCCACAATGGCACTTCTTGGCTCAGGTTATCGAATTGTTCTCTTTTTCGGTTATTCATCCCTCTTGTACTGCCCTACTGGAATAACAATTACGTACATACTGTACCAAAAAGTGCGGTGTTATTACTTCGGTATGCATCATAGCTTAACGGAACTACCAGATTACATTAGTGAATTTCAAATTCAAAAGTTGCCAGCCATAAATAAAGCCGACTTGGCGTACATACACTTTCCCCGAATTTGTCCGGTACTGTCTGCATTACATACTGGTGCAGTTTGTAAAATATGCCCAAATCTTATAGTGCTAGTACAGCCATAGCCATTTCGTAATGTGCTTTGTACTAAATTGAATATTGAATATTATCATCATTACATATGGTATTCATACACTTTGCTATGCAATCTATAGACAGGTATTTGGCTGCTAATAGCCGACAAGTTCACAGTTGCCGGCTACCTAGTATAGGCAGCTACTTCTCCTACCTTCTAGAACTTGATCCCAGCGAAGAAATTCTCTAAAATGTCATATTCCTCCCCATTCTCCGCCTTTCTTTTCCAATTCTTTCCCATGTCACTCCACCTCTCAAAACCTTCTGGACGGTTCTCCTAGCTTCTGCATCAGAATCACACATCCGGACAAAGACATCAACATGGCGGAGATATTGGACTGGGCGGGGAAAGAGTAAACTTGGGACTTAGAGCGGGCGGGGATATCTCAGTTTTTCATATTATTCTTTTCATTCTCATTTCACATTATGTATCTAAAACATCGCCATAGCCTTCGAGGCGGCATGCGATTAATGAAATAAAAAAAAAAAAAAAAAAAAAAAATCTGCATCAGAAAGCGAGATACTCCCCCCGTTTGCACGTCCCCATACCTGCATCTATCCGATTCCACCACCCCCAGCTTCTTCAACACGAAGCAGTTGTTCTCCACATGGCTATCCCTCTATACTTTCTCATAGCCAACTTATTCTCTAGATCTGGGATTTTCAGGTCCCAACGTGATAAAACAGTTTCACAGAGTTTGTCTGAAGAGCTAGTAGGTCTTCTTCCTCCCTTCTCTCACAATGGTATGTTAGCTTAAGGGATCTTGATTTCTGCCTAGAGATTCTAATCATTTGAAAGGTATCAACATCAATATTCTTAAGAATATACCACTAATAAGATTATAGATCTCTATTCTGAGCCTATTACAACTCTCCATTCTAAGCCTATTACAGGCCTACGTTCTGAGCCTATTGCAGCCCTCTATTCTAAGTCTATTACAGCCTACGTTCTGAGGTTTTCCCCTACATTCTGAGCCTATTACGGGCCTACATTCTGAGCCTATCCTCCTACATTCTGAGCCTATTATAGCCCTCCATTCTGAGCCTATTATAGGCCTACATTCTGAGCCTATCTGTTACGGATTCACCGCAACCATAGGGCGGGCAGTCGGTGGATGCGCGCGCGCAGTATGCGCATATGCGATGTAGGCGATATGCGACAGCCGCCGGCGTCACAGTCGTGAAATGTGCTATATGAGCTACACAGAGGACTAGCGAGTATCACTGGTCAAGCGTCTTTTTGGCCTGGCGGACGATAACTCTCTGCGTTTACCACCATCCGTTACACTATCCCCCTACATTCTGAGCCTATTACAGCCCTCCGTTCTGAGCCTACTGTTTAAGCTCAAATAGCCAATGTCATTGAGCAAATTTGAGTAAGTTTTTGCTCTGCAATGATATTCTATTCAATGGCTAATAATTATCTAATTCTATATAACTTTTAGATCCTTTCTATCTCATGCTGGCAAAAAGATTCTGACATGTAAGTGCATTATTACTGCAGTGAAAGATTCTAGCTAACTAATCTACTGCACAGGATATATAAGAAGTATAGTTCTCTATTTCACACTAGAATCCATCGCCTCCCCATTGGCCCATTTATCTCCCTATCGCCTTCTCTCAACTGTCTATCAGTACAACTATTATGCTGCAACTTTTACAGTCATACATGAATGAGGGGCTAGATTCATATCGTTCTAACAAAGTACACCCCCAGTATGTATAAAACTTAAAGACAGCGCTGAGTCATTCTATCCTTTCTAACTACTGGGTTCTATTTAGGTAACTTTAGCAGATTTCTATGAATGTATAAAGATAATTGCAGATATGTATGGGGATGAAGCTGGTTATGGGGATAAATATTCATATGTGGATAAGCATATACTTAATGATTGTATAATTAGTGGCGGCCGCCTAGTATCAGCTTTGCTTGCTTAAAAAGTGATACCTCATTATTTGTATGTATTTTATATCTTAGTATATAAATACAATTGAATATCTAATACAATATACCTATAATACATGATATGTAATATATCCGATATATGTATTATACATCTCTTCTAATATATACCACAAAAAACGCGCCAGACAACTGCTGAATTCAACTGAGTAATGTACTTAAAGCGAGAAGGATACTATATGTATATGGAAGTGGAGAATGTAAAATGAATGATACAACCTAAGGTACATCCAGAATAGATACCAAAGTTATGCATGTACATATTCCGACTATTACAGGATTCAAATGGAATTGTTAGGATTATAGAATTAGCCTATACTAATTCATGAAATATGTACTCACCAGATACATCATTCTTGCTAAGAAATTATTGTACCAATGCATGGATTAAATCGTGAAAGTCAATTAATACCCGGTTAGCATGATAATCTTATCACAACTAGATCAAAACTATAGCAATAACACCACACTGTTTGGTACAGTAACCATATCTAGTTGGTGTATCGGTCATAATATGATAACATGATAGGAGCGGCTTGGCGGCTATGCACACTGGCTTGGCCAAAGTTGCGCGATCATCGTACAAAGGGCACAGCGCCGCTTTGGACTCGCCATAGCCACGAATACAAAATCTGCCCACACCAACCTCTGAGCCTTCCCTTCAGTGGAGTGTACGACTTGCCACTTGCACTTGATTTTTGCGCTGCAACAGAGCGGCGCGAATGGTGGTTTCTGCTCCCACTACCAATACAACAGCCTAGGACAGATTTGGTTAAGATTCCACACTGCATTTGATCTGATTCCTTAAGGGGTGCAGGCTTGGGAAAGACCACGGTGAGTGTAATGCGCGATAGACTTGCATCATTGCGGGCCTGACATACAGACAAGAGAGCTGAGAGACAAAACAACAACCAATCACTCGCATTGGGGTTCTCACGAAAATCGGGATTCCTATCGAGGCCTGACTTGCATTAAATACTGTCGAGGTTCACTTATTCACGGACCGGTTTGACCGCACTGCTCATCTTCCTCCGCAGCTTTGAATCATTCAATTCATTGACCACATCCCCAGCTGCCATCCCAGAATTCTTCAATAATCCACTCTTGATATCGGCAACCATGCCAATAAATGTGCAATTTTTTATTTTTATTTTTATTTTATTTTTTTTTATTTTTATTTCAATACTCGCATGTCGCAATAAATGTGCAAGACCTGGCCAAGCAGATGGCAAATCCGGAAGGGGACATTGAGCAACTTATCATACAATACCCGGCAGAGTCGCCAGGCAAGGTTTTAAAAGAGACTCTGGACAAGATTCTTATTCCGCGGCAACGCAAAATAGGTAAATGTCTTCCCTAATGAGTCCTAACTGAGTTCATGACCTAACTGCATGTTTCACCCGTGTTTAAACCAGGAGATCGTCTATACACATTAACCCCCCCGCGAACTCCGAAAAAAAATTCCAACTTTACACGGGAAAACTTATGAGGAAACCGCATGCCATAGACATAAGTTCTGAACGTTTGAAAATATATCAGTTAATCAAGGTTCCAGAGGTGGACAAAGAGCTTGCCACTGGGTTCGGAAAACTGGTAGAGACGTGCCATAGCGAAAAAGCGACCTATACTAAAGATGCAACTGGTAGGTCGAGGCCCTACGCTGGAAAGGTCCAGGTCATGGCGCGGAAGCCAATGAGTGCGGTGTACTGACTAAATGTACCCAAGACTTTATACGATCATCTTTGTCAGCCCTAGCTGCGCGCGCTGCGGATGTACAGTACGAATCATGGAACACAGAGAACGACCTTGAATCATCCTCCCTTGCAACAAAGCTCCAGACCTTTGCGAGAAACTTCCCACCGCAATTTCCAACTCCAGCCGCGGGTCCATCCACATCTATCAAGTTTGACGGCCGGGAGCTTAGCGAAAATGAGGCGAGGTTGGCGATGTACAAGTTTACATTAGCCCGCTTGCTCATCCTCCTCCATGCACGCGAAAGTAATCCGGCAAACGATACCCGGATTTGGCAACTTGCGGGCCTGTTGCTGGCGCTTGCCGGTGAAAAACCTTTTAGCAACTTCGCGCTCAAATTCGGACTGTTGGTATTGAAGGTCAGTGTGCCCTTCCTGACGCGGGGTAGAGGAGGAGGAGGCGGTTTCCCGTGGGGAACGGTTGCAGCATGTGCCGGCTTGCTTACGGTTGCGGTTGCGCCTGTTCTGATTCTTGGCCCGCTAGCGGCAGCTTTTGGGTTTGGAGCCGCAGGGCCTGTTGCAGGTAGCATAGCGGCAGGGTGGCAGGCTTCCGTCGGGTTGGTTGAGGCGGGAGGTCTATTTGCAATGCTGCAGGGCATTGGGATGGCAGGTGCCGCGACAGCGGCGGGCGGGCCGCTTCTCGCAACCGTCGGCGCAGTAGCGGGAGTTGGTGCCCTTGCCATGGGAGGAACTGCTATTTCGAACTTGAGCTTCAGCGAAGCTGACGGATTTGTGGTGGTCCTGCAACTGCTATCATTGCATGTGTAGAGGTTAACTGAGGCGGAAGCAGCGCTGCTGCTCTACAATGGCACTTCATGGATCATGTTATCAAATTGTTTTCTTTTTCGGTGATTCATTCCTCTTTTTTTTTTTTTTTTTTTTTTTTAATCACATAACCCCGCTTGTAGCACTTGGCCATGGCAGGGTGATTCATTCCTCTTGTACTGCCCTACTGGGATAACAATTATCCCAGCAATAAAGATATTGAAAGTTTTCAGCCTTTTTTTTTCTTATAAAAATATATTCCCTACCTAAGTGCAGTCCACCAGAATCTTTCCAACGAGGGTCAGGATTCGGTTAATTTCGGAGCATATAGTATGTGTAACGGCGGACGTGGTCTGGGGCCCGTGGATGACGGCGATCTACGGAGCGCAGGCAGGAGGCGGCAGGCGGCAGTTCAGCAGTTCGCGGCAGCAAGGCGGTTCAACGGTTCACAGCGGTACAGCAGTTCAGCGGATCGGCACAGCAGGTAACCACTCTACTTAGTAGAAACTAAATACAAGAGGTTGCGTAAAGAGAAAAGGAACGGGGAACACACAGCCATGAACACCACTTATATACACGTTTGAGACTGCAATACGCACTCAGGTCGCATCATTTTTACCCGTATGTATTGTACCGACATCCCGAAATGCTTGTCAGAGGTCATCTTTTAGCGTGAAGCTATTTACCCGGCTCGCTATACAATATCCCGTTACAGTATGCCATGATATGGCACCGATTCAGAGGCTCATGTCACAAGCTACTGCGAGAATGGGTTTTAGAATTTGCTTGGATGAATACTGGCCATTGCGATTTTCAAAACAAAAACACTCTACCATCGAATGAGGCCGATCAGTTTACGAATGGGGTGGCCTGCTTGGGAGCATGTGCCTATTCGTGACAAAGCAGTGCTCGTGAGGTGACTGCCACTTACGGATACGTTGATAGTGGGTATTGTACAAGTCATTCTTCTATTGCCATTAATAGACGTACTAAGATCGTCTTCTGCACGTAGCCATAAGTACATTTTTCTTTAGAGTGAAGATTCTTGGGAACACCCCAGGTATCTCTCTGGCGCTGAGTCAAATTTTCCAAGTGCGACCTTTACAAGCAGAGATATCCGGAATCTCTCCTAGGCGATACAAGCGGATGCCTCTTCTGGAAGTGACAGGGATTGTTCTAAGGCCAAGAATTACTACTTGAGTAGCGTCTTGCCATATGCGGTAGTCAAACAACGCTAGCGCCAAGCAAACAATTTCTGAATTTCGGATCGTACCCACAACTTCGAGCCTGATTATTTAAACATTGCGACTGACATTGCACAATGTTGGGCTATACCAAAAGTGACGGAAACAGACGCATCAAAAAGCAGCAATATACCCAGGCGTTTACCGTTTAACTCCAACGTTTTTTTTTTATTTTTTTTTCAAAGTGACATCGAATACCCAGAGGGGCTCGACCAGTTGACCTGCAAGTCGCATCGATCGAATAGAATGGTTCCGGTCGCCGGCTAACGGTATAGCCTGAACGCCGCTATAATTGATACCTCACTGAAAGTAGAAATTCAGTACTTGTAATATTCAACGCTACCTTTATAGTTTATACGTCGCAAGGTAGTTCTCACAGCTCCGGTGCAGTGGTGGATATTTTCTGTCTATCTTACAACGCGATAATAAAAGCAAACAAACAAAAAAAAAAAAAAAAAAAAAAAAAAAAAAAAAAAACAAGGTTATATGATATACACATTCCTCGTACTGCTACCATGTGCATGAAATTACGGCACCTATACTGCACTGCGGCTGTCGCAGCGAGCCGTCACGGCTAGCTTCTCTTGCTATACGCGTAGGCACAATACCATGTTCACACAACTCAAACCAGTGAGATCTATACATCTTGTGTCTAACTACTCGTTCATCCCTCCTATTTCTCAACACCATATCAAAAACAAAATTTGCACCCGCCTATGAGTGAAAAGTGTTGGCATTTATTGCCCTTATCCCCACTATCAGTGCAACACTGACAAAAGTTTTTTTCACCAATTCCCATACGCCAGCTGTGATTAATTCAAGAAATAAAAAAAAAAAAAAAAAAAAAAAAAAAATTGGCAGGTAGTCATTTTTCTCTGATTTGGCCCCCCGAGCCTCACAAGATGATGGTTAAGTTAGTGTAACTTAGGGATGCGAACATTGTCAGGCTGGGCACTTTTCACGAGGTAGATTTAGCAAAATGTTAGAGTTTCATCCACCCACAAATTTTGCTTGAGATCGGGCCTCGGTGATTCTGGTTGCGAGGTTCCAGGGCACGCAGTCCTATCCCCATATATAGGGAACCCAAGTTCAGATTCGCGAGTGTCGCAAGCATTGCTCCTGCCCCCGTCGCAAGCTCTGCCCCCGTTGCAAGCGTAGCGAGCGGGCATCCAGATGCGGTACTTCACCAACTCTGCCTACGGAGGAATAACAACCATCTCTTCTACCTAAAGTTTAACAAATACAGCCCAATAGCAGCAATTACAATACTACGTCTTTTATGCCAATCATATCCAGCGGCCTCAGGCATTGGCACACTTATTCGCTCACACCTGATGTTGGTTTGGCAATTATAGACTATTTGAACTCGAGCGGTTTCTTTGCCCTGCCATGGCGAACAGCTGCAAGCGGGGTCACGTAATATATAAAAAAAAAAAAAAAGAAAGGAACTCGAGCGGAAATAAAATCGCTCTCGCTTTATAACCGACAGAGGCGCGTACTCGGGGGCAGGGGAAAATACTCAGAAGCGCTATGCATGCACTAATGTGCGCCACCGGACAGGGGGTCAAAAGTGAAGTAGGTAGGACTTTTTGTCGAAAAGTCTTCAGAACTTTTGTATGGGATTTACACACAAAAGTACGACACACGTAATTTTTAACTGCATAAAATTTAATAAGGTGTCGCATTACCACCGGCTGCAATAACAGCTCGAAGCCGGTCTGGCATACTTCTAACTAATGACAGGAGCCGCTCTTTGGTTATTTTATCCCACTCTTCTTGAAGCTTTTCTTTGAGTACCGTTAAATCCTTAATACGCCCATATTGTAAACTCAATTCCACTTCCATGTCACCCCAAAGCAATTCAATTGGATTTAAATCCGGGATTGCGCTGCCCACTCCAAAGATTCCATCCCATTTTTCGCTCGGCATGCTTTTGAATGACCTTTATGACCCGGTGCACCATCCTCCATTACTACAGTCCATCCATAGAACTCACAAGCTTTATGCCAAAAAGGTATAAGCAAAGGATCTAAGATTTTAGTAGTATATTTCGCTGAATCCAGTTTCGCACCAAATGGCACAAAATAAAGATCCGATTTTAACTCTCCACAAAAAGCACCCCATACCATAACTGACTGCCGACCAGATTCCCATATTTCGTCAATGCAATCAGGATGAAATTCCTCACTTGCATTACAAATTACCAATGGTCGATGTCCAAAACCTACAGTGTTGTATGTAGATTCATCTGTCCAAACAACACGCAGCCAATCCTCCTCGGTAAGATGTAAGTGCCGCTGACACCAAGCAACTCTTTTCACTTTGTTTTCGTCTCGAATCCCCCATTTTTTTCGAGGATATCATTTGTGATATCCCATACTTTTCATCGCTTCTTGGACCGCACGTGCCGAACACTTATATCCCATAGCATCTCTAATTTCCTCCCAGGATAACCGCCGTGTATATCGATCTCGTGTAACGAACTCCTTCAAACGCTGCTTCTCTTCTTCGGTAAAAAGAATAGGACGGCCAGTTCTTTTTCTATTCCTCGGAGTACCCAGTATTTTCGCTCGTCGATAAATTGCTTCACATGTTCGGTAGTCTATATTGACAATAGCTGCTATCTCTTTCCACTTCATTTTTGCATCATCACGTAAAGTGATAATTCGGACGCGCTCATCTCGAGTGGTTTCTCGATTGCGAATTTCGTGACCATGATCTTTGCGTGTACCTCGAATTTTCATTTCGCTATATGCAGGCTTCAACAGCGTGACTGGGAAGGTATGCGAGTAAAATGCAAATTGAAAACAAATATTAAAGCATGTAACAATGCAAAGCGTGTAGAAACTATGCGCGCCGAAGTAACATAACATAACAAACAGCTGGACTCTATCCTAGCAACTACCCCTGTCACATTGTATGCAACTTTTCGCGCTTCTGAAGACTTACCCTTGATACCGAGTACATGAGCACGGTGATCGATGTCCCCGACAATTTACAAGATATACCTATTGGTGAATTGTTCGGGCCAGTGCTGAGGATTAATTCAGCAATTAGAACGAGTAAGCAACGTGGGTCGACGTAGGTATTGACTAACTCTATATCTATTTGGTCTATCAGTCACGAAGACGAGTGCTGTCGCAAACCTGGGGAGGACCTTGGCATTGCACGTGACCTGGTAAAGGAAGGCCAGAGGAGAGGGTACTAGAAGGTTCGGCGGGTTGACGAACTGGGAAACTACCAAAAGAGGAAGGGGGTACTTGAGAATTACGGGTATATCAAGAGGGCGAGGAGGAGGCCTTCTCTGTAGAACATAAGCAACACAATACAATCATCGTTACAAGGTTGAAGAAAGTCAGATCCATAGACCTCGTTCAATTCCAGTGATTTACTCCTTCTTCCCTCTAGTCCACTTTCCTCCTCGACAGTGCCCTGTCGGCTAGGTACGGTGCTTGGCAAAAAGTTAGCGCAAAGGGGATCAGCGCCGCTTCGGACTTGCGATAGGTAAACTAATCAAAATCTGCCGCGGCATGCGGTCCACACGATAATGGGTGAGTTCAGCTCTTACTTGTTACTTGCGCTTGAGTCCCTTGCACCACCAGCTGACGTGCCTATGATATGAGGACCTAGGACAGTTTTGGTTAAGCTTCCACGGTGTGGAGCATGCAGGGTTGGGATACAAGCTATAGACGCGCATCATTGGGGGCCTGACATACACTCGCATGAGGTTCTGACAAAAATCGAGATTTGGATCGAGGTCTGACTTGCGATAAAAACTGTCGAGGTTCACACATTTATGGTCTGGTTCGACCGCATTGCTCATCTTTATCTGCAGCTTAGAGTCCTTCAATGTCTATACCACATTACCGAGCTACAGCTCCCAAATATCTTCAATAACCCAATCTTGATATTGGTAACCATGGGTCCCTCATCAATAAACGTGCAAGATCTGGCCAAACAGATGGTAAATCCAGAAGGGGATCTTGAGCGGCTTATCATACAATACCCAGCAGAGTCGCCAGGCAAGGTTTCAAAACTGACCCTGGAAAAGATTCTTATTCCACGGCAATGCAAAAGAGGTAAATGTCTTTTCTGATGACTCCCTCACTGTGTTTGTTACCTAACTGTGTTTCTCTCGTGGTTTATAGGAGATCATCTATACACATTGACACCCCCTGAGAACGCCGAAAAAGAAATTCACCTTTACAGCGGAGAGGGGCTTATGAGGAAACTGCATGGCACATACATGAGTTCTGAACGTTTGAAGATTTATCAGTCAATGAAGATTCCAGAGGTAGATGAGGAGCTGGTCACTGGATTCGGAAAGCTGGTAGAGACGTGTCATAGTGAAAAAGGTTTCTATAAAAAAGATGCAATTGGTAAGCCAGGGTCCCAAGCGGGAGAGGTCTAGGTCACAGCGCGGAACCAGTTATACTAACTAATGTGCCGAAGACTTTATACGATCAACTTTGTCTTTCCTAGCTGCACGCGCTGCGGATGTCCAGTACGAATCATGGAACTTAGAGGACGACCTTGAATCATTCCCCCTTGCGACAAAGCTGCTGACCTTCTCGGAAAATTTCCCGCCACAATTTCCTAGTACATTGCCTTATCCATCTTTATCACCTATCAAATTTGACGGGCGGGAAATTAGGGAAAGTGAGGCGAGGATGATTATGTACAAGTTCACATTAGCGCGCTTGCTCATCTTCGTTCACGCACGCGACAGTAGTCCGGCGAACGATATCCGAATTTGGCAACTTGCGGGCCTGTTGCTCGCGTTGGGGGGTGGGAAGGTTTTTACCCAATTTGCGATGAAATCCGAACGGTTGGTGTTGAAGGTCAGTCTGCCGCAGGGCGGAGGAGGTGGCGGAGGCGGCCCCCCTGGTGGTGATAAAGGCGGCGATGATGACGGCCCTCCTGGTGGAGGCGGAGGTGGTGGGGGAGGCCCTCCTGGTGGAGGCGGAGGTGGTGGGGGAGGCCCTCCTGGCGGCGGGGGAGGTGGCCCTGCTGGTGGCGGCGGAGGAGGCGGGGGTGGCCCTCCTGGTGGTGGCGGAGGCCCTCCCGGTGGTGGTGGGGGCCCTCCCGGTGGTGGTGGAGGCCCTCCCGGTGGTGGTGGAGGCCCTCCCGGTGGTGGTGGAGGCGGCGGAGGCGGCCCTCATGGTGGTGCCCCGGGTGGTTTCCCGTGGGGCCGCGTTGCAGCCTTTGCCGGTTTGCTTACGGTTGCGGTCGCACCCGTGCTGGTTCTAGGCCCGCTGGCGGCAGTTCTTGGATTTGGACCCCTAGGCCCTGTTGCAGGTGGCATAGCTGCAGGCTGGCAGGCTTCCGTCGGGGTGGTCGAGGCGGGAGGGCTGTTTGCAATGCTGCAGGGAATTGGGATGGCAGGTGCCGCGACAGCGGCGGGTGCGCCGCTCCTCGCAACCGTTGGCGCAGTAGCAGGTTTTGGCGCCGCTGCTGTCGGGGGAAGCATTATTGCGAACCTGAACGGGGATGACGGATTTATGGTGCTCATGCAACTGTTCCCATTAGATTAATGGTGCAGAGGCTAATCACCGAGGCAGGACGATCTGCGCGGATTATGATCAACCGTCTGGCAGGCTGAACCCAAGGCAATCGCTGTGCGGTGGGGCGCCGGTTCCCAGGCGGGTACTCAAGACCAAGTTTCTACCTTGCTCCTTACTTTGTTGTTTTCTTTATTACTCCCAAACTGCCTGCTGCATGAACTAATTACATTATCTACAACTTTTCCTCAGCAATAAACTCATATCCTTGACGGGGGTATTGCCCTGACGCCAAGCATGCTAATCTGAGTAATGTTATTGCCATATAGGGTAGTCGAATCTCTGCAAAGGAAGTGATAGGTTTGCCGAAAGTTGAGAATAAAGTTGCAGCAATCTTAAGTAAAGTGGACGTTCAATGCTACAGTACTTCCCGTGCCGAGTGCATCAAACGTAAAAATATGGGCCACAGGCGGGAAATATGCTTTTTTTTCTACATAGAAGTGAAATACATGCAAATATCAATGGTACTTTAGTCGCAATTAGTAGAACATTTATTCTGCAGCCTCCTGTGTCGTTCCTTGGTCTAGTAGCATAGCCCAGTTCAATACACTCCAGGGAGGCCTGGGAAAGAACCCATAAATGGTTTTCTTTGCACTACGGAAAAGGCTGAATGCTAACAAAAATCTAGAAACCTCTTTTAATTTCGTATTTCGGTGAAGTAATGCCATGGCATGCGAGATATACAGCCGGCGCCGCGTAATATACTTTTGTAATTGCTATTTTTTTTTTTTTTTTTTTTTTTATATCATTACTCGCTTGCCGCCCTATGGGCTATGGCAAGGTTTGTAATTGCTATAACTGAGAGCGGAGTCTGCGGGGCATACAAATGTACATAACAGGGCGCTCGCAGGATGACTGCCTGCAGGTGATACCTAGGTGTATTAGGCGGCAAAGGACTGAACGCGTGGGAATTCAGAGTAGGGAAAGCGGATAGCCCGGAATGCCAGTGGCGCGAGGAGGAGGAGGAGGAGACGCCAACGCACAACTGGGAGAAGGTGCAGGACATGTAGCCAGGGGGCCAGGCGGCGGCTAGAAAACCCCCGAAGGCCGGGGAGCAGGAAGGGGACAACTCTGGTGGCCGTGCCGACGTGGGCAAAGGAGACAATGTGAGAAGCGGAGCAGTTGTTTGATTTTTTTGACTGTTATTTCATGTTAATTTTCCCATTTCCTATCTATCTCCTATGTGCTTAGCACCTCGCCATAGCCCCCGGGGCGTAATGATATAAAAAAAAAAATACAAAAAATACCGAGGAGCGAAGGCCGACATAGGCTACAGTAAATCTCAGCGTACAGCGCTGAATAAGTGGCATTGCACTCTGGCCTAATGGACTGTACTTCTCTTAGTCTACCACCCCAGAGCTCTGACGAATATCCGAGAAGCACCTGTACCAGTTTCGTTACACTAGTCTACCCTATGGTACAGAACCGTACGCATACGCGTCCCCGAGGGGGTTCGGAGGGGTATGCAGATGCCCCCCCTTGCACAGTGCCAGAGTGGGCAGGACTGCACATCACTACGTTTCAAGTGGACTCCAAAACACACCCCACCACGTCGTAAAAAAAATCTCACACGGTAATGCGTCATTCTCTCTCTGCTGCGCCTTTCTCTCCAAAGTCGCCCTCGCTCACGAAGGTATCCTTGGTTCCAGAGCAGGAGCTACTTTTTTCAATTTTATATATCATTAGTCGCGTGCCGCGATTGGGGCTATGGCGATATTTAAGGTGCATAGGAGATAAAGTAGAAAAGGAAGAGGAAAGAAAAGGAAAGAAAAGGAAAAACCAACACCCAGACAATTCCATGAAACTCTAGCGTTCCACCCACCCCATCAGTGCCATCAGCTCGTCTCCTTCCCCTTCGCTCCCCTCCGGGGATCTGAGGAGTGCCTCTCGCCCCCCGCGGAAGACTGGGACGAGAAGGGGAAGCTGCTGGAGCTGGAGGGCTTCCTCAAGGCAAGAAAAGGGGGAGAGAGAATGGAGATCGATGAGAGAGACGATATGGAGGGGTCAAGGCACCGACCGCGAGTGGTGCTGGGAGATTTGTTTGGAGATATGGACCTGCCGGGAGATGGATGGGAGGCAGAGAGCAGCGGGGTACCGATAGCCTTATGGTGAAAGTGGGGTACCTACACGTCGGGGGGTCGTCCGTGGTAGGACATGTGTGGAGGGAGAATATCTTCAAGGAGGGTTGGGAGTTAGGTTTCGAGGGAGAAGTTTGGAAGAGAAAGGAGGAGTCCGGGTGGAAGACAGGATGGCATCCAGCCCTGAGGAGGGTGGGGGAGGTGGGGGCAGGAACGCGAGTAGTAGGATGGGAGAGAAGCAGTAAGAGGAGTGCGAGGGGGAGGAGGGGGGGAGAGAATGTAGTATGGGGTAGGGTGGGTGAGGTTTTGGTTGGGGGAGTATATGCTAATGGAGGGTGGAGGGAGGAGGAGTTTGAAGGGTGGGTGGAAGAGGTGACGAGGGTGGAGGGGAGATGTGTAATCATGGGAGACTGGAATGCGCATAGCCCGATGTGGAGTTTAGAAGGAACTGGGGAGAACGGAAAGGGTAGGAGACTGAGGGAGAGAATGGAGGAGGCCGGCTTTACCTTGAAGGGAGAAAGAGTAGGGACGTGGAGGAGAGAAGTGGAAGGCAGGGTGCGAGAATCGAGAATAGACTTGGTGTGGGTAAGGGGGGTAGAGGGGTGCAAGTAGAGCTGTGGGAAGGGGGCTCAGACCACTCAGGACTGGTAGTGGAGTGGGAGGAGGAGAAGGGAGGGAGAGAAATGGAAGAGAGGGTGAGAATTGATTGGGAAAGGGTGGAGAAAGAGGTCGAGGGGTGGGGCGGAGAATGGGAAGACGAAGAGAAGAAGAAGTGGCTGGAAAGGGTAGGGGAGGGGAGCGGGTATGAGAGACTAAAACGATGGAAGGAGTCTCTGGAGAAGAAAGTAAGGGTAGGAGGGAAGAGTAAAAGGTGGTGGACGGAAGAGATTGAAGAGATGAGGAAAGAAGTCAATAGGCTGGCGCGAGGGGGGGTGGGAGCGAGGGCGAGGTTAACAGAGGAAGAGAGAGTGAGGGGGTGGAAGGCGGCGGTACAGAAGCTGAAGTGGAAGATCCGAGAGGAGAAGAAGAGGTGCTGGAGGGACTTCGTGGAAGAGGAGGGGCACAGTGACCCATGGAGAGTGGTGAGGGTAGCAAAGGACCCTTTCGGAGGAAAGGAGAGGATGGGAAGGTTGAAAGATGAGGAGGGGAGGGAGTTGGAGGGGGACGGAGAGAAGGTGAGGGCGTTGGTGGAGAGGAATTTTGCGTGGAGGGAAGAGGGGGAGGCAGAGGCGGGGGAGGAGGTGGGGGAGGGGGAAGCGGAGGAGGAGGGGGATGAGAGGGAGAGGGAGAGAGTAGAAGGAGAAGTGAGGGCTGCGTTGCAGGGCACCAAAAACAATTCGGCACCGGGACCTGACGGAATCGGATACCGATTGATCAAAGCTGCCCTGAAGACTCCCATCGGGGATGAGTTAGTGAGGGAGGTCGCTGAAAACTGGATCCGGAACAGGACCCCGGCGGAGTGGAGAGAGATGAGGGTCGTCATGATACCGAAGCCGGGCAAGGACATCAAGACGGCGAAAGCGTGGAGGCCAATTAACCTGATCAATTGTATCGGGAAGATCGGGGAGAAAGTCATGGCCAGCAGGCTGCAGAAAGAAGACCGACTCTTCCACAGGCTCCAGCTGGGAGCACGCAAGGGGAGGAATGCGATCCAGGCGATGGCGAGGGCGGTAACAAAGGTGCAGAGGTGCCTGCACAGGGGGGGAGAGCAGCGTGGGTGACGGCGGATGTTAAAGGAGGCTTTAACATCGTGAGGAAGGAGGTGGTCCTGAGAAGGATTGAGGAGAGGGGGAGCGAGGGGGTGAGAAAGAAGCGGAGGTGGCTGGAGGAGTTTATGGGAGGCAGGGAGTTCGGAGTGTGGTGGGACGGCGAGGAGAAAGGGAGGGGCAGGTCGAACGTGGGGGTTCCGCAAGGGTCACCACTGTCACCGGTCATCTTCCTCATCTTCATGGCACCCACCATTGAGAAGATGGAGAGAAGGCTGAGGGGGGTGGCGATGGGGGCGGAGGTAGAAGTGCCATCGTATGTTGACGACCTGGCAGCAACGATCCTAGACTGGGACGGGTACTGGGATATGGGGCGGCTCAGGGAGAAAGTGAAGGTGGCGATGGCGGAGGTGGCGGAGGAAGACCAGATCCCGCTGGAGGAGTCGAAGTGGGAGATGATAACCTTCGGGGTGGGAAGGAGGTTGAAGAAAGAGGGGGAGATGCTGAAGTGGTTAGGGGTCATCTTCGATGAGAACTTGACCTTTGGCGCATATTGGCGAAACAGGCTGAGCCGAGCGCGGAGGCTGGCGGGGGCTCTCTCGGGACTGGGCAACCGGAACTGGGGGATGTCTCCACGCAGCTGGAGGCAAGCCTACACGGGGATGGTGAGGGCGGTTGCAATGTGGGGAAGCGAGATCGGGTGGAGGGGACAGAAGGAATGGAGGAAGGAGATGGAGAGAGTCCAGCTGCAGGTGTTGAAGAAGGCGGCTGGAGGAGGGAGAGGAGCGGGGGTAGGAGGGGTGAGTGCGGTGTGTGGGGTGGAGGACGTGGAGGCGGTCCTGGACGGGGCGCAGGCGAGGGCGATCGTCCGGGAAGTGGAAGCACCGTCGAAGCTAGCGGAGCTATGCACGACGGACTCCAGGCCGGGGAATGAGGAGAGGGAAGAGGAAGCGAGGGACTGGAAGGACTAGGGGGTGCAGTGGGCACTGGGGAAAGAAGACGGGTATGAGGCGGTGTTGGACCGCTGGCAGAGCCAGTGGTCTAGGTTCTCAGAAGAGGGGGAGGAGATCTCGTGGGGGGGGAAGTGTGAGAAGGGGCAGGTGGAAGTGGTGGAGAGGCGGAAAGGAGAAGTGGAGACGAGGGGGGAGTGGGAAGTCGCGATCGGGGAAGCTGGAAGAGAAAGGGCGGTCCTTTTCTCCGACGGCAGCAAGATCGAGGACAGCAAGGTGGGAGCAGGAGTGTGGGGGAGGTCGGCAGCGGTGGCGGAGGTGGTGGGGAGAACGGCGACGGTTTTCGATGGGGAGGTGAGGGGAGTGAGAAAGGCGCTGGAGAGTGTAGAGGAGGAGGTCCCTGTACTGATCTGTTTAGACTCTGAGGCTGCCATCATGGCGATCCAGAAGGCAGGCAGGGAGGGAAAGGGAAAAACCGAGGATGTGAGGAGAGTGGTGGATGCCGTGGCGAGGAGAAAGAAGAAGGGAGGGGACGCGAAACTGATGTGGGTCAAGGCTCATATCGGAATTGCAGGGAATGAGAAGGCTGATGAGTGGGCAAAGAAGGGGACGGCGGTGGAAGGGAAAGAGGTGGCCACCGGGAGCGGGGTGCGCCAGAGGATTAAGGCGTGGAGGAAGGAGAGGAGGGAGGTGGAAGGTTTCGGGAGGGGGAAAGTAATGGAGTGGAATAGGACAGCGGTGTCCAACTTCACAGCATTGCGACTGGAGAGAGGAAGATGCAGGGTGTGGTTAAAGAGGATGGGAGTGGCGGAATCGGAGAAGTGCAGCTGCGGGGAGGCCCAGACGGGGGCGCACCTAGCCTTCCAGTGCAGTCAGCAGAGGTTTCGCCCAGAAGGCTTTAGAGAATGGGGGGATATGGAGAAGAACTGGAAAAGGACAGCAGAGAATGGGGAGGAGTGGGATGAGTTGGAAAGGTTCTTCTCTGGGATCAGGTTCTAGGGCGCCGTGCGGTTTGCTGTCGGGGAAGTTTGCTTGCCGGGGTGCGAAAGTGTGGAGAAGAGGGGAGGGGGGGGGGGGGGAGATATATAGTGGAGTCTCCCTGAGGCAGAAACCGGAAGGTCCGCCCGGAGGTTTCTGGAATCAGGTGGTAGAAGTAGATAGAAATTTCTTTGTTTGTTAAGCCTGTCTCCGGGCTTCGAGGGCTTGCCCAGGGACCCTGCCATGGCCACGTGCTACAAGCGGGGTTATGTGATTTAAAAAAAAAAAAAAAAAAAAAAAAAAAAAAGCCCCCCGGGCCATCGCCTTTCCCATACACGGGCTACTCCTCCCTGGCACCGGCGCCGTAGTAGCTGTATTGCCTTTTTTTTTTTTTTTTTTTTTCTATTTTTTTTTTTTTTTTTGAAATATCACATAACCCGCATATAGCTATTCGCCATGGCAGGGTGGCTAGTCTGAGTATAAGCAAGAGATTGTTTAATTGTATAGCAAGCGCAAAATCCAATATTAGAAGGACATAAGTGTAGAATGGTTGAGGGTAATGGAAAACAAGTATGGATAGATGAATAAACGGTGAATAGGAAGGATGAAAGATGAAGACTAATATGAAAGATGAAAGATGAGGAAGGTAGAAAGAATGCCTTCTTGGACCAGTTTGTGCAGCATCGCCATTTCTAAGCATCTCCATGCTACTGGAGTTACCCTCACTTTGTGTATGTAACCTAGCATGCCCTATCATCATACGAATCTCGTGATCTGCTGCGTCTGAGCCCAGCGCCAGCTCGGTGATAGTAGCTTAGGCGCGCTAGCTACCACACCGGGGCATGTTAATGCCTGAATTTAGGTGGGTGCTGTAGTCAGACGCAATGGATGTGGTCTCATGCCAGGCGGAGAGCTCTAATCTCGGGATTAGATCAGACTGATTATGTTGACATTGAATGTATTCACCTGGTGCTTCCAAGTTTTTTTTTTTTTTTTTTTTAATGTCATTACTCGCATGCCGCCCTATGGGCTATGGCGAGGTATATATTAACTAACCAAAAGAGAGGAAAGAAATAAACACTAAGTACATGTATTGCCCGCGAGGTGCTTCCAAGTGAGATAAAAAGATGTAGTCTCCTATGAGAGTATGTGCGCCACCAAGTGCAAAGCATGCTAGCCAGTCATTGGGCACGAGGGTACTGCTCCGAGTAGGACAAATGTAAGCCTCAGGCGTTCGATCGTAGGCCCCAGCTTCATACCAAGTACTTTCATGTATTGCGCATATATACAGGCGTAGGTGCTACTCTAGTAAGTTCTACATGCTTGCATATACCTACATACAAGAGTTGTGTAGAGTACTTTCATGTACAGTCAAAACTGTCATATTGGATGGATATCATATTTGCTGGCTCGTTTCCTGAATTTACATAGTAATTGGACCTGTCATAATGAATAGCACGAATACTAGTATAGTTACTGCATGTTACTGGCAAGTACAGATCTCTGTAACGGCGGATCGCGGTCGGGGCTCGTGATCTATGGAGCGCAGGCAGGCGGCGGTTCAGCAGGCAGTGATTCAGCAGACAGCGGTTCAGCAGACAGCGGTTCAGCAGACAGCGGTTCAGCAGACAGTGGTTCAGCAGACAGCGGTTCAGCAGACAGTGGTTCAGCAGACAGCGGTTCAGCAGACAGCGGTTCAGCAGACAGCGGTTCAGCAGACAGCGGTTCAGCAGACAGCGGTTCAGCAGACAGCGGTTCAGCAGGTCATGACATTCAGCACAGCAGGTAAACAATCTTATTTAGGGGAAATTAATACAAGAGGTTGCATGGAGCGAAAAGGAAAAGAGAATACATGGTCAATGGTTAGTGAGCGGCACGAGCTAGCTCGAGCTGGCCTGGCATGAGCTCGAGCCTAGATTGATTATATATATAATATTGACAAACTAAACTAAACTAAGCTAAATTTTCATCTTTCTCACTACTATCAGCTAAATTGTGCATTTCGAAGTTGTTGGTAGGTCAGAATGAGCTCGAAGTCTCTAATTATGACTATATTAGGTATTTACAGTTTATGAAACCTTGCACTGGCTAAGCATTTTAGCGAGCTGGCAATAGCATGATCTTGGCTCGCTTGAGCTCGAGCTGGCTCGGATCGTGCCGCTTACTAGTGATCTAGTTTTTAGGAAGTATATTAAGTGGTAATATTTTTAGTATTTAATTATACATAGTGTTTACATTAGTTCAAGTCGATCTAAGTTAGTTTAGAAATACAAGTTTTTTATTTAGATTAATACAAACTTACTTTACTAAGTTATTTTTCTTTTTTTTTAATAAACTTATACAATAAGTTAGAAATAGAACTAATAATTAACTTGTATAGTTTTGAAGCTAAAGAAAGTAGTAAAGAAACTTGCAGCAAAAGTACATGTAGAATGGTAAAAGAAATACTGAATTTAGTAGATAGTAGTAAGAAGAATAAAGCTATAGAATAGTTTAGATTAATTATCAATATTATATAATTAAGCTCAAGCTCACCTTCTATTTAACGAGCTTAGCTCGAGCCGAGCTTACTTACTTATAAGCTAGCTCGAGCTAACTCGTGCTACTTACTACTAGATACAATAGTATTAGCTATAAAAGTTTGAAAAATATTATTATTCTTATTAGATATAAATTTGCTGATTACTTGAAGCAAAGAGAATTTTACTTCTAGATAAGAAAAAGATAAATAGTTATATTAGTATTACTTAAAAGAATTTATTGAAGTTATATGTATATATAGTATCTTAATATAAAAGTATAATTAAAGAATGTACTTTTAATATATTGAATAACTCAGAATTATAGCTTTATTGAACATTAATGCAGGTTTATAAATAGCTTAATCTTCTCATAGATCTAGAAACAAATTAGGTAATTGGATTAGCAAACTTATAGAAAGCCAAAGCATATAGTATATGCTATAATATACTAATAGTAGTAAGTGAAATTGAAGCTAGATACAGAGTATTTGTTATAGAGGAACTCTACCAGAAGTTATTCTTGAGAGACTATAAGAGCGGCTAGTACAAGCCAAGCATCACAACAGAGATAATGGCAGCTGCTATACTACTATCTATCATAAATAGGAAAACTCAGCAACATTTTGCTCAATACAAGTGAGCCATAAGCAGAATCGTAGCAAAACCAGGCAAGCAGTGGCGGTAAAAGAAGGCAGTCAGTAATGGCTGGATGAGCCATAAGCAGAATCGTAGCAAAACCAGGCAAGCAGTGGCGGTAAAAGAAGGCAGTCAGCAATGATTCCAGCCATTACTGACTGCTGTCTGGATGGACTGGGAATTCATGTTGAGAGATATAAGGACAAGCCAGGAGAACGCAGAGTACAACCAGAAGGAAATTGGGAGAAGCAGCAGAAGCGAGAGGGAATTGGAATGCGGGGGGCATATTAAACTTTGACATTAACTGGTCTTTTATTGTTCTTTGTTTTGTTATTTTGGATTGGTTTTCTTCTTTGGATGGTTCGAACACAGAGGGCTGCTGCCTAGGAGAGGGGGGTAATATGTGGTGGTAACCACGGTACTGATGGAAAGAATAAGGCCAAACGCGGGCTGGAGCGGTACTCATCGGTAGGGCCACATTATGACACATGCGTAGGATGGGGAAGAAAGCTACATTTAGGAAGCGAGATATGGATGTATAGGCTCAGTTGGAAGGTGAAGTTGGTCTATAAATTGTATGTACATAGAACTGTGGAAGCAAGCAAGCAAGCAGAGACAGATATGGACATGCACAGAGAAGACAATTGAAGACCCTTTTCTTGACATTTGATCATTGAGGCCGCCCTTGAGGCTTCACTCAGCCAGCTCTAGATACCAGTACCCGTGTGAAAGAGTGGATGCTGTTGAGCCGTCATCACACCGCCAGTGGTAGGTCCCCCCATTCTTCAACGAATTCCTCTCACCTGCCCCAGTCGGTCACGTTGATGTTCCTGGTCTTCGCTCGTTGTGTGGTGGTGAATCTCCCTGTTGTCATTGCATGGTCCGAGAAGGCGATCCATGTTGTTTCTATTCTCTGCCATTGGCCTGGGCCTATGAAGACTAGGTCTAGGAGTGCTCTTTTCATCCTGCCTTCGACCGTCCTGGTCCAGGTCGCTGTGCATTTTAGTATCTGCTGTCGCAGTCCCCAGTGTTTGGTCCATACTCGTAGTGCTGTACCCACCACATGGTCAAATGAATAACTTTGACAAACCAACAACACGAGCGGCCCTATGAGTCTATAGCTATTTTATGATACTAGAGGGGTCATAAAGCTCTCTATAATCAATTCTGGTAATTCGTACCAATTGTAAGAGCTGGAGATGTCTATATATTTCGTACTTTTGGCTCGCTTAGGGCATCCACATCCTTGGAAATAACATTAGCAACCAGTACATTGCGCAAAACCGATGTATTGCGATATTGTCGATATCACAACATAAGCTGTCTGCGAGTGCAAATAATTCTCAAGTGGGCCCAAATAGAAGCCAGAGGATGGCACAATATGGAGGATAAGTAGGTTATATATTTTACCATTGCCTATGAAGTATGTCTATATTTGCTGTTTGTACATTCCATAACACCAAATAACACATTCACTACCGATTTAGCAAAGTTTCAGTTTGTACCCTTACCAATACACAACATGTGATGAAGTGTTTGTCTCCTCATGCTTAGCTGGTCTGCTTTTCTGCGCGTCATAATTCGACGAAGTCCGAAGGTTGTCGTCAATATTTCTGAGTCCTATGAAATGAATTACAGAGTGATTACTTGCGCTTCTGGTTCCCATTTTTTTTTTTTTTTTTTTTTTTTTTAATATCATTAATCGCTTGCCGCCCTGTGGGCTATGGCGATGTTTTAGGTACATGTGTGTGTAATTATAAATACTAGACGGAAAGGAAAACGAAGACCCCCATTTCTCACGATAATTCACTGTCCCACCCAGTCCAAAATGTGGTTCCCATTAAATGTATTTTTTTGGTTTTCCAGCTACGAAGTTTCGAAATGAAAAAAAAAAAAAAACACATTTGGAGGACATTAGGGAAATGAAAAGTCATGGCAATGAAGATGATAACAATAACAATAAATAAACAGCACTCAGTTCCAGTTGCATGCCACTACCAAGCGCTCCCAGGTCCGTCCGCCGCAACAACGCCTCGGGCCCCGCTCATCCGATTAAATACCCTTACGCACTCAGTCCTTGCAGTGATTTCGTCTCGCCATGATCATAGGACGGATGTGAGTAGTGACAAAAAAAAAAATTGGCAGTGTATTGTCACCACCCCCATCCTACTTGCCTTCCTTCCATCGCCCACGCCTATCAAGTATGTGTTGGATAACCCTCATGAGAACCTTTCTCGATCTGGACCCCGTGTGACACCCACATAAAATTCGCAATAACTGCATTCTCATCGGTTTTCTCTTTTGCTCTTCTCCTTCCGGCATCCGTTTTCCTCCCTGCTTCCGCCTCTTAACATGGCGAAATGCCAAAACCCAGATCAACAGTGTGCTTTCCTGTGGTGGGGTCTGCTTTGATCATTCCAGATCCGGCTATGTTCTGTGAGTTGTCGAGAGCGAATTGAGTGTTAATGTACAGAGTATGCTTGTCATCGGGGAGCCAGAGAATGCCGGATTGGAGTTCATCAGTGGAAGTTAGAGCAGTACTGAGTGGACCAATCCAACTTGAGGAAAACTGCGTAGCAATCTTGCCTTCACCGTCAAGCCAGATTGAGGTCTTCTGAGTGGCCGTCACTTTCTGATCAAGTGTAATGTATTTAGAGTAAGTAAGATTGTGCAACCCCAATGCCCAATCTGAAGGATGACTGAGCATTAGGCCAATATTGCAATTTTTGCGCCTTTCGCGCATGGAGATACCGGGCCCCACGCTAGCATTGAAGGAGCTAAATTCAAGGCTGAGCTTCAGCGAATTTGTAGAAAAAACGACGGTTACCGTGCCAGCGGGGCACCCGGTGCCAGCATAAGTGATTTCCGAAATAGAGGCAGTTTGAAGCCACCATGGCGGCGGTCGTGGATATAGCCACCATGGATTCGGTGAGGGGTCATCCGGGTTTGGCGTACATGCGAGAGCGAGCACGAAAAACAAGAGACAGGTGATTGTCCTGGTTGTAGTGGCATGCATGCTGATTGGGGGAGAGAAAATGGTGGATGAGCCTAGAGTTGCTACAATGCTGAGACACTGAGAGGTATAAAGCTTGAGGACCAAGAAACAAAGTGCAGAGAATCCTATGTTAGGCTGTGATAGAGTTCGGATGGGATGGTGTGTTTAAATACTTTGATGAGAGTGGGGGGTACACATGCACAGACCGACACGCTGACATTGTGAAGTGTGACTCCAAGGAAGGGGAAACACAAACCGAACTTGAGACACCACCACGCCTGTCATACGCAGCAAATTGTCTCCCAACACACTCCAGCAACACAATATGCCCCTCTAAATCTGCTACCCCTTTAGTGCAACCATCGCAAAAGGGGAAGAAGGTACCCACAACCCCCAACAAAACAAAAGGACAGTCTTCGGAGACCTCAAAAGCATCGGAGAAGGTGATGAACGGTGCAGTAAAACCTCTCTGCTTGAGGGCCGTTTATAAGCCTCACTTCAGTCTGCATTACCCCATACAGTCGTAATATAGATTGGGGGTAGGTGAACCCTGGTGAACATAGAAAGTATGTCGCTATATGGGAAAGCTGTGTGAACCAATAGTATATGGATAGCAGCATAAACTGCAAGTTGGCAGGTTAATAATGGGATGGAGGATAGTAAATACTTGGAGTGACCGCGACAAATATGCTAGCTCTCTAATGGCCTTCTAAACGCATGAGCTGCTATTACTAGAGGCTCAATCTCGCTTTCCGTTTAGATTTTAGAATCTATATGCATATAAAATTCTAAACACATCAGTAAAGGTTCAAGCTATTGGGAAAGTTTATGCATGGTTTTGCGCAATTGCTTTTATCAAGGTTGTTTGAATCTACGACAGTAGCTTCAGATAATTAAACCTTCCGCTAGATGTTAGTTCACATCACCACGGATATTCTAGCAGCATCTTCATAGCTGTATCCTGAGTCCAAGGATGGACAAGTTAAGTTGTAAGTAATGGTGCAACAGTATTTCATGCACAATGACTCGGAGCAACCTTGTTGTTAGTCTGCACCCTCAACAAGCGCGGTGGTGAATTCCGCATATTCGGCGATGCTATAAGTACTGTACGTATTTAAGTGTTCATGTTTGGAATTCGACCACAATGTGTCTCATTTCCATTTCTGCTCTTGATTGACCCTTGGCAAGATAGCCGACGTCGCACAATATGGTGAAGTGTTGGGCAATGATTCTCAAAGCTTACAGATTGGCACTGAGTTACCACAAGAAGGTAGATTCACAGGGAGTAATGAAATTAAAAAAAAAAAAAAAAAGAAGGTAGATTATAAATAACTAATAAGCATTTAAATAATGACTATAATGTCAACTAAGACAAACTAAGGAAATTTCTTGTGCAACCCTTATTACCTGAGGACTCAGATTTAACTAACGTAATGGACAGCTTGTATCTCTTATTTGCTATCTAGTGCCCACTGGGACCTTGTTATTTCACTGCTTGTGATTTATGGGCGCTCTACGATCCAATTATGACTGCCTAATAGACTTAAAACTAATGTTTCTCCGTCAGCTTCCATTTTCTTGTCCAAGCATTGGCTAGAATTATCTTATTAACTGTAGAAATATCTGCATGGGAGTGTGAGAGTCAAGATATGCTATAGATAGAATGCTGAGTATTCGAACGCCGGTAGAATACCCTAAGTCTTGAAAGTCAGTGGTAGCATAAGGAGAGCCGTACCAAAGGCAGAAGTTACTTTGCTTGAAGCGTCGGAAAAGAGTATTGGTAGGTGCATGACCGAAAACATAACTGGGATGAAATACAGAATGTGACCAAGTTTGCAAAGCGTAGAACCAGGCCAATGGTAGCATAATACTAGTCCGGTGGGTGTTCAGATTATCGGATAGAGGGGTTGGTTTACCACCAGCTTCACCACATGTGGTCGTTGGCGTTTCGATTTTGATTCTTTTCATTTGTGATTTTCCTTCTTTTTAGTCACAGGGGCGAGCAACTGGAAGGGAGGCTTAGTCAGGGCCCAGGCAACAACAATAAATTTCAGTTTCAGGATATGACTGCATGAAGCATAGCTTCTCTACGCCGAGAATCCACAGGGCCAAGGAACTAAGCAAAACGTTGGTGGCATCCAAAATAGGCAAACCTGGATAATTCATGAAGGATTTAAGAGAGTGTGGAGTGCGCTGAAATATGTATTGGTATATTAGAGTATTCCCAATAATCTCAGCAGGTGTACACTGTCTCTCGCAACAGACTTTGAATATGTCAGGGTGTACATATACTATGTCGCTTTGACATTTCACTGGGGCTAAGAAGGTTGCTACCTTGGGAGCTCTACTGGAATTTAGTGGTGCACAGTAATTTTTTTTTTTTCTTCTTTAATATCACGTTACCCCCCTCACAGCTGTTCGCCATGGCAGGGCTGTGCACAACAATTGGATGACAGGCTGAATAGTCATACAAGTACCACCTGTTGCATCTGTGTGCCTCCAATCATGAATAAAGATTAAGGCACCCTTGTTGACATAGACGTACTGGAGGTAGCTTCATGCCAATGGCTGCCACCTGCAAGAAGCAGTGACTTCTTATTAGTGGCCCACAGTCAAATTGGCAGTAGGTACGTCGAACCTATTATATTGGATAGCGCCGACACCGGCAGGTTTTGTCCAATAAGGCAAAATAGTATGCAACAATCACCACCGCCCAGTTGACTCAAACCCAGCATAGTTGATTCACAGGATCAAATATGAGAGGTTCGACTGTAGCATGGACTGCCACCATCTATAGCAATGATTAGAAACACAGAACAAGAGAACAAGCATTACTTGGATGCAGATGGTGTGACCGGGCTAACATGGAAACATATCCTAGAGATTGCTGAATATAGGAAAAGAAATGGTCAGACAGGATGGACGTCATCAAGGGGATGTGAGGAGCCAGGAGAGGCTGGTACAGCTACTAGAATGGGTGAAGCATTAGCGGGTGGTTCATAGAGAGCTCTGGTTATTCAGTCCAGTTAGTTTTCGCATAGTTTTCCTTAATGTTTTCGGAGTTAGCTATGTAGTTAGGCCCAACGGGGGTTGACCTACACCTTGACTACGGATGCATGTAATGTCAAAAGACAAAAACTATTTATAGGAAATTGCACTGCCAGCGCATTTACAGAATAAAAACAAAAAAATTCATAATTTGCTGCCATCCGAGCTTTCCATTGGGTACGACCGCTAATCATAATAATGATGTTTTAGTTCACAGTAAATCAAGCACAGTTTAAGCCAATGCAGATAACTGTACCAATCAGAAAGATAAAAATGAGCATGCCGATGTAGATATTACTAGGTATTGCTAATGTTCTGGTCCGCTCGCGAATTCAGTCCTCGCCCGGTCCTCTTGCGAACTCAATCTGCTCACGAGTGGACGGTCCGTTAGCGAGCGGACCGGATTCGGGAGCAGACAAGATCTATGAGCAACGAAATATGTGTCTACTAGCGAAGCTCTTGCTGCCAAATGTACCCATGAGGGGCATTTCAACTAATCGGTGTAAGAAACTGCATGAACGTTCAGCTTTTAATACAGATAGGCTTTGAGGACAAGACTGGTGTGAGGCTGAGAGTAGCTAGCCCTAGATCCAAGCGCAGTGCGCTGCCGCATGCATTGAAGCAGCGCATGTGGGACATGCAGACGTAAGATTCAGCCGCAGATGCAGGCCAACCAGCGTTCCGCAGCAGGTGCTATGTGCGAGCAGGCATGAGTGAATGCCGAGCATCAGCTGTCTATTCGATCGCTGTACTTACTGTATGCCGATGTGGGATGCACAACGGAGATCGGCTAACTAGTGGGGAGAGAATAATGAGTCCAATGAAGTAGATCGCGTGCAACAAATCTGGATCAACCTGATATAGCGTGAAATAAAAAAAAAAAAAAAAAAAAAAAAAAAAAAAAAAAACCTGATATAGCAGCGTGTGCATGCAAAAACAGTAAGCAATTCTACGTGCAAGATGAAGCATGAAAGGGACAACTAAGTCAAAATGGCAGCGACAGAAGTATCCGAGTTTTTTTTTTTTTTATCACGTGACCTTGCGTGCAGCTGTTCGCCATGGCAGGGCTTTCCATTTGATTCGGGTAGCCCAGTAATAAAGTCCTTGGACAAGGAGTCCCATCTTTTCTTTTTTTTTTTTATATCAATACTCGCTTGCCGCCCTATGGGCTATGGCGAGGACAAGGGAAAAAGATAAAGGAGTCCCATCTTCGAGTAGGTATTTTTAAGGATTTCAGGAATCCGTAGGTTGCGTGGTAGACAGGCCTAATACGGGCACAGGTGTCATAGTTCCAAATATAATGGGCTATTGTTTTGCACATGCCTGGCCAGTAGTAGTTCCAGGATAGGATCTCATATGTTGAGGCTTGCTGTATATTAGATGTATAGGATGCCATCCTTGAAGTTATATTCTCCTAGTGGGGCTTTTGGATCGTTTTTCTCCCTTTTCTAGTGCCTTCTGTATATTCTAAGTGAAGGGTCGGTTTGGGTCAGAGTCTAGATCTCAGCTTCGTAATTGCTTACTATAGTATTCAAGGAGAATTTTTCACTTAGAATGACTTCTTGTATTAGCCTAGCATAATTATCCCTCTCCTTAGGGAGATCTCCAGATCATCTTATCAGTGGCCACCATAGTAGGGAACAGTCAAATCCATGCCAATGCAGGTTCATTACAAAATGCTATACCTTATTAGAAATAGAACCTCCAAGTTAAAATCGCGGACAGATCTGAGGCGTAATGGCCGTCGTCACGGTCCTGCACAGCTCATCTTGAAAAATACGGCTCCAGGACCTAGAGATATCGCGCAAGCGCGCGCATGACGGGTCATAAAAGTCCAGTGACGCTGGCATGTGTCCTTGGTTGATTGCGCGGCGAAGGGAATTGCATTTTCTTTTATTTTTTTATATCATTACTCGCGTGCCGCCTGGTAGGCTATGGCGAGGTGAGGGAATTGCATCCTGGCGTCTTCAGGACATGCGTCGTAAGCATCCGGGCGCGAGGACCCTCGATCCGAGAATGCCGATGGTCCGGGTACTTGGTGCATATGCCAGTGTGATTGTCCCCCAACCATGGCAGGTCACCTAGGCGCTCACCAGAAGAACCAAAGGGGTACGTACATGGTCCATAGAGCTCGCGACGGCCGAACTTCTTACCGTTGGGGCCTCAAAGAGCGCTTTGCTGCGGATAGCGGACGGGTGTTCATGTGAGCGGCCAGGCCAGGTCATGGAGGGAGACGTAGCCCAGGAGCAGCGATGGAGACGAAGAGACGGGTGCGAGTTTGGCACGAGCCGAACAACCAGGCGTCAAGTGTGAATTGTTGGCATTGGTAGCCTATCGCGACGACCGCGCACAGTAGCTGTGAGAAGACGTTGTAGGGAAGGCCGTCTTTCTTCTTGATGCGGTCCTGGGCGTGCCTGTGGACGTTCTCCAGAAGGGCGAATTTGGGGCGGTAGAAGTCGACGAAGCTGGCGACACTAGCGACGAGGGAAGAGCTGCGAAGGGATCTTCCGCTATCGCGGTCGAGGTTCGCGTTGCCTGAAGCCTTGGCAGGGTGAGCCTGCGGAGATGAAGTCGACTTGGCCTGGAGGTGGGATGGTCGCGAGTTGCTGAGGTGTTAAGGCAAGCTACATATGTACAAGTATTGGTACATTATATGTTGGTTGCCAATCTGGGATTGGAGCTAGGACGTCTTGGATTAGAGCTTGGGATTGGATCATTATACTGTTGGTCTTGAAATAGTTCGTGTTTGGTCTGGAGAATGTCCGCCACCACTTTCTGTCCCAGTTTGGCTACCGTGTTCAGGAGGGTGATTGGTCTCCATGACCCCGGGTCGCTCCTGTCCCTTCCTTTTTGAGGACCATTACCACGTCGAAGCCTCTGGCGAAGTTGTATTCTCCGTTCATGTAGTCGACTATCCTTTCTCGGAGTGCTCGCCATAGCGTGGTTTTCCGGATGAGTTTCAGTCGTCTGTATTGTATGCCGGAGCTGATTTCGGTTTCGCTCTCGATAGCGCCCTATCGATCCCCGTTCTGGATGTGTCACGGTCCATTAGCGGCTTCTCTGGGCGTCGGAAGGATGTGATTGTCCCCCCGTTGGTTATCATGGTTCGCTCGATCAGCGACTGGGCGATCTCCTCGTCCGTCCCCGCAATTCCCATTAACTCCCTCGCCCGAAATGGGTCTCTTGCCTGACAGAAGACGTCCCATGGCGATGTGATTCTGTCCTCCTCCAGGAATTCCTCCCAGTGTTGGCTCTTTTTCTCCCGAATGATGTCTCTTCGGATTCTCCTGGCTCTGGTGCGTGTCTCTTTGGAGGCTCCGCTGTTTGGTTGTAGGATTTTCCTCACCATCTTTCGGGCTTGTTTTACCTCTTTGTTGAACCAGCGCTTGGACCTTTCCGTTATGTTGGCGGTCTTTGTCAATCTGCTGTTCAGGTCCTGGATCATTTCGCTTGCGTCTACGCCTTCGGCGAGGGGTATGTCCCCGCATGTGTCCAGGTACTCTTCCCACTGGTCCCAGTCTGTCGTTTTGATTGTCCTGGTCTTCGTTCTGTCCTGTGTGTGAAGTCTCCTGCGTATCGTCGCGTGGTCCGCACCGATGATCCACGTGAGTGTGAGCTTTCGCCAGTCTCCGGACCTCGTGAAGACTAGGTCCAGCAATGCGGTCCTCTGCTGGCCTTCTATGTTTCTCGTCCAGGTCACCGTGCCTCTCGTCATCTGTTGAGTCAAGCCCCGAGCCCCCAGTGTGTCTTTTAACTGGATGCCCTGTTGGTCCTGCTTTTTGGACCAATCCCGGTGATGGTCCTTCCCTTCATGTGTATCGTTACGTGGCCGTCCCGCCCTGCCTTGGCGAACAGCTGCATGCGGGGTCACGTGAAAAAAAAAAAAAAAAAAAAAAAAAAAACGTGGCCGTCCCTCCCTCCACTTTCACTCCTTCCATCCTGTCCTTTCTCACATAGGCTGCTACTTTCCGATCCTCCTTTGGTGTGTGTACTGTGTTGTAAGCCGGGTGAAATATCGTGCCCTCCCTCAGGGGCTCTCCAGTTTTCCCCTATGAATATGATGTCTATCGTGTTGTCCGCTGCCTCCTGCAATGCGAGGTCCGTCCCCAGTACCGACCTCCCACGTTCTGATATGCTACTGTCATCATGTTCGGTCGGACCGCTCTGGTGCCCTCTGGGGTCGTTGTGGGTTCTGCCAGTGAGGTTTGGTCCATGTGTTGGACAAATTTTCTTTTCTTCACTCCGACAAGACGCCCGTTCGAATCTGTATAAGAATAAATACCTCTACATCTTTTTTGAGATAATATCGGTGCCTTTTGGTCGCAGCTCTGGCATTCTTTGATCGTGCCAGCGATGATGTAATGCGCTGATAGACGTTCACGCTGTCTCTGCAATAACTAGGCACATAAGCATTAAGCCACTTCAAATTTGCTAGAGCTTTCCATATTATTCTTTCACTTATTGTCATAAACCGTTTCGGCTGACTTCGCCTCATGTCCACGTTGCTCTTTTTTTCCCCTTTTTTTTTTGGTCATGTAGCCTCGCATACAGACTACCAACCTTTGGCAGAGACCATGACGTTCTTCCATCATTTACTATTACCTATTTCCTAATTTCAGTATATTACCCAAGGTCCATAGTTCCCCTAGTAAAATTAAATCTCTCCTACATCATCGCCCTTTGCCATTTTGTGTAGTTCTCAATGCATGTAGTTTACAGAGTCCATGATTCTTATAATTAGCCATGAAACGGGAGGAAACAGTGCCCACCATTGCCTGTAAGAACGCTCAATCCCTTGTTCATTGTCCAACATCATCGCCATAGCCCATAGGGCGGTATGCGATCACTGATATAAAAAAAAAAAAAAAAAAAAAAAAAAATTGTCCAACATCCCTATCCCCAAGCGAGCACACATTCATGTTGAGTTGAAATATGCATTTTCATACATCCTGTTATTACGACTCATAATGCAACCCAAAAGTGCAGTGCTGGAACACTGGGTCTTTTTTTTTTTCTTTTTTTTTTTTTTCATTACTCGCATGCCGCCTGTAAGGCTATGGCGAGTGGAACACTGGGTCGAAACCCGTACGCATGAACCTGTCTTTAAGCTGCTACCCTTCATGATCAATCGTAATCCCAATGCCAGTAAAAGATGCGACAATCACAGATAGAACCAGTTAACGGCAGATGAATACTCCCACAACAAACCATTCTGTCCTCCACTAGTTTCAGTAGTACCCTCAGTCCTTTGCTGCGGATTATCAGACACATGGAACAATGTCTGGATATTACAATAGCACAACGTTCCACATAAGAGAATAGCGGGAGTTCATTCCGAAGTTTTACTCTTTTCAAAGGAAGAAAAGCTTCAACTTGGTATAACGGGCGCCACTGGGATATTGAACCCATTTGGAATACTGAACACTTTCGGAGGCCACAACGAAAATTACTGCGGGTGCAAATGATTCTCAAATGGGCTAAAATTAAAGCCAGAGCATAGGAGAATATAGAAAATTATCCTCCGGGCATTTTCTAGGCCTATCTGTAGCCTAAAAGTAGTATATATTTAGTATACAGTATACAAACCCTATACTGGAATACTCTGAGTCACCATGTATCAATGATCCTACCTGAGATTCTATTGATCTCAATATGTATATCACATGCCATTAAAACTAGGTATTTTAAACTTTTTAACGCGGCACATAAATTGTCTTATTCAGCAAGAAAAATACCTGATGACTGAGAACTTCTCTTATGCGGATCTAGGGATTAAGCGTATGTGGAGCTCCCGACAGAAAAGAAAGGAGATAGCTGGATTTCTAATATCGCTTCTTTTGCAACCATTTCAGATAGTTCTACCAAACAATGAAAACAAGTTTATATTGTGTTCTGTCTGTATTAGTTATTGCAGGTTAGATATGCAAGAAATTGTCGTTTTCGCTTATCACGTATCCTGGGTTCAGCGAAAAAAATCCTGAATGTTCACGATTGTAGGTGACGGAGGGATGAGGCTCTGAGGCATCTAGAGGAATAGTTTGTATGCATGTCAGCAGTGCCGGAAAAGCCTGCACATTTTGTACGACAGGAACGTAATGATGCTATTTGCTTTACTGTAGTCAACGATAAGAGTGAATCGGATCCGGAAATAGTTACGTGTGACAACGCTAAGTGTTGGGCTTTCTCGGCAATTTTTCTGCAATAAAAAAAATATTTAATGAAGTTAATTTCAATTTCCCGTAACGAGCACAAGGCCAAGAAACCCGAGCGACAGATTTGAATATGTGCTTGTGGGCCCCGCTGGTGGATTATCTTTTACGTCCTGGATTCACGTAACTAGCAGAGTTGATATTACTTCTACCCAACAAATCCATTAGCTACCATTGTCGGGTGATAATGTAGGCTCTTATCTCATTCCGTTACATCTGAATAATCGTACCATTTCTTACATAGCATACAGACGTACGCTGCTTCAGAATTATATGGAAAAAGCGTTTCTTCATAGTAGATGAAAGTAACAATGCATACTTACCACTGTATATATTCAAAATACAATTCCGGTGTCAATGTGAGAGTCGTCGGAATGGCATTAACTGGTTAGCACTCATGGCGCACCGCGCAATCAGACCCTAGTGTCATACCCTATGTGCTTGGTATGAGAATAATCAAGACCACCTTCCTGCTTCGTGGTAATTAATTCTGGTTCTCGGCATCGTGAAATAAAAGCGCTGGAATGTTTTAATTTAGCTCGGGGTGGTACCAGTCGGCGAAATAAGAATCCATACTGTCCACAAGTTCAGTACACCTATATCCCGTTCCAGTCTATTGCCCTTGCTGTAACGCAGTTCCATCACTTGAGCGGAGTAAATTCTTTCTATATATAAGTAATTGTCGCTGGAATAAAATAAGGATTAATGAAAACTCGCGGACCCCCTCCCCCCCCCCACCGCGGCAATGAGATAACCACGGTCTACATTCAGCAGGGATATCTGACAATGGTTGCTACTGTAAAGGTAGTGACAACTGCTTCTTAGAACATCCACATCACCAAGAATTTACACGCAGCTTCACACTGCCTCCACCTCACCTACAGTTGCTTTTTGATGACCTTGCATAATTTTCCCGTTTGCGCAAAACATTTTCCATAGAAGGTAGGTATCGATGAAGTCCATGTACTTATGACGGCAATCGCTATGTTTTCTGTATTATTTTCTACTTCAATAATTGCGCCAGATTTTAGCTGCCATGACTATGTCCACTCAATATGCAGTAACCGCTAGAATAAATGGGCAACTTTTGCCTTCCGAGATGTAAGTAACGGTTGGGACTTCCCAGTATATATTGTACCTGCGATGGGCCGCGACTCTATCTCGCCCGTGGTTGTGGTTGCTGCTCCGCTAAGGCGTTGTATCGACTACTACTTCGCTTTACGGAGGCTGGTAGTATATGGCTGTCGCTGTAAGGTTCACAACTGCCATGTTCATTCGCACCAGAACTTGTTCTATCGGTTGCTTGACTCTTTTAACAACGAATTCCCGCAACCTGCTGTAAACAAATCGAGTACAACTTAATTATAGCCTTAGGGTGGTGAGTCGAGTGACGTGACAGGTTGCCGTGCAGCAATGAGAAGAAAAGTGCCAAACTGCAAAGGTAGAGACTTCTTGTTGAAGTCAACAGGGAAGTGATTCTTGGCAAGCTTAGCTCGCTGGTGGTTACCCCTCTTGTACGCGAATTATATACTCGAATACTTTCTCTGCCTGGAAATGAAACTCTTCGACTGGTCCTCACTTCGACTACTTAACGATCCAAGCTAGCAGGTTGAATTCCAATACCGCAAGCTTTACAACTCGTCCTGGTTACATCACGAAACTACCCACCCTTACTACGGCTGACCGCTTGCCCTGGCGATTGGCATAACCAGCGTTTCTCCGAATATGGCATCGCCGTAGCCCATAGGGCGGCAAGCGATTAATGATATAAAAAGAAAAAAAAAAAAAAAAAATTTCCGAATATGGCTCTCATTATATTACCGCATAGATAACTTTTCCTTCCCACTATGCGGTGTCCTGGTCCCAAGACTGGCTTTCCGATGTTGAGAGGTTTATTCGTCATCCGCATCGCCGTATTAACCCATACCAGTACTGGATAGGATACGATCTGCGGATAGGAAGCGACCGGGATTAGAGTACCCTCCCCCAATTACCAACACAGTCAATATTTCATTGAATAGTAAATACATATATACGATGCTGTGAGTATGGGCCAAATTGAGTGCGCTGATTCTAAATCTGCAGTCAAAAGAACGAAAAAGCTACATCTAAAGTATCTACAATTTTATACACCTCACTACCTTGCAGAATACCCCCCTCCAGCATTCACGAGCTCATACTCATCTTACAGCATTCCACCCACTAGTACATTGCTGGCAGTGGTGCCTCCAGTGTTATAGTATGATAAGAGATTAGCAGAAGCTCAAGGCTTGCACTATAGCACTGTACGTACCTTCTTATATAGAGCCTAAATCTATTTTTTAGTTCAAATTAGTGACTTCAAGCACGTCACCTCTGGATTGTGACTTCAGCAACTTCCATTCTGACCCAGCTGGCTGCGAATTGGCTTCTATAGATCTAGGAGCTCATGCAGATGCTGCACCTTCTCTCCCAAACACCTCACAGCTCTAGTACTATGAGAGTTTAACTCTAAAAGCTCTACTGCACCACCACTCTACTATCAGCTTCAACCCTCACCTCACCCTAACCACAATAGCTCATTGCCTACACTATTGCCCATATCCTTGACTGCATCCTTACTTATCATAGCCACAGCTATAGTGTTTGTACTTGACTCATAGTCCAGCAACAGCTATTTAACTGTTTTGGCTCGGTTAAGTAGCTACTTCTGTTATTTTTAAGAAGTTAATAAAAAAATACCAGTAACTGCCTGTTAACTCTTAATAGAAGGATATACTGGTTTTCTTGTATCACTGATGAGATATTACTACCTGCTCTTGTACTAGGTTCTACTTCAATCCTAGTAGAGGTGACTCTGGTTATAATATAAGTAAGAATCCGACCGATTTCTTTACTATAACTAGTTTTTACTATAGCAAACGCAATTTCTTTACCTGTATACATAAAAAATCTGGCCCATCCCTTCACTACAGTGAGTTTTTCACTAAAAAGAGGTTTATTATAGCCAGAATTACTTGTATTCAAATTATCATAAGCCTTACTTTATCGAGCTCCTCCTCTACTATCTCCCATATGTTCTAGTGATTCTCACATCAGTGTAAGTCTCAATTCACACATATTACCACTTGACAGCATCCTTCCATGCTCTCCGTGCTAGTTATATAGATGAGAGCTAGAAAAATACTAGAGAGGAGAAGAGGTAGCAGAGCCACCTATATAGCTGAATTCTTGGAGGTAGAGCTGCTAAAGACTCAGATATCTGAAGAAGTAGTGGCATTTGCATGCACTCTTCTACCCAATATATATGGAGCTTGATTCCAAACCGGTATCTTCAATTCTCCTCCTCTGAAGAGCTAAATAAGATTGAGATTAATAACTAGAAAAATATATGAACTTTTGGAAATATATATAATAGTACTTACAATGCTATACAATAGATCTTGAGCTTCTACTAACCTTATATTATAATTTAGTCCTCACAACCCCGTTGCCATCAGTAGGCAGGCGAGTAGTGTATTTTAGAATGGGTATAAGCTTATGAGGGCCGGAGGGGGGTATTCTGCAAGGTAGTGAGGTGTATAAAATTGTAGATGCTGTAGATATAGCTTTTTGGTACTTTTGACTGCAGATTTAAAATCAGCGTACTCAATTTAGCCCATACTCAATGCATCACATATATGTATTTACTATTCTGTGAAATATTGACTGCATTTGGTAGTTGGGGAGGGTACTCTAATCCCGGTCGCTTCCTATCCGCAGATCGTATCCTATCCAGTACTGGTACACCTTGAGTCCCTTACTATATAGGAACCTGGGAAAAGCTCGTATTCCGAGGCTGCTGATCCCGGAAAATACCGTAAAAGGGGTCTATGCGAGGAAAGGGAGATATGCAAGTGCTGCAGGGAAAGCCGCTAGAAAGCTGGTATGGCTGCCACTGGTAGGTGGCTAGCTACTTATCGTATTTGAAGACTACTAGTATGGTTGGGGACACCTTTAACCGGCACATTTTGATCCTAAATTTCAACACCGATCACCGATGCAACAAAAATCAAAAAAATTTAAAACTGCTCATAGATATAAAGAGAATTGAGTAAAGAATTAATCTATGTCATATTTCTAATTTTATGAATTTTTGTAAAAAAGTTATCCTAAGTTAAAGAGAGGTAAATTTTGGTGGGGACCCCTAACCGAGTTACATACTACTAATACATATTAGGTAAAATTATGTATTAGTAAGCAAGAAAAATTGCTTAAAAGAGTAAAGTCTAGAGTACATGTTTTTTTTTTTTTTATCACGTGACCCCGCATGCAGCTATTCGCCATGGCAGGGCAAGAGTACATGTAATTACCACTTGCTTTTATCGGATGATTTCTATATACATATTCCTGAAACTGTTTAATTTCATAAGTATATCCATTAGAGTATGCATTAAGAAATCGCATACAGTGATCATAGTAGTGAAAGATAGAAGCAGTACTTACAGAATGTAAAGCAGCAGGTACTGTACTGAGAGGTATCACACTGAATATGCTGTATACTTGTGAGAGAATGTATGGTGCTCTATGGTAGAAGATGGAGCGAAGCGCGGTATTCCATACAGTAGAGGGCGAGGAAGCGAAGAGCGGTATGCGCACTATTCTGTGAGGTAAAGGCATGAGGAAGCGAAAAGCAAGGGACCCAGTGCTCCGTATAGCATAGGGCGAGCGAGGGGTGTGGTATTCTGTATGGTAGAAAGAGGGCGAGAGCGAAAGGTGTGGAATTCTGTGCGGTAGGGGGCCGGCGAACGAAGGGCGAGGGAAAAAAAAAAAAAAAAAGGGCTGTATTAGTAAGCAAATTGAAGAGTTACATAGTGTCGGTTAAAGCCGTCCCCAACCATAGTATCGCAAGTTGAAGAATGCAGCTACCTTGCAGCATGTGAAAGGGCGATCGGATGCCAAGCAAAGTGAATATTTACATTGAAGGGCTCAATGCCTAGGCCTATGCATTAACGGAAAACTATCGGCAGCTCGGGGTTTGTTTCGATATGTTGATAAACTTTACAAAATCCTGTAGTCAGTGAATACATTTTGCCCTTTCTATAATGAACCGTAAAAATTCTTCTACCTTAGTTGTAGCGGAATATTTCTCTTGCTTAGACTGGAGGGTTTCTACTGTCGCTTGAATCACTAACATAGTAAAGTAACGTTTGTCACAAGCTTGATTTTTTTTTAAAATCTTTGTTCGCATGCCGCCCTAAGGGCTATGGCGAGATTAAGTACATAGGAGAGGTAGGGAAAGGAAAATATATAGAACAAACAATTTACGAGACTAATAGTCATCATCTCCCCACCCACTCCAGCATCTCGACCAGCAGGACTCCCGCCCTCCTTCCCTTCTGGTGGGTCCCTCCGAGCATCCGCCCCCCCCTGGCCACTTTTCAGTCTCCATACTCCGCACTCGTTCCAGATGAACAAGCTTGATTGATGGCACTCCGCGCCCGCATAATCACAGGGGGGGGGATGCCCAAGGTTATACTCCACCCTTGCGCAATCATAACGCTTGGATTGGCTGTTATCTTTGTTTGTGCTCGGCGATGCTGCAAAGTCTGTGGAGTTGCGGAGCGCCAAGGTACTCACATGGACTCACGTGGGACCAAAAAGTGGTGTTAAAAAAGGCCGATTAGTTTGTGGAAATTATTGATGGGGAACGAACGCACATAATTTTTCCGCAGATTTAAAAACTAACATACAGGGCGGGACTGATACACATGAAAACCTCGTATAGGACAGAATTACTGAAAAAAAAAAAAAAAAAAAAAAACTGCATCCACCCGAAAGGCTCTAGCATCGCGCAAAGTCGCAGCCTGTATGCGGTGTTACGTGACCCCTACCTCCTGAGCCGTATGATAAAATCGTCCCCTCCCCACCCCAAAAATCGTGGAAGACCCTCACGATCATAAAAGAGTAGCCGCTACTATACAAAGAAAATTAATAAGGTGTCGCTTCCCCATGGCAGCCAATAAATCGAAGCCGTTGGTGAAGGAGCTATATCCATATCGAGCTAGCAGAGTGACTAAGTTAGGAGGAGTTGGCTGAAAAGGCATCGAACTAGTAAAAAAAATCATCGAGTTGCAATTGGTGAAACGTCAAGGAGCGTCCATAGAGTGCTGTCAAATGTGGTAGAGTAGTATCCTAGTATTGTTTACTCGAGTATTGTTGCGTCTCTAGCCCAGCTGCAACTCCATGGCCTTCTCAAGCTTGAGCGTTCTACAGTAATAGTAACCAAAGGAACCACGTGAGTGCACCTTGGCGCTGCATATTTCCGCACACTTCCCCGCTTCCAAAGTATTCGAGTATGCATACTCGAGAAAATTCGGCGAATTATGCAGCGCTAAGGTGCTCACGTGCAGCTGCCAAGGTACTAGTACCTTGATTTGTACAGAGAACAGCACTTGTTGTAGGCTCAAACTTAGTACACGTCGAGTAGTTGCCAGTTAAGTAGGGGTGCTACAATCAATAAATAAATAATGGGCCATACAATGAGATAACTACTCTTCATCAACTCAATCGCTCTTCAATTATATTTCCAGCTTGATAGCTATAGTTTTTTACTAGTTTGATAGTACCTCCACAAGCTCGATAGCTTGCCGCAGGGTCGACCACTTCCACTGTCCCAGCTTGAGGCAACATCTTACAAGTTTCCTATGTCTGGTATTTTATATATTATAGAGTGTATATTTACATCTTACAATTGCAAGAGTCTTTTGAGTAGATTCTGGTGGTCAGTTTATTTTCTTCCAGGTACTGTATATGATTCTACAGAATTTCAGGTGTGAGAGTTTTGTGATGGTTGTGTGGTTGCGGTGCTTGCATGTTTGTATGTGTCGAAAAGATTGTATGGTTTCTGTTCACCAGACTGAACCATGTCATTTTTCGAGCTCCACAGCAGCTGGATACGTAACTTGGGAACTGCACGTGTGTACCTTGGCGCTGCATAATTTGCCAGACTCTCCGGCACCCCCGAGATGCAGTAGCCAAAGAGTCCTGGGTCCGGCATGCAGTCAGCCAACCACGATTCAGGGATGGCAGCTTGGGAGGAGAAAACTGCTTCATGACAATAAATGCGGGATTTTACCAATATCGCAAGGGAATAAAGAATCGCTAATCGTCGCCCACAACATCATATCGAAAATAGGCAGCCTCCTTTGTGAAGTTTCGCATTCAATACCTCTGAGAATTGTGTGAAATCCCCGACACGGCATTTCCAATGGATAATCCGGAGCCCGGAAGTCCAGGGGGGTTCCGCTTAAGTTTGAAGAACAAAGCGCTGAATGTCGGGCGTGGGATCAAGGCAGTTTTCAAAACCCGCGACACTTTATCTCCGCCACTTGACACGCACCTATCTCGACCGACATCTCCAGTCGGAAAAAAGGGAAACCTGAGAGCCAGCAGCGCCCCTCCCCCGATTAATAGGCTCACGCCTGCTCTTCCTCGCATAACCTCACAAGAAGAACAGTCACAGGCATCTGAGTGCACAGTTACTACTCCCGTACCACCACAATCAGCACAATTACATACCAACCAAAATTCTTCGTCATGCGGTACATCGCATTCACCGGAGGAGCAAGCAGACCCTCCAACTCCTCAGCAGAAGATAGAGAACAAACAACGCAATGCTATTGAAGCTATAATCAAGGATTTACAGTCTGCTGAGGATAAATGCAAAGAGGAGCAGTGGAAATACAAGAAGAGCGATGGTGAGCTTGTTCCTGTAGTGGACAAGATAGGTCGGATCCTAAAAGGCTTGGAGACCTACGCATCAATTGTCGATGTTGCAATACAGCATAGTCCTGAAACTACTGCTCTCGTGTGGGCTAGTGTTAGGATGATTATGAACGTTAGTCATGAAATCATTTTGCATGAAGCTGGAATTAATCATGATGATAGGTCGCCCTCAATTACGTTGAATTAATGGAAAATTTGGAATGGGCAACTGCAACCATTATTGATAGCATGGCCACGTGTGAATTCTACGCCCATATCTATAAGGATGCATCGCTGGAGGTCACATTGCATTCAGATTTAACAGCGGAGGATTTTAGATGCAAGTTGGATTCTGCTTTAGAAGAACTTTATACTGCGGTGCGGGAATTTGCAGTTGAAGTACAGAAATATTTCAATACTTCGGCATCGGGTAGGACATTCGGCTCCGTTAATTTTGCACTTCACTAAGACCGAAATCTAGGCGGAATTAAGATTCGAAGTATTTTTATGCCTTTTCAAGTGGTTATGAAAGATTACGTCGACAAAATAATCGAGAAGAAAAAGATTATTCGAGAGTGTGCGGACGGGGCAACAATGAAACGGATTATGGGTAAGAATGTTCAATACACGTGCAACTCTGATAACAAGTACGTTGTCCTAATGAAAATAGAGAATTCCAATCAACTTGAGCAGATAGACCGTGTGGTGAAGGATATAAAGCGGGAAATGGAACCTTTGACCAGGCTAGAGGGTGAGTTTATGGCAATATCATGATTCATCCGCACGATCCTGCAATTAATACTAAGTGCCATAAAACAAATTCAGACATTTACACTTCAGTCAAGAAAATCGAAGATCTGTTAAACGGGATTAGTACGTTACATGCCATACCCTTGTTATATGCTGAGTATTAACTTCCGATTAGAACAGGATCAGTATCAAACACTATTTGGCGCATCTGAGTTAGAGCAGCTTAAGCACAACTACCTCGACAGATATCAGCTGGAGGAGTTTAAACTGGACCTATATATTCCGGCAGAAGGAATGAGACATCAGCATGACAACGAACGTTTTGATCTGCTAGAGGCTGTTCAAAATTTCCTGTCGGACGCTGCGCCACAAAGGATTTGCCTGATTCAAGGTACTGCAGGATCCGGAAAGTCAACATTCAACCATTATCTTGCTCGCAAGCTATGGTCTGACTATGATAAGCGTGACACTCTCAATCAAGCAACCGCCGCAATTCCGCTATTCATTCCACTGTTCAGGTTCTGTACACCAGGAAAAGAAAAACACGAAGATATGATAACTACGTTTTTTATCAAACAAGGTTTTCACGAAGATCAAATAAAGCTGGCACGAAAGAAACAGCAATTCGTCTTTATCCTGGATGGCTATGATGAAGTTGAGAAGCGGGACCGCAATTTTTATACAGAAAACGAACTTGACCTATGGAACACTAAAGTCATCATCACAAGCCGACCTGAGTATTTACCCACGAGTTACCAAAGCAAGTGTTACCCCCCCGGTCAGCCTCTGCTCCTGCAAGAATATTGGCTTGCGCCCTTTTCGAAGTCAAGCATTCGGCGGTATATTTCACAATATATACAGGCTAAGCCTACTGGCCGTTCAGTTGAGGATTACGAACAGTATATAATGAAACCTGACGTGTGTTCATTAATCAGCAATCCTTTCCTCCTCCAGATGATTATGACCGTGGCACCAGCTCAGAACAAAGAAAAGCTCAAGCGCATGAACTTGTACAAACAGTTCATCGATGAATGGCTTGAGAAAGCAAAGGCCCGTTTTGATACCATTCAGTTATCAGACAGTCACCGTGATGCGTATACCCATTTAGAGCAGAATGAATTCAGCTTGCAAGCACGACACTTTTGTCAACAGTTCGCACTAGCTTTGTATCGTTATCAAGTGCTAGAAGCAACCTACGTCCCCAGTGTCCTCTTCTATAGGAACTCCCATTCACAAAATCAGTCTATCTGGAAAGCGTTTTTAGCCAATGATGACCATGTAACACAGCTTTTACGCTTCAGTTCACCACTTATTCGGCAGGGGCACTCATATCGATTTTTACACAAATCGCTACGGGACTTTTTGGTAGCCGAAGTAGTTTGGCACGATGAGTTACTTGAACAGGGCACCGCTAATGGATTGATCAATGAGTTTCATCTGGTTGATGATCCTGGTGTTCTTGATTTCATTGTCGAACAAGCCAAAGATACCATCTCTTTGCAAGACAGTCTATTAACATTAATTGAGCGATCGAAATCGGATGTTCATTTTTCAAGAGCTGCAGCAAATGCGATTACAATTCTAGTGAGGGCTGGAAGAAACTTTACGGGTTATGATTTGCGTGGAATTCGGATTGCAGGAGCTGATCTAAGCCGTGGCTGGTTTGATAGGGCTCAACTGCAAAATGCAGATCTACATCAGGTTCGTTTCTTGTGTTGACCTTTTATAAAAAATGTGCTTCTCTCATCTTACCTAATATCCGGCAAATAGGTTCGGATGCATCAAACTTGGCTTAGAGAGGCAGACTTGAGTGAAGCTAGCATGCAGCGGGTGTCGTTTGGCGAGAGACCTTTCATGAAGCTACCAGGTGCTGCGAGTGTATATTCCTGTTGCTTCTCCCCTGACGGCCAGCTGCTTGCTTCAGGCAGTGGTGATAGCACTGTGCGGCTGTGGTCAGTTCAGCATCAAGAGGTTGCCCATACCTTTAAAGGCCGCAATGGCCGGGTATGGAGTGTGGCCTTTTCCCCTGACGGTCAGCTGCTTGCGTCAGGCAGTGATGATAGAACTGTGCGGCTGTGGTCAGTTCAATGTCAAGAGGTTGTCTATATCTTCAAAGACCACAATGACTGGGTACGGAGTGTGGCCTTTTCCCCTGATGGCCAGCTGCTTGCTTCAGGCAGTTATCGCACTGTGCGGCTGTGGTCAGTTCAACGTCAAGAGGTCATCCATACCTTCGAAGGCCACAATGGCTGGGTATTGAGTGTAGCCTTTTCCCCTGATGGCCAGCTGCTTGCTTCAGGCAGTGATGATAGAACTGTGCGGCTGTGGCCAGTTCAACGTCAAGAGGTCGTCCATACCTTCGAAGGCCACAATTATGGGGTATTGAGTGTGGCCTTTTCCCCTGACGGCCACCTGCTTGCTTCAGGCAGCGAGGATAGCACTGTACGGCTGTGGTCAGTTCAACGGCAAGAGGTCATCCATACCTTCGAAGGCCACAATGGCTATGTAGGGAGTGTGGCCTTTTCCCCTGATGGCCAGCTGCTTGTTTCATGCTGTATTAGCACTGTGCGGCTGTGGTCAGTTCAACGTCAAGAGGTTGTGCATACCTTCGAAGGCCACAATGGTGGGGTATCGAGTGTGGCCTTTTCCCCTGATGGCCAGCTGCTTGCTTCAGGCGGTGAGGATGGCATTGTACGGCTGTGGTCAGTTCAACGTCAAAAGGTTGACCATACCTTCGAAGGCCACAATGGCTGGGTACGGAGTGTGGCCTTTTCCCCTGATGGTCAGCTGCTTACTTCATGGAGTGATGATAGCACAATGCAACTGTGGTCAGTTCAACGTCAAGAGGTTGTCCATACCTTCAAAGGCCACCATGGTTGGGTATCGAGTATGGCCTTTTCCCCTGATGGCCAGCTGCTTGCTTCAGGCAGTTATGATGACACTGTGCTCCTGTGGTCAGTTCAACGTCAAGAGGTCATCCATACCTTCGACGGCCACAATGGCTATGTACGGAGTGTGGCCTTTCCCCCTGACGGTCAACTGCTTACTTCATGGAGTGATGATAGCACAATGCAACTGTGGTCAGTTCAACATCAAGAGGTTGTCCATACCTTCAAAGGCCACCATGGTTGGGTATCGAGTGTGGTCTTTTCCCCTGATGGCCAGCTGCTTGCTTCAGGCAGTCATGATAGCACTGTGCGGCTGTGGTCAATTCAACGTCAAGAGGTCATCCATACCTTCGACGGCCACAATGGTGAGGTATGGAGTGTGGCCTTTTCCCCTAATGGCCAGCTGCTTGCTTCAGGCAGTCATGATAGCACTGTGCGGCTGTGGTCAATTCAACGTCAAGAGGTTGTCTATACCTTCGAAGGCCACAATGACGGGGTACGTAGTGTGGCCTTTTCCCCCGACGGTCAGCTGCTTGCTTTAACAACGTGACCCACGAGAGGGTAATACGATGCGTAGCGGAAGAATAAGGATAGCGGGGCAAGCGCTATAGAGGAAAGATAATGGTGCAAACGGAGGCAGCAATGGAGTGGAGGCACGGAGGAAGGTAACGAGGAGAGGAGTTGAGCGACTCTATGGTATTAAGTGGGTGCGGGTTTCCGCAGACTATATACACAGAAAGCGAGACGACTATACCCAAATGGTAGCCGTAGATATAGGCAACAAACTTGTACAGATTCGTAAAGAAAAGACGAAGTAACACAAGTTGTATGCGAGTTCGAAACAAATCCCAGCTGAATGTGATATCCGAAGTAATTCCGTAAATAAATGAAAGAATTACAATATACGAGATAACCATAGCAACCATCCATGTAAACGACATGTGAAACGAAGATAAGAAAGAATTAAGCCAATAAAACATTAACAGAACGTGTATGTCGTGATAATAGAAGGCGGGATCAGACTGTCCGTTTTGACACTCTCTCTCAGACTGAATTCCGTATTCGATTGTAATGAATGTGATGGTCAGTAGGCTTCAGTCCTTTAGTCAACAGGTCTGCCGGATTTTCGTTGGTAGAGACGTAATCCAGTGTAAAGAGTTTTTCCGCAAACTTTTCTCTGGTGTAATGGTAGTGAATGTCGATGTGCTTTGATTGAAAGGAAAGCTTGGGATGCTGTGCGAGATTAATGCCAGAGGTACTGTCGCAGTGAAGTTTGATATCAAGTTGTCGATTAAACTCCTTGAATCCATTCATGTACCAGATTGCTTGTCGAGTTGTATGAGACAAGGCAACATATTCTGCCTCGCAGGTCGAGAGAGCAACAGTAGTCTGGAGCTTCGACCACCAGGAAATAGTGCAATTGTTTAACATGAAAACATATCCAGAACGAGAACGACGAGTATCCAAGCATGCAGCATAATCAGAATCACTAAAACCATGTAAAACAAGAGGAGAAGAACCTTTTGGATATATAAGAGAGTAGTTGCGTGTAGCAGAAACATAACGAAAAACTCGTTTAGCAGCAGTATGATGACATTGAAGAGGACGAGAAGAAAATTGAGAGAGAAAGGAAACAGATTGAGCTAAGTCAGGTCGAGTACAGGTAACAAGATACATCAGAGAACCGATCATTTGCTGGTAGAGTTGCTGTTGATAAGGTTCGTCATCCGGAGAAGCTCTGCGGAGCTTGTTTTTCGGGTCGATGGGGGTTGAAACGTGTCGACATTGAGACATACCGAAACGTTCAAGTATATCGTTGATGTAGGATTCCTGTGAGAGTTCGATTGCTCTCTCTGTTTGTTTGATTTCGATTCCTAATAACCATTGGAGATCGCCTTTTACAGCAACCTGAAAGTGTGATTGTAGATGCGCAGTTAAGCGATCTAAATCTGCTTGCAGTCCCACAATAGTCATGTCGTCAACATAAACAACAAGAAATGACTTGCTATCAGCAGTTATGAAGACACACGGATCGAACATCGTTGATTTGTACCCTATTTCAGCAAGCACGTCGGACAGCTTTGAGAACCATTGAAGGGGTGCTTGCTTTAAGCCATATAAGGCTTTTCGAAGTCGAAGAATTTTCCCATCAAGACCAATCCCAGGCGGAGGATTCATCCATATTTCTTCGTCAAGATCGCCATACAAGAATGCTGATTTAATATCCAATTGCTTCAAAAGGAGGTTCGATTGAGCGGCTATAGCAATGATTAAGCGTAAGGAGTCGTATCGCGTAACTGGAGCGAACGTTTCGTCATAATCAATTCCGGAAATTTGTGCATAGCCTTTAACTACTAATCGAGCTTTGTAGCGTTCAACAGTCCCGTCAGCATTGCGTTTTATTTTGAAGACCCAGCGAGAGTTAATAGGTTTTCGAGAAGGGGGCAACTCAGACTTGTCATGTACCGTCCAGGTACCAGCATCAACAATTGAACTGTACTCCTCAGCTATTGCTTGTGACCACTTGTCCATGTCAGACGAATTCATCGCTTCGGTATAAGTTGTAGGTTCAATAGATACATACGACTTTTCCTTGCCCTTGTATGAGCCACCAGGACCGTAAGAGGAGGGATCAAACCGTTCAGGTGCTTTTCTCTCTCTCTTTCCAGGAATTATCTGAAAAGGGTTGAATTGAGATACTGGGCGACTAGAAGGAGGCTGATTGAATCCCTTTCTATTAGTCGTAGGAGCCATGGGGGTAAGTATACCGGTGCGACGAGGTGGAGTGGTGGGATCGGAGGTAACAGCTTCATCTTCATCTTCTTCATCATGGGAACCATGCTCCGAATGTTCGATATCCATTTCTGGAATCTCATCATGTGGAGTTGAGGAAGAGGAAGGTTGTTGAGTGCTTGACTGTTCTTGAGTTGCGGTATCCGTAGAGGATGATGCTTCGGGAACCTCGGTAACTTCTTGGGTTTCACTATGCTCGGACGTTGTGGATGGTATAGTGGTAGGTGCGTTGTGGATGTCAGTGTAAGTGTACGATATAGGAGGAAACTTGACATAGCGCACAATCTCCACGGTTTTTCTTGTAGGATTATATACCCGGAACATAAAGGGGGGAGTCCGAGTATCCAACCAACTTTCCTTCCCAGCTTCGTGCATCTAGTTTTGATCCTGCAGGTCGCTTCTCCTCTGGAATGTGAACATAGACGCGACAGAAAAAAGGGCGGAGATGGGATATAGTTGGTTTCTTATTGAACATTAATTCAAACGGCGATTTCCCAAGCGCCGAATGAGGAAGCCGGTTTTTGATGTAGCAGGCCCAATTAAAGGCTTCTGCCCATAGGCTTGGAGGATTATCTGACAGTGCGGGTCGTACCATGTTGGCTAATGTAAGATTGAATCGTTCCGCAATCCCATTAGACTCTGGGGAGTAGGCAGCGGTTGTCTGGTGTTTTATGCCTTTGGATTGGCAATAAGACTCCATTTCCTTGTTGACAAATTCGCCACCTTGGTCGGACCGTATGTTTCGTGGATATCGGCCGGTTTGGTTGAAGACTTGTTCGCAAAGTGCTTGAAGAGCGGAGACTGCTTCAGACTTGAGGCGTAGAAAGCGTATTTCAGCATATCTAGAGAAGTCATCAATAAAAGAAATGTAGTAAAAACATTTCTTCCCCAGTGATGGTGTACTCATTGGACCGGAGAGATCGGTGTGGATCAAATCGAAGAGTTGAGTCGATCGGTCACTAACTGGCAGTGGTGTAAAACGCTTCATGTTAAACTGGGCGCATTTCTCACAGATAAACGTAGAAGGAGCTTTTGGTAATACTTTACCATCAGCGTATATGGATTCTGCATTTCGCCAGAAGGTGGGTGATGAGTGACCTAATGCTTCATGCCAGAATTGCACTGAGGTAGAGTAAGCCTTGCTCTGTTTAGTCAATGCGCGGACCTCATATATCATAGTTTCTTCAGACCAAATAGCAGACAAACGCAAAGAATTATTCTTCTTAGAAAAAACATCCATCCGAGATTCATCTCCATAAAAATAATGTCCAAGAACAGCAATTTTCCTCCAAGACAAGAGATTCACAGTATTCCAAACAGGCACATACAAAACATGGGAAAGAGAGATGGTCCTACACTCATTATTCACTTCGACATCAAGAGAGATACTGCCACGATATGTAGCCAGTAGATCAGTCCCTCCACCAACTTCCACTAATTGATGACAGCGGACTGGATCAATTAATTGTGAGTAGTCAGCGGTGATGTGAGAAGAGCATGCAGTGTCTAAAGCCCATACCTCATATGTTTTGTGAGCAGCAGCCTTGTGAGCTACCACGAGTCCTGGAGGGAGTGTTAGTGATTGTCTGAAGGTGCTTTCTCTGGAAATCATGCATACCGAGACCTCAGATGCTATTGTAACGTGGCCACGTTGGACAACAGCATTGGATACGGTGGATGATGATGATGGAGAGTTTTGATTCTTCTTTGCTGCTTGATCAGCCTTCAACTTGGAACAATTACCATGGACATGGCCTTTCATGTTGGCGGGGTCATGTTTTTTGCAGTATGAACATTCGCCAGCCTTAGGAGGCGCAGTCTTTCCTTCTTTCGGGGGGTTTGGTTTCTTTCCGTTGCCTTTTTGCTTTTTGTTCGGGTGAGTCTGAGTGGAGAAGGCCGTGGAGGTATTGGAGTTGGCAGATTCCCCAGCGCGCAACCGAGTACAAATTTCGCTATAATTGGGGAGAGGCTTGACGGTAACCAAGGTGTCCTTTTTGTTATTGTAGGAGGAAGGAAGAGCGATGAGAAGATGAATGCTTTTGGTATTGTCCAGGTCGAAGTACTTGAAGAGAGCTTTCCCATATTCGTCGGTGGCGTCACGGGTTCTTGTCAAGACTTGAGCATAAAGAGATTCGTATTTAGCGATGAAGTCTGAAAGAGACGTATTTTCGTCCATCCGAATGCTGAATATTTCGTAGATGAGGTAAAAAAGCGTGAACTCGTTCCTTAGCTGAAATTTCTCCTGAAGTGCTTTCCATGCTGCGGCTGCGTTTTCCTTTGGTGTAATGAGATAATGAAGCGAAGGATCCGTATAGGATGTGAGAGCGACACGAGCGGTAAGGTCCTTTTCTTTCCAAGAAGCAAGCTTAGTTGGATCGGTAGGTTTAACGTCGGTACATCTTAAGAGGGATATCCTTTAGAGAGAACTCCTGTTTGGGAACGGAAGTCCCGGAGGAGGAGGAGGAGGAATCAGAGCTTCGGTCACCCATGGTTGTAAGGAAGACGGTGTCGTTGGTGAATTATCTTTGAAAAGATTATGAGACCGGGCTCATAACCTAACAACGTGACCCACGAGAGGGTAATACGATGCGTAGCGGAAGAATAAGGATAGCGGGGCAAGCGCTATAGAGGAAAGATAATGGTGCAAACGGAGGCAGCAATGGAGTGGAGGCACGGAGGAAGGTAACGAGGAGAGGAGTTGAGCGACTCTATGGTATTAAGTGGGTGCGGGTTTCCGCAGACTATATACACAGAAAGCGAGACGACTATACCCAAATGGTAGCCGTAGATATAGGCAACAAACTTGTACAGATTCGTAAAGAAAAGACGAAGTAACACAAGTTGTATGCGAGTTCGAAACAAATCCCAGCTGAATGTGATATCCGAAGTAATTCCGTAAATAAATGAAAGAATTACAATATACGAGATAACCATAGCAACCATCCATGTAAACGACATGTGAAACGAAGATAAGAAAGAATTAAGCCAATAAAACATTAACAGAACGTGTATGTCGTGATAATAGAAGGCGGGATCAGACTGTCCGTTTTGACATGCTTCAGGCAGCGTTGATAAAACTTTGCGGTTGTGGGCAATCTCCTCGAGACAAGCAGTTGCCTGCCTTAACTGTTTCGATTCCATCTTCTCTCTTTCTTGGGCTATCGGTCCCACTGCTCTTCACCTTGCAGTAGGTGGTCTTCGAGGATTCCGTGTATGGGAGATCCAGCACAAAGCACAGTCCCAATTCGAGCGTCACCCTTTGTATATCACCTGTCAATGGGCATCACACAAGAACATACTGGTCCTCGAAAATGCGAAAATCCAGGGTGTCACTGGGCTCGATACGGTTAATCTTCGGCTACTTAAACAGCGCAGAGCAGTTGGGGAGCCTGCGGTGGACCCTACAAGGGGAGAAACTCTTGTTGAACTACAATGATGTAGCAAAACGTTGGGTTCAGAGGTGAGCGTGTAGGTGGACCACAGATTACGTGATACGGGGAGGAGGGGGAGCCTTCCGGCTAACCTGCTAGAGGGATATGAGGCGGTAGGAAGAAGGGGAGAGAGTGACGAGGCTTTGGAGGCACAACGAAGCCGGGTTAATACTTTTTCTTTTAGGTTTCCTTGTATGCGTTGATTTGATTGCTAATTAGAGTGCTTCACCTAGAAACCGATCATCACCGGGAAACCGATCAAGTCCATTAACTTACATACAGAGCTGCTGTGAATGCAAATGACCCTCAAGTGGCCTCAAATTAAAGCCAGAGCATGGGAGAACGTAGTAAATTATTTTCTGCACTTTCTTCTCCCAGCTTGTCGCATCTGAGGGGTGATATATACTGGAATATATGCAACCCTATTCTAGCGTATACTTTTGAGTCACCATATGTGAATGAGATTACCTGAGGCCTTTGCATCTCAATATATCCTCTATTGCTATGCTAAGTAAGTATACCAAGTTTTGTGATCATTGGACTTATCAGTACAGAGTTACTGCCACGTCAAAAAATACATTTTCGCTTACTTAGATTGATAGCCGTATTGAGGTATAATTTGATGAGAAAGATGCACAGAGACTCTGTAAAGCTATATAATTGTAATACACGCATAGGGAAATGTTTTCTGAATAGATTGCAGCATTGACAAATAGTCGGGGTAGTTGAGCACTACAAGATATACATATATGTAAAATCCTAACCTCCTCACATAGTACGTAGTAGTGTATGCCAATATGGGTCACTAGAGGTTCGGAAACATAGTCTGCTAGCTTCATGTACTATCACCGGCACTGCTACCACTCGATGGGGTACTAAAGGGCTGACTCAGAATGAGCACTACATATCGAATATATATGCATATGTATATACCATGCATGCGCTATGTGACAGCAGTAAAATGTGTTGCTATCATAAAGGTGATATGAACTGGTAAGAAGAACTAGTTAGAATTGCTAGTCAAGTTTCTTTTTCACTTGGTAGAGGTTAATTCTCTGTGTGTACTATCTTTATTACTTATACTGTTGAAGTATTCATTTCTATACTAATAAGGGTCTATACTATACGGAATTATATTACATTAAGGACAATATGAGACTTGACTACTAAACCTATTTCTACTGCCATGTATCTCATAGGTATTAGTTCTATAAGTATAATATGTATATTATTCACTGCTTATAATACACATTCGATACTTACTCACTGGTGCGGTTATAGTAGTCCTATAGGATCTAATGGAGTCATGTATATCCTATATAAGCTTACAAGGAATAGCATGACAGTGCTAAGGCATGTTTCTAAACCTCTAGCGACTCATATTGGGCATACACTGCTACGTACTATGTGAGGAGGTTAGGATTTTACATATATGTATATCTTGTAGTGCTCAACTACCCCGACTATTTGTCAATGCTGCAATCTATTCAGAAAACATTTCCCTATGCGTGTATTACAATTATATAGCTTTACAGAGTCTCTGTGCATCTTTCTCATCAAATAATACCTCAATACGGCTATCAATCTAAGTAAGCGAAAATGTATTATTTGACGTGGCAGTAACTCTGTACTGATAAGTCCAATGATCACAAAACTTGGTATACTTACTTAGCATAAGCAATAGAGGATATGTTGAGATGCAAAGGCCTCAGATAATCTCATTCACATATGGTGACTCAAAAGTATACGCTAGAATAGGGTTGCATATATTCCAGTATATATCACCCCTCAGATGCGACAAGCTGGGAGAAGAAAGTGCAGAAAATAATTTACTACGTTCTTCCATGCTCTGGCTTTAATTTGAGGCCACTTGAGGGTCATTTGCATTCACAGCAGCTCTGTATGTAAGTTAATGGACTTGATCGGTTTCCCGGTGATGATCGGTTTCTAGGTGAAGCACTCTACCGCATTTCTTAAATTTCTTTATTCCCGATTTCAGCAACTTTTGGCCGTAGCTACACCCTTTAGGACAGTGTGCGAGCACTGTGACATCTCAGACCAAATCAAAAAAAAAAAGGAGAAAAAAGGAAGGAGAAAAAAATAAGGTATATATTAACGCAAACCTGCGGTCACGCCTTCTCTTGTGGCGTGTTAGCCCTCTTTCTGTAACGTAATCAAGCATGTCATTCACTTTTATTTCTTACTCCAGCTCTATGCCATCCGTTTTTTTTTTTAATATCACGTAACCCCGCTTGCAGCTATTCGCCATGGCAGGGCTATGCCATCGGTTGGACGACGTAAAACCGTTGTACCCCACGATAGCAATAGGCGGACTTCAGCTGCCTGCTGAGGCTCAGTGGGCCGCGGCAACAGATGCATGATAGAGTGACTTCGTGTGATGATATAGTACATACAGTCACATGGCAAAAGAAAACGCCCACCTAAATTTGCATAATTTGATGTCTTAGACCTACATACGCGCTATTACCGCCACTAATGCCAATAAGAAATTAGCTGCTAGGGTCCACTGCTTCTACAGCATATCACTCCTCTCTATTCTTCCTCCATATCCACTTCGCACCACAACCATTACTTCTCTCAACATGGCATTCATCAGACCAAACATACTTTGCCCAGGTTTCCTCTGTCCAATCCTTCCTCTCCAGGGCCCAAGCTAACCTCGCTGCAGCATGGATAGGAGTTAATTTAGGTCTCTTTCCAGCTCTCCACTTCCGACAGCCGTCAAGGCCGAGGTTCCAATCGAGGGTTCACGACTCAACTTTGATGTCTAGATTTTCCTTTAAATGTTTCTATAGAGAGAGCTTTGATACAGATAGGTCACTATCAAGTAAAGCAGTAATAGAGTCCATAACATTCTTATTTAGCTTTTTCGTCTTCCACTCTTAGGCAAATTTTCAGCAGTGCCTCACTCCTTATAATGCTTAAGGAAATCTCGAATAGTACTTTTGATTCGCAATCTGTTGCAATCGTCACCTCTGGTCGACACCACACCCTTGGGAGAACCACCCTACGCAGAGGAGCCTTCCGTCAAGAAGCGCAGAGGAAAGCTGCCTAGCCAAGAAGCAGCCTTCAGGCACCACCGAGCGGAAGCCACCCCACCAAAAAACTCCCCTCCCCGCCCCAGGAGCACCCCCGCCTCCCCACCAACCACTCCCGACGCCACCACGAAACCAAGAGCCGGCATCGTGGTACACGGGATCGCCCTACGAAAAGACTTAGGGAAGGTCAGACAATGGTTAGAGGCAGCGAACAAAGGACTTGGGAAAATCTCCGGAATTCGTTGGCTGAGGAAGAAGACCACGCTGGTTGACAATGGGAAGAAAACCAGCTCAGTGGTAGTCTACTCGGAGAAGGCCACCGAGGTAGGGAGGGTGAGGCTCGGAGGACGATGGTTAAGATCAGAAGGGTATGAATCGGACAGGGGACGGAAGTAAGACATACTGGGCCTGCCACCCGCACCATGAATGGTACAACATGTACTTAAGTGATGTAGTTGTTACTGTTTTTTCTTACTTTGATTCCAAATAAACCCTCGCCATAGCCTATAGGGCAGCAAGCGAGTACTGATATTAAAAAAAAAAAAAAAAAAAAAAAAAAATCTGTTGCAATGACAACCCCGTTGGTCCAGAAGGACAGTTTGACCTTTTTCAAGGTCGGTCATTCGCTTCTTGAGAGCGGCACGGAGGCACTGAGGAGGCAGCAGTTTGAGTTGACATTATTAGGCAGGATTTTGTAAATTCGGCTGTCAGTTACCTGTAGGGTGCTGTAGATTTTTTTCTTGACCCTTTAGGAGTCAACCTTATATTTTCTTTCCCCTAATGTTAGGAATCATCTCCAGCTCAGAATTCCCAACTTAGCGCAACGTTGTAAGACCTAGGCGCGTGTATGTCTTAATTAAGTACAGGCCTAAAGTTTATGCACGCAGGCCCAAAGATTATGCAAAGGTGGGCGTTTTCTTTTCAACCGTTTTTGCATGATGCAAGCTTGCATCGGCAATTTGCTATCTTATATCTTACTGAACAGGAGGACCTTTCTACTTTATTACCTCATATTTTACTCTCCTAATTTCATTTTCACCTAAATTCACCTTAGCCCATAGGACAGCATGTGAACAATGATATAAAAAAAAAAGTCGGAAATTTACTCGCCTTCCTCGAGTCTCTTTTTTTTTTTTTTTTTTTCAGTTCTTTGAACCCTCTCGCTGTGGCACAAAAAACAGCCATGTCTAATAAATCACTTGCACATTGCCACTACGGAGTTTAACTGATTCAAAGGGTACCCTGCATATCCAAAGCACGTGATGTTGCCTCTAGCTCTTGTCTCTACCTGCCAATGAGCAGATAAGATTAAGGCAGATCATCTTGGCACTAACATTTATGCTCCCTCATGCAACTCAATCACCCTAGTAACATACTGCATATGCACAGGAAGAAAATACTCAACATCCGTGAGGCTGAGATGTACCCTTGTCTCGCCCCACCTGTACACAGTACCCATCAATCCAGCAAAAACAATGGTCGATCATATCCCACTCCCAAACAGCTATGCCAGGCCAGGCACGCACCAGTCGCCGCCGCCGTTCCTCGAATGCCTCCCCATGGAACTGTTGATCCAGATCCTCGGCTACCTCGAGCCGCGGGACGTGGGCAGCCTGCGCCAGGTCAACAGAGCGCAGCACGAGGTGTTTACGAGAGAAGCGGTGTGCGCTGAAGCTGTCTGCGTGTTTTTCGGAAGCGGGTTTCTGTATAGCGCAGGTGTGGGAGTCAGTGCAAGGGAGCTGTTCGACAGGTACGTACAGTAGAATAAAGCTTGGGATAGCCAGCCGGTGCAGCGGTCGCCCAAAATTCCTCATGGCCAAGTTCACAGAGACGGCACCTCGTGGAGGCTTTGTCTTGATAATTATAACGCGGGTGCTCTTCCCCGGGCAACAGGATATGCCAGCGCCGCGCAACGAGCGCCACCGTGCTCGCGCACGACGTCAAGGCCTCCACTATCGCCACCGACCCCGCGCTTCTGATAACCGCCACGCACACCAAGATCGAGATCCGCCCGCTGGCCCGTGATCATATGAGGTCGATGTCCAAGCCCCGCGCGGCAGCCGCCCGCACGATCGACTTCCGCGCGGAGATGGCCCTCGCGCTGGCGGAGCTCGCGTGCCGCGCGCCCGAGTTTGCCGACTCGTGGGCCGGCCTGTCTTACATGCTCCCGCCGGAGCGCCAGCTCGGCTCATGGCTCTGGGCGCTGAAGCCCCGCGCGGGGGAGTACGTCAGATGGCGCATCCTCCGCGGGCGACTGGCTGCCGCTGCGTGCGAGGTAGGGACTCTGTTGGCGGCCCAATCCGGGCGCCTGCTGGTGTCATCGGACCCGTGCGAATCGCACTGGGACCGTCGGCTGAACGACGGGTAAGTCCTTGCATAATTCTCCTCCTCAGTGTCTGAGATGAGCGGCCCCGGGAAAACAGTCGCTAATCCCCGCGCGTGAATCTGGATCGCGCGACATGTGTAGCGCGCGAGGACACAGTCCACTGGACTGCAGCATTTCCGGCCTCGGCGCTTACTGGTACGACAACGCCCTCCGCGTGAACAGTTCGATGCCCACCATGCTTGCGGTAATCGACACCAGCGTCGATGCCGACCTTTGGCGTGGCCACGCCTCACCGAATTCCCGCGCTGGTGCGCGCTTGGCCGTGCTCCAGACCTGGCCGGTGAGCTGCAACCGAGCTCTGTTCCCGCGCCAGGCCGCCTCCCCTGCTGCGGTCAACCAGCATTACGCGGTATACAAGGTCGGCGGGTCCGCGCAAGGACGTCGGTGGGGCACCTATGCGCTTCTGGACGCGGCAGAAGGCGGACGCCCCAACTGTAGCATCGTCGTGGTTCGGCTCTGCGGCGCGGGAGTGATGACCCCCCGGGATCTTTCGCCGCACACCCAGACCGTGCGGAACGCGGGCTGGAACGCGGCAACGGCGTGCGACGCGGGGGATGGCGCGTTAGGCGCGGACCGCGACGGGTGCCTCTTCACACACCTCTACAACCTCCTCGGGCCACGTCCAAGATCACGTGACCGAGCCCGTATCTCGACCCACAGGACAGCTAGCGACAAGCGGACAACGACAGACGACGCCCCTCGGCCCGAAGGTCGCGGGGACCTCTAAATATCTACCAAAAACGAACATTTAGACACCTTCCCCAAAGAAACAGCCATCAACGCTCTGGGAACGCCCCCCAGAACCTCCACCAACCCCCCAACCCACCTTCAGCTCGTACAGTCGCCTCGACGGCGGGGGCACCCTGAGACCCCATCAGCGGCCTCCCCACCACTACGAAAATACGCAACCCAGATAAGGACAGTATTTGCCACCCACTATTCGCCACTCACATCCACTAGCTACACACACCCCTTGCCACCCAAACGCCACCCAACATACTAAGACCAATAGCGTACAACCCACCAGCCACCGATGGCTCCAACCACGAAAGCCACAAGAGGCCGAACCAACAGCCGGGCCGACCCTCTTCGGCAAGCAAAAAGCGCCACACGGACGGCAAAGCGCCGCCCAAGGGTAAATAACATAGAGTTTTATATGGTGAAGGACTGGAAGGCGCATGAAGACATGACATTTATCGCCGAAGACCAGCAATGGACCCTTCATAAGTTTGCTGACATTATCCAACACACCAGAAAGGGAGAACCGGAAAAGGCAGAAAGAATGGAAAATGCAACCACCCTAGCGGTGGGGCGAGGCGTATTCGCAGACGAGGAGGACATTGAGGTCCCTGTTAGGACAATAACTATCGACGACATACAGGCAGGCAGGGTTCTGACCCAGCAAATAATTGAGTTCATCGAAAGAAGCAAGGCCATGGACTCCCGCCCACCCGAAGACCAGATGGAGGAGACAATTGTAGTAAAGCCACCCGCCCCTAATACCTACGACAAGATGGAAGAAATGATCATGGTGAGACCACCAGAATTAAGAACTACGATTCCGGCGACATATGACAATGAGTCAGAGGTCCTGGATTCACAAGAGGAACCTGCATCCACAAGCAAGACCACGTCCCTCCCCCTATACAAGGACCCAGACTTTAGTGACAATGAAGGGTACACCCCGGTGCCTCACGCCGGAGCACACATGCTCATTAAAGATGATGACACACAAAGCGAGTCATCAGACGACACAGTAATATATATACCGGCAACTCCCAGCACTCGGCCACCAACTCCGGACAGACCCCGAACCCCGGACATGGATGAGAGTGCCTATGAGGAGCAATTCATGCTGGATACAGCAATAGCCGCAGCGAGGCAGGCACGATCCTGGGAAACCAAGATGACTCAGGGCCGTATGAAACAAGAGACTGCCAGATATATGGGAGCTTCAGCAGCAGAAGCCCTACGGGGACTAGAGAAACGATTCGGACTGGGCAGGTGGGAAAGAGAAGTGGATAATGACCTTAAAAGATGGACGAGGGATATGGCTGATAAATACTGGGCCTGGAGGAGCGAGCAAGCAGCAGGAACGGATAGCATCCATACTGACATAAGCCGGGAACTAGAAGAGGCACAACAAGACCTAAAACAGCACACGAGAGTGTGCTTAGAAACACACCACGAGGGCATTCGCCACTTCATGCTCAACCAGATGGCAGTCGAAAGAAAGAAAATCAAGGACGAAATACTATACGAGATATTCAACCGAGACACCCTCAGAGAGCGGGACGACAGTTGGGTGAGGATTATCCTAGACGCCTTACAATACCACAGCAATATCTTGGATGACCTAAGAAGAAGACTCGGGGTAGTCACGCCAGGCAGAATCGAAATGGAACCAGAACTCACACTGACACATACAACAAACTGGAATGACCTTACCTCAGGAGCAAACACGCCCGAATTGACAGCAACGGCCACACCCTTGGAGACAAAGACGCCTACATTAATTGACCTCAGCACGCCTAGCGCATCACCCATGCCAAATAACAAACTAACTACTGAAGAAGGAGGGGACCAAATGGACAGAACTTATACAAACGTGAAACTTGAGGATAGCAGGCACGCGGTCAGGCTCAAGACAATACCATCGCCCCTCACAGGAATGATACGAAGGCCGGTAGGAAAGAGAAGCTCCTCGGTACCTGCCCAGAAGACTACAGAAGAAGGAGGAGATAGTATGGATTATGACCTCACCAATACGAACCTCAAAGACAGCAAGCACGCAATCGAAATTGACAGAGACATAGCCATGCGAGACAACACAGACATGTCGAGTACCATACACATGTCCAACAGCATACCAACAAACTCAAGCCCGGCGCAAGAACCTGTGATAAAGTCTACAACTACAGTACAGCTTCCTAAGACATCACGAGGTGGATCCAAGCCCCAAGGAGATGGACGAAAGGGAGCAGCTACCAATAGAACAGCTAGAAATAATACTAACAAAACAGCCACCAGTGAGGGTGCTCCTACCACTGAGAAACTGGACAATAAGAAGGGGCCGAGACGAGAGGCACAAGTAGTACTCCCAACATACCGACACATAAAGGAGAGAAAAGCAAGGAGAGGACACCAGAGAATGAGACAAAACCCTCCCAATCCACTGAGAAAAGGAAATCATATGCTACGGCAGTAAAAGAAGCCAAACTCACAAGAGAAGACAAACCCCAAGCAGGAACCCCAACTCAGAGACAAGAGGAAAAGCGGACACTACTCAAGGGGCCAGCACAGAAGGGTGAGGAAGAAGTAATACCCAAGGAGAAACTGTGGCAGGCGAGAGTCTTTGGGGCGCAAAACTGGCAGAGTATTAGTGAGGATCCAAGATCACACTCAGTGTTCGAGCACAAAAAGGCCATGAGAGACAGGATCAATCGAAACCTAGGAACGGAAGCAGAGTACCAAGTGAGATTCGTTGCCCTGGACCCAGAATACCCCCACGAAAGAATCTTAATCATGGCAGATACTCAGTATAAGAAAGGACTTAGGTCTCTAGGCCCCCTAGAGAAAGCAACATGCAATGGACACCAACATCTAAAGGTCGACTGGGATCACAGAATGGTTGAGCTAGTAACTTTTAACATAGGAACCAATGAGGCTCCGAGCAGGGTGGAGAGAGAATTGAGAGCTGACAATCCAGGAGTATTGGCCAATAGATCAGTACGCAGATTAACTAACAAACAGGTCCCAACACAAGGAAACAAGGCACTATCCATTTTTGTGACTGATGGAGTAGTCGAGACCCTAAAATCAGGCTTACTCTTCAGAGGTGATAGAATAAAGCTATACCTAAGACAGGATCTAGGAAAGGAGACCTCGAATAAAGCCAGAAGATATAGGTACACTGCTCCAGATGGATACTGCCGACATTTCGTAGTGGGACAGGTAATCGAGTGGCTCCCCAGACAACGCAACCTTCCAGAACATCTGAAGAGCCACCAGCAAGGCGAGACTACGAAGACCCAGTCGACCTCAATGAAACTCCATTTGCAAAGTCATGCCAGGCTTGTCGAAAGAAAGGCGGACACGAGGAAGGGTGTGAACGAGCGAGAGCAGCACAGGAGAAAGCGACCCCATATAGGGCACCAGGGTATCGACAAATAAGACTATGATTAAGGTCGCATACCAGAACGTTGGCAGGTCAATACTGGGGACGGACCTAGCCCTACAGGAAGCAGCAGACAAGAAAATAGATATACTTTTTATAGGGGAATGCTGGAGAGCACCAAGGGGAGGAACTACATTTCATCCAAGCTATACGAACGTACATTCTCCTATAAAAAGCGGAGCAATAACAGCCTACGTAAGGAAGGACAGAATAATGAGCATGAAAATAGACGGCAAAGCCAACCACATCACAGTACAATTAGACGACCGAATGATTACTGGAGTGTACTGGAACAGAGACACCGATATTGAGAAGGAATTGGAAGAGATAGGAGTAACGGATATGATAATAGGGGACTGCAACAGCCATCACTATGACTGGTCTCCGAAACAAGATACTAGAGGCATACTATTAAAAGACACCCTCCAAGCACGAGGACTACTCCAACAGATAGATAGAAATACTATCACATGGACACGGACAATCAATGGACAGATAAGAACGGCACTCTTGGACCTGGTATTCGCAAGACCCAGGGAATGGAAAACAACAAAGACAACATGGATTTCTGGTACAGACCATGTGATGATTATCGGAACATTGGATACCAGAAAGAAGACAGAGGCCAAAACCATTAAAGTAACAGACTGGGACAAATGGGAAGAATTTGTTGATAAATATGGCAACAGAAAACTAGCCGAAGGTATTGATGGGTATGAACTACTATGTGAATTAAGCCAAAAGTTTACAAAAGATGCATACATCACCAGACGCACGAAACGATGGTTCGACAAGGAGGTAAAAGAGGCACGACAAATGACCAGAACCATTCTAAAGAGCGGGGCTAGCCACACAGAGAAAACAAGAGCGAGAAGACTACTTAGGGAGATAATAAGAGATAAGAAGAAGGAATACTGGGAAGGCTTCTTAGAAGAGGACAGAATCACCTCACCATGGGATATTTTCAGGCTAGCAAGAGACCCTTTCCGCCAAAGAGACCTCATGGGGATACCAGGCTCAGACGAGGAGATAGCTAAGGTATTGATTGAGCGCAACTTCATATCACAAGGACAAGAAACTACGACCACTACTATCAGACCAACAGGACTCACCGTCGAAAAAGATCAAGCCAGGATGATGATAGAAAAGGCACTAACAAAAGCTAAACCAAGATCAGCACCGGGACCCGATGGCATACAATATGGCTTACTGAAGCTTCTGAAGGGTACGACTCTATGGACTGCTGTAAGAGAGAGAATTGTAGAGTATATAAACGGTGACTACGACTTTTGCCAGAGGCTTTGAGGTGGTTATGATACTCAAGAAAGGGAAACCCAGAGATCAGGTAGGGAGTTGGAGACCCATAACGCTTCTGAACACAGTAGCGAAGCTAGGTCAAAAAGTCATCGCAGACCTGCTACAAAGAAAAGACGACCTTTTCAGAGACACTCAGCTTGGAGGAAGACGCCATCGAGGTGCAGAGGATCTACAGCGACAAGTGCTGAAGGAGACAGAGAAGAGGTTACAGAAGAAAGAATGGGTAGCCCTAGTAGGAGACGATATCAAGTCAGCTTTTAACTTTCTTCGAAGGGACAAGGTGGTTGCTCGAATAAGACAAACAGACCATAACCTAGCGAGCTTTGTAGAAGCTTTTATGATGCCGACCAACTACAACATGACATGGGATGGCAAAAGGAGAGCTACAGGGAGGATGACAGATGGTACACCGCAAGGATCTCCACTATCCCTGGTACTATTCCTGATAGGTGTAGCACCTGTGGCAGAGAAGGTAGACCAACACAACTTCACCAGGTCATATGTCGATGATTTCCACAGTGTAATCTCACATCCGTCACTCCTAAAACTCCGACAAGCCATAAAGATACACAGGGCAAAAATCACCGAAACAGCAGCAGAGCATGGATTCGAAATTGACCCAAACAAGTCCGAGACACTAATAATTGGGGTAAAAGGCCCTGACTATAGGCTAACCGGATTGACGGTAGATTGGGAGCTAAAATTTACTCGACATCATAAGAAGAGACTACTTCTCGGGAAGGCAGCATGGGGAGTGGCATCGAGACTCACTCGCCTCACACCAGGCAAGAAACGACAGATATATACAAGCATCGCACGCACAATCGCCACATGGGGATGCTGGGCATGGCAGGACTACTCAAGACAGTCTCCACCAGCAACCAAGATCAAAGACATAGAAAAATGGCAATACACAGTAGCACAGAAGATTACTGCAGCCCCGTGGGGTACCAGGCGAGACGTAGTCGAAGGAATAGCCAACCTAGAATCAGCCCAAACATTCCTAGAAGGAGAACGCCAGAGGGTAGAAGCCAGGGCCCTACGGTTCCACGATGAGATAATTCAAAACAGGGATAATGAGTGCAGGTACCTACGGGGGTCTCTCTCACACAACAACCCCCTACCACTAGCCATCCTAGCAGCACTACCTGCGGACGCAGACAAGCTCGAGTTCGAGAATGCCATAGCCAATGCCGAGGACGAGGGGTGGAACTCCGTCTACACTGACGGGAGCAGGATAGATTACAAGACAGGCCTAGGCACCTACGCAAAAGACACCTCTACTTCCACATACCTAGGGGAACAGACTACTGTCAATGATGCAGAACTCATTGCCATGAGCGAAGCATTACGCAATCAAGCTGGGGAACTCCTGATCATAACCGACTCTAAGGTATCGATATCCAAGCTCCTAAAGATCGCCCAGGGAGAGCCCACCCACAAAGGACCGGCAAAAACTGGTTAGAGACGCCTGGAAAGCGAGAACAGACCGAGGTGACTGGGACGTTGCAGTGATGTGGGTCAAGTCCCATATAGGAGTCAAAGGGAACACCGAAGCAGACACAGCTGCGAAAATAGGCACATGCCTCCCCTACCAAGATGAAACCATAACAGAAGATGGGATACGACAAACCTCGAGACATCAGCGCGCCACAGAGAGAAACCGGCTAGGGCTCAGCTACCGTCCCTTGACAAGACTTGGAAGTCGACACATAGCCACACTAGCAGGAATACTGGGCGGCAAGTTACTACGGAAATGGCAGTACGAAATCGGGAAAGCAGACAGCCCAGAATGTCGATGGTGTGGGGAGGAGGAGGAGACTACTGAACATGTGCTCACTAGGTGCAGGACATGGAAACGAAAGTGGCCAGGAGGCATGCAAGACTTGGTCACTCCTCCGAAGAGCAAGGACACAGACCCACTTAGAGACATCTTGGAGTGGGCAGGGGCATAGGAGACACACAGGATCTTTTCTTATTCCTTTTCTTCTACCTTCATATGTATCTAATCTCATGTAACTAATCTCGCCATAGCCCCCAGGGCGGCACGCGAGTAATGATATAAAAAAAAAAAAAAAAAAAAAAAGGTCCGAGGAGTGGACCCCAACCTAGCAGCCTTCATAGAGGGCTTCCTACAACCCACAACTTTTAACCTCCTGGGACAATTAGAGACGTACCAGAGCAAAAATGACGGATGGTATACCACAGAGCTCACCCCTATCAACAGTACTATTCCTGGCAGGAATCAAGCCAACAGTGGAAAAAGGGAACTGAAGGGCTTTCATCCGTACATACGTCGACGACTTCCATGTGTCCTCTCCGGCAAGTCTCTCTTGAAGCTAAGAAAGGCTATCAAAACCCTCCAAAACCTCCTGGCAAGGGAGATGGCAGAGGAGGGTTACGAGCTCGACCGAACAATGAAGGAGTCCCTAATCATTAGGGTTAGGGGCCGGACTACTGCCTGGAAGGTCTACAGATAGACTGGGAACTCAAGTTCGACAAGCATCATAGGAAGAGACTCAACCTAGGGAAGGCAGCCTGGGAGGTAGTCTCGAGGCTCACACGGCTGGAGCCCACCAAGAGAAGACAACTCTTTACCAGCATAGTAAGAACCATGGTGACCTGGGGCAGCTGGGCATGGGCGGACTATGCCTACGGACCATCTGAGGGGGCAAACTAAGGGATCTAGACCGCACCCCCGCAGCACAACAAGAACCGTGGCCCCCATCTATTTATTTAGTCCGTTTAGTTTTTCATTTAAATAAACCCTCCCCATAGCCCATAGGGCGGCACGCGAGTACTGATATAAAAAAAAAAAAAAAAAAAAAAAAAGAGGATCTAGAGAAATGGCAGTACACCATAGCACGGTCGATAACCGGGGCCCCATGGGGAACACGACGAGGTGTAGTGGAGGAGATGGCTAATCTAGAGTCAATACAGACTTTCATGGAAGGCGAACGCCCACAGGTGGAGGTCAGAACCTTAAGGTTCAAACAGGAAAAGCTGAAGGAAGAAGAGGAGAACCCCACATACCTGAGGAGGGAGCTGAACAACAGGAACCCGCTCCCTCTAGTCACACTGTCCTCTCTCCCAGCAGACTCGAAAAAGAGGAATGGGACAGGCTTCGCAGAAGCGGAAGATGAAGGGTGGAAGAGTATCTTCACGGATGGAAGCCGGATTGACTGAAGGGCAGGCACCGTGATATGACGGACGGATGACAACCGGGCAGGGTTTACGACCTCCCGCTACATGGGCAACAGGGCAACCGTCAACGACGTAGAACTCGCGGTAATGGCCGAGGCCTTGGGCTCCGAAAGTGGAGAGCTACTGATAGCCTTGGACTTCCGGATAGCCATCAGCAAACTGCAAAAGATCGCAGAGGGCAAGCCGATGCCCAACGGTGCGGCGAACTTGGTCAGAAAGGCTTGGGAGAACAGGGCGGCGTGAGGAGACCTGGACGTAGCGGTAATGTGGGTCAAGGGACATAAAGGCATCTAGGGCAATGAAAAGGCCGACAAGGCAGCCAGGATTGGCGCATTCACAGTACCAGGACGAGATCGTCATGGAAGCCGGCATGCGTCAGCACGCAAAAGCACAAAGAACGGAGGAAAGAAACAGACTGGGACTGAGTTATAGAATCCTGCAAAGACTAGGCCACAAGGTAGGGACACTGGCCGGCCTACTAGGCAGCAAAGGTCTGCGATCATGGCAACACAGGATCGGCAAGGCAGACGGGCCGGAATGTAGATGGTGCGGAGAGGAGGAAGAGCCGACAACGCACATCTGGAGCAGACACCTGGAATGGGAAATGAGGTGGCTGGGGGAGACAAGAGGGGGCCGAAGGCGAAGGTGACCCCCTGGGTAGCATTGATGGGATGGGTGGAACGCTAAGGACGTGGTCGTTTATCTCGGTTTTATGTTCTGTTTGCTCTTTTCTCGTTTCTCTCATCTCTTATCTCCTATGTACGTAAAATATCGCCATAGCCCATAGGGCGGCACGCGATTAATGATGTTTAAAAAAAAAAAAAACCAACTCTTCTCTTACCCTCAATCAGGCCTTCAGTCAAGGACACCTACTGCAACTCTAGTGACCACAACGCATTGGGGACACTGGGAGTAACAAATAGTACAATCTTGTCTTAAAATGTCTATAAACTTGAATATAATCTTGAGAGCAAAACGCTTTTTCTAGCTGCGCGTGTATATTAACATACCATAGTACAGTTCGATATCTCCAATATCTCCAGTAGTCCAACGATTGAAGAACCTTTGAACAACCTGATTAAAAAATTAAGGTAGCACTAATGAAACAAAGTGAAATATGGTGGACTCAAACTTGAACAGCAGAGCGCAATTACCCCTCTATTAGATCTCCTCCAATACCTATCGAGTTCTCGCTTTCCCAATACGTGAATAGATGGTTTTGCGAATAGATATACCAAGTCCGAAGAATATCAATGGACACCATCATGTTGATAATCCTTCTCCAATGATTACTGGAATTGCAACCAGCCCATACTTCTTCTACCAGTGGGCCCCAGGTGGAAACTCCGGCAAGCCTTCCTCTCTTGCGCTAACTCCACGTTCTGCTCTCCGCCTCAGCCTGCTTCGTTCCTACTCCTCGTCCCATATTCATTCTAATTCTTCAGCACCACACACTCGGTCTCCTTCACCCAATGCACTAATGCTTCTGCACGACCTTTCCCTCAGCATGTTTCTTCACCCTTTCCCCCCCTCTATTTCAGTTACTTCCTAAGGACTTTTTTTTCATTGACCTCCGTAAATGACTGATCCGCCGACTCACCCTCACCTGCTTCTAATTTCTTTTCCTTCACGAGGGGTTCGTTCTCCCTTTATTACAACAGGGCTGGAGAATTTTCCTCCATCGACTTGTCTGAGCCTTCTTTTTCAAAACCGAACACATATGGTTGTAAACCTTCCGTCGGCGAGTGGAAGCTCCAACTTTCATCGCCGCATACCCATCAAACCAATTAGCAGTGATTCAGACCCACCCCTTGCGTTGCCATCGAATAGAGCAGCTACAAACTCCAGACTCTTGTCCTTCAACTTCTCGGAGAAGACAGCGTCTCTTGTAATCCACTGCGGAATATCCGAGAAAGGATCATGTTACATTAAGATCCATTGTATTTGGCTTCACAATTGCTTCCGATGTATCTAGCCTTTCGGCTATTCCCTGAGAGCATCCAGCCCTAGTTGTGTATATAGCAGGGCTTTCTGTAGCTTCAAGTCGTCCCAGGTAAGCGACTCAACTTTGTTTTAGTATCATGTCGTAATTGTCCTTTAAATAGATAAGGAAAGTATTAGTCTTCTGGTTCCCTTTCCGGTGGATAGAGCAATCATCAATTTTCATTACCTCGTTTTCTTCATTTGCAGTACAGCTTCTGTTCCAGAGATAAATGGAAAAACTTCCAACCCTATGGATGAAAGGCGTGGGAGGAGTTTTAGAAAGCCTTCCGCGTCTTCAGCGTTGTTGATAACGGAAGTCAGCTACTGGACTATGGCCATGCGCTTATCTGTGTTCCAATAGTCGCTATGCAATTCTTCGCCATTCCGCTCTTCATCTTTACTCCACTCCACCCCTCACCATTCATTGATGCAAACTTCCTCTTCGGGCCTCTCTGTTCTGCTTTTTCATATTTGTCATTAACAGTTACTGTCTGTTGCGGCGACGCAAAAGTGTCCGCTTGCGTTTCCATGTCGTCTCGTTTGCGTTTCCATGTCGTCTCGTTTGCGTTTCCATGTCGTCTCGTTTGCCCATCTTGCCTTCGTGGCTGTTGCCTGTCGATGGAATTCCCTCCTCGGGCTTCACGCACCAATCAAATATTGCCTCTATCATCTCCGCCATTTTGTCCAAGTCCTAGGTCTGTAATGTTATGGTTTTTTTTTTTTAAAAAAAATATCTTGGTCGCATACCGCCCTGTAATGTTATAGTGCTTCACCGCGCCCTTTGCATTAAATACCGTAACTTCGAGTTCAAATTTCAGAAAGACCAGTAGATACGAGGTAATATTGCAGATCTCTTCACCATTTCGAGGTGATGTGCCAGGAGTGTCAAAGTCTTGAGACGTTCTAACAAATTGCCGTATAGGATGTATATAATAGCTCTTCCCTCAAACAAGACATCATCAGAGTCTACTTCATCTCGTGTAACTCCGAATCGTGACAACATTGGGGTCTTGGGGGTGGCCTTTTCCACTTTTGCAGAGGATTTCCCCTTTAATGCATTAAACATCCGTTCATAGTATTCCAGACGAAGCTTGGTTGCATCGCCAGCAAGCATCTTCATGAGCTACATGAGGTCTGTTATTCCCGTCCTAACATGAAGCTATGTGGCAACTGCTGCCATGTCTTCCGGAAGCTCTTGATACTTCATTCCTCCTTCAACCATTGTGAGATGTCAAGGCCATCATGGTTTAAGATGACTAACGTTTGAAGCCTTTTTTTCCAAATTCCTGCACTAGTTTCTGACCACATTGATTTGAAGCTGCTACTCGGTGGAGTAGCTGGAATTTGCTGTAGCCCGGGTTGTGAATTTGGCCGCTCCTCCAGATGAGTGAACTCTGCTTTGTTACTGCAGATGAATCAGTTCTGAGGCACCTTCTTGTCAGCTTCTACTTCAAATCCTGTTGTATGATGACTATTGTACTGGAGCGCCGGACTGTAAAATAATAGTTTCCATCCAACTTACTCTCTTGCTAAAAAAAAAGAATTTTACCGCAAGAGGGGCAATGAGGTGAAATGCTTTGTACGAACGAACGACACGAGAGGCCATGTAAGTGAAGTTGCGGCTAAGCAAACCTCCAAACGAGGAAGGTTGCACACTGTCAGTATGTATGTAACTCTAGAGCTGTTCTGACACCTGAGGAAAAAGGGCTGAAATCTCACTTACATCATTTCTTGAATCTTTATACGGACACTTGCAAGATTAGAACCAATTGTCAAAAAGCAGATTTGCCGCACTTCATTCCACTTTCTTCCTCTCGGGTTTCTCTATATATCTCCCCCAGAGCTCTGCAATTCACGGGAACACCCCAGTCCTTCTCGTCCATAGCCCTTGTACGATCGGCATCGGGGTTATCAAGTCCTCGATCTAGGAGTGGAGGTTCTGCCTCAATGACCGCGACGCCCAGTACCCAAAGTTCGGTTGTGGTGTCAGTAACCTGCTAATTAATCCTTTTGCCATCGTCCCTCTTCCGTTTAGCTTCCAGTTGCTCTTTCGTTAACTTCTTCTCACAAGGCTCAGGTACGTGATTCAGGCGTAGCTTCTGTTCAACGATGAAGTGAATGTCAATGTTTTGCCACAAGCCTCTGTCAAACTCCATTGGTTGATGGGGTTCAGAATGTCCTCCCAATCAATGCGGAGTTCCTTGCACTTTTCCCACCATTCTGAGTATAATGGCTCCATCAGTATTTGCTCGCGTTCCATTTCAAGACACTCTAGTCGGTGAAGAATTGAGAAGAACGGCTCAGCGGTCGAAGCAAGATCCTTCAACTCGTTCCATAATGCACTCAGATGCAGCGGTTCTTTCATTTCAGCGGTGATAAGCTTGCTGCAGTATTCGCCAAACAAAATTCACAATAACTCTATTACAACCGTTGGGATTGTCTTGGCGTCGGCAGGGCGCACAGGCTCCGGTTCCATAAGGGAGAGGAGGCAATGCTTCAGCTTCAGACGTATCCTTCTCTGCCATGTCAAGAAAGCATTGGAGAACTTCCAATTTGTATATTTGAAGGTCGCCTGGGCGCGCTCGCTGTTGTGGAAATTGCGGAAACGGCGGTCACAAGAAAAAGATAGCACAGCCAGGCGGCTCATGGACACCGAGCCTGATTAATTCCTCGATGCGGAGTTCTGGAATCTCAACCCTTTCCACGTCATCCGGTTGGTTTCAATATTGCTGTAAAGCCTGGACACCGAAATGTTTTCCAATTGCGTAGGAGACGGAGGATAAAAAGTGGAGTTCTCAAGCAGAAGTCCAGGAAACAGCACTGGTCCCTTCCAACGTAGCTTGGTGCGGTGAATTGGGCTGCGCTAAGGATTCAGGCATTAACAGATAGTTCAAGGTAGTCTGGTTGGCCGACCGGACTAAGTTCAAGAGACTTGTTGATATGAGAGGTTGTAGCTTTAATACCAGCCCTGCCATGGCGAACATCTGCAAGCGGGGTTACGTGATTTGAAAGAGAAAAAAAAAAAAAAAAGCTTTAATATACTAGCAGCTTACAATATTGCTTCTGCCCACAGAATGAACTCATGCCAAGAGAACAACTGCCAAGCATACCAATAACTGCGACCCTCAGGGCTACGTGAGCTGTAGAGAATTACCAATGCACGGCCATTGCAGTTGCTACGTTGAAGGGAGAACTATTTCCAACACCAAGCTCCCAGCGCGACACCGCTCTGCTACGATTATCCTTCCCTCCCTCCTGTGGCCAAATACCATATTCGAGTTTGCGGGTGACTTTTCTACCACTTGGGAAGCCGTCGCCGACTTGGCTACCCAACCTAGTACGGTCATTGTCCCTAATTAATTCCTTTACCAGACTATTAATTCCGATGCTACTCCGCTCCATGAAGCGTGTCTTCGACACTCTGCTAAATTCGATGTGCCCTGTGAGGAGGGATCAGTTGCGATGTCACCGAAGTTCAAAATCTTGGACTCAAGCACCAGTTGACGAAGTGAAAAGTTGGATTTGTTACCCTTACGTACACTAGACGACACAATCAATCAGCTGACGACACGGCTTCATTACTTGGGTACAAGAGCACATCCCATCAACTTGCAACCACACTAACGTTCCGCGACTCCTTTTCTCGATACCAGCAAGATACTATATAAGGCATATCAAATTTGTGCGAGCTGAAAAGCCGTGTGTGCCATTAATAACTCATTCGTGTCAATATGTGGAACAAGAGTTTAGTCTCGGTACAGGAGCAAGTGAACCCCTAACTATCTTATACCGCCTTTACGTAAATATTTGAGAACTCATTGAGTGGATAGAGCTACGTATACCAATAATGTTGATTATAAGCTCTTCAAATAACCCTTTTTTTATTTTATCCTTTTGTTTCCTAGCTCATATGCAGTCCTGCTGGGCTATGACGAGGTATATTAGCCTCATGCCAATGACGAGGCGCGGGGAAAGAAACATTACGTATGCACACTTTCGGCCCCCGCTTTCACCGCAGGTTCGGTGTCACCACCTTCACGCACCCATTGATTCCATCCGTCTCCCCCTCCTTTGGTTCCGGTCACCACTTCCTCAGGTAAACTATCGCTGGGACATCTAAATGAGTTTCCAGAAACACTGGTGCAGGGTTAGATGACTTCAATCTTTAAAGAGAACTGGGTATTTCGGTTTGTGTGGGGCCAAGGTCGAGCTGACGTTGCTTCATACCCAAGCATGGTTCCTACTGTGGAGGAAAAAGGGCATAGATCTTGATGCTCCACGGGGAATTACTGTGCTGAAGCTGGTAGTCAATGCTCAAACGACCATCTCCGTGAGAGCGCAGCCCGCTACGGAGAGCCGGACTTAACCAATGCGATGGTTATGTCTGGTTTGCGATGGCTCACTTCTGGTAAGCTGGGTTGTTCAGCGTCGAAAACACTCTAAGTGAGACAGAAGGGGATGCCCCGAACCTTTTTCATCGATATTTACATACATGTAACTAGGAGAACTTAGAAGCATATAAAAAGGTAGCATTGATGCAGATGTATTTATGCGCCTCAAAAGATGTTTTCACTCCTCACGTACACAATCTGACTCCTCTCCTCTGATGCTGGGCCACAGTCTATTTTACCTTGGGCAAAGCCGCTAGTATAGGATTACAAATGCCTCGTTTTTTTGTTTTTTTTATCATTACAATTTACTCGCGTGCCGCCCTAGGAGCTATGGCGAGATTAGGTACAAATGAAATACTATAACATAAGAAGACAGGAAAGTGTACGATGAAATCTCCCCCAGAAATAGATTACACCTCCATTCGCCCCATCAATGTCAACAGCGGGTCTCTGTCTCCCTCGCTCCCCTTCGGAGGTCTGATTATGTCCTGTCCTCCCCCTGGCCATATCTTTTTCCATGTCCGGCATTCGTCCAGCAGGTGCGCTGTGGCCTCCTCCCGTTCCCCGCACCAGCGGCACTCCGGACCATTGGATTTGCTTGTAAGCCCTTGCCTCCTAGGAGTCCGGCCAACGTGCGTATGCGGTGCCCCAGCCTTTGTAGTGGTCGATAGCGCAGCCGCAGGCGGTTCCTCTCCTCCGCTCTGTTGGCTTCTGCTGTTTGTCTTATCCCGGGTTCCGTGACTATCTCGTCTTGGTATTGTAGGCATTGGCTGCCTTGTCCGCCTCCACTACAAATGCCTCGACAATGACATTATCTACTTGATACTGTTCTCTTAGATGAGTACTACTGCAGTACTTATATCAAGGAGAAAATCGCCAACGGAGACCCTACCCACGAGGGACCCGCGCAACTGGTGAGAGACCGATGGGAGGAGAGAGCAGCACGAAGTGACCTGGACGTAGCACTAATGTGGGTAAAAGCGCACATAGGCGTAAAAGGAAACACCGAAGCAGACAAGGCAGCCAAAATCGGAACCTTCCTGCAATACCAAGACGAAACGGTTACAGAAGCACCAGTTTCCGAGGTCACGAAGAGCCAAAGAACGAAACAGGCTATGCATAGACTACCGCCCACTACAACGCTTGGGAACCAGAGTCTCCACCCTAGCAGGAATCCTCGGCAACAAAGGACTACGTCACTGGAGACACCAGATCGGGAAAGCAGACAGCCCGGAGTGCAGATGGTGCGGTAAATCACTGGAGACCACCGCACACGTTTTTGCAGAATGCGAAGTTTGGAGACGAAAATGTCCGGGGGGAGAGGAGGACCTAAGAAAGCCCCCCAAAACAGACGGAGACAGAGACACACTGGCGGAATTACTTGAATGGGCGGCGCTAGAGTAGAGACAAGATTTCCTTTCGAGAGCGGGACGACGGGTTTCTCAGACCTTCTTCACTTTTATTTCTATCCTCATCACAGTTTTATTTCCTTACCACTTCCGCTTATCTTATACTTAACTTCATGTACTTAACCTCGCCATAGCCCACAGGGCGGCACGCGAGTAATGATATGAAAAAAAAAAAAAAAAAAAAAAAAATTATATCAGGTACATTGTACTTCACAACATAAGATGCCCTGCCATGGCGAACAGCTACAAGCGGGGTCATGTGATATAAAAAAAAAAAAAAAAAAAAAAAAAAACATAAGATGTGCGGGCATTCCTCTTAGGCACGTGCACGCTCAATGCCAAGGGAATGCCGCTTCAAGATTGTTCCGCCAATCGGTAGCCGCTAGACACGCCCCCGTATTTCTGAAGTCCGTGCCTCGAAATTACTGTCCACTTCAGCTCCTCTATCCTTCATCCTCCTTCCGCAACCCCTCGCATCCACCACCAAGACTTCCCTCACTTGCAGCCTTTCCCTCATCGTTGCGTACAGCTGATGCTTTACAGACACGCTCCTTATATGATGCAGGGATGTGAACGACGTAGGTGTCTCAGCCTGTGCCATATGATCATGAACGGATGCACCAGTTAACCAATGAAATAAAGCAACAATTCTTGTATACGACCACATTTACCCATGACACTACAGTTAGGCACTAGGTCGACTTTGGCAATGCCTTCTCAGATTCGGCATACAGTACTAATGCTACAAATGAGAACGTGTCAATGTTGATGACCCCAGGGCCCAAACGCATCATGTTGAAAATTTCCAGACACAGCGAAGAATGCCGTTGAGGTGTTCGCACAAATCTGTGCGCTGGGATCATCCTCGTCCATCACGATATTGGTGTTAACCTGCGCTCCTAGTATGTAAGAGTACACCGCACATCAACAGGGCTGAAACACCGACACTTAGCATAGGGATGGCCCAGAGTTATGGCAGTTGGAGCATTTTGTTCAATAGCACGGAGTCCCTCGTGTTCAGTTTGTGTGCGTATAGTAAGACCATCCCCTTTAGCAAAAGGTTTCTCGTAGCTTCGGCACTGGAAAGGGTATTTGGCACTCTATGTCCTGTGCACAGAAGCACAATCTATCCCTACTAGGCCAATTGGGAAAAAGCTTTAAGCATGATAAGTCTGGATCAGGGATTGCCTGTGAAATCATACTGACTTTTTGAACATATGCAGGCGTGGAGAATCCGGTTATTTGACAATATGAGCTTCGAGATGCAGAAGGCTGCATGCACGCCTGCATGTGCGCGTTCGGGCCTACGTTTACTTTGAGTCTGACAGGATACGATCGCTCTAGTTCAAAACGATACACCAGTTTCTGTTGAGACATTGCACTTTTCAGTCATTTTCGTACATGAGCTGACCTTCGGATATGATAACACTAATTGTAGATGTTAGCAGCATCAAGAGTGCATTCATTGGCAATGTTTATCCTTTTGCAACAGAGTTTATGCTAATGAAGGATACACTTGTCTCTTCCGGAACTGAATGTGGCATGAACAAGGATATCCTGTCAGTTTCCTGCATTGGGACCTGCTTTGTCACCATAGAGGCGGGGATGTGTTGAGCGTTTTTGCAATTGTACTACGCACAATCTGTGGTGGTGCATGCGTTGTCACTTGGCCACGGAGAGTTTTCATTTAGAGTGAATGATGTGGCATGGTATAAATCACACATCTCATTCCATCAGTTACGTACATATTAATGCCAAACTGAGCTCTATTACTGATCTATTGGCACAAGTGCGAAGACCTTAATTTAGCTGTCAATTTGGCCAGTACAACTTCACTTCTATCGCAAACACCCTTCTGCTTATGAGCCTATCGGAGCTCGAAACCGAAATAATAGCCCCAGCCACACTGCTCTTCTCATTCTGAGCACACCTAACATGGCGCGTGCATGCACCTGCATGGATCCATGCATGCAAGTGGATCCCCATGATTCTATTCATCGCTAACTGAGTTCGCCGATTCAACCGCGAACTTTCGGATAGCGGGATGATGCTTTGCATCGATCGCGTGCGCCACTCCCCAAGACTAGAGCCTCTCCTTGATCTAAAGGTCCATGACAATCAGGATGGGCATCGTCGGATTTCGGGCACGGCTAGCGCCACAGGTGCACGGGGACTCGACCTCAAAGCGCAGTCCTCGATTTAATAGCCCTATTGAAATACCAAAGGGTTGAACAAGGCTTGAGCTTGCGAAATTCATTCTGATGATTTACAAGTATACCGGGACCAGGCAGGACGGTTATGAAACAAGGCGTATATAAAGGGTTACAGAGGTATTTTTGGGAAGCTGTCAAACATTTACTTGATATTCGTATTGCTGATGCATTTCTCTCACATGCAGAGATATTAGTCTTGATTTAATTTCATAACGAAGATCCACATAACAATATTTATCTTACAAAAAAATGTTCTGTCCATGACAATAATAAGTATGCTTCACTCGTGACAAAGTATCGTATATAGGGGAAGAGCTAACGATGACGCTTAGAAATTGCACCTCAAAATCTGATTTATGTAAAATGTTCATTGCTTGACCCCTATTCCAATGTACGATATCAGTGATTCACGATAAATTCAGGAGAGTAGAGTCCAGGAGGTCGCTAAGCGCAAGTTCTAAAATGCTAATATTAATAACAAAAGCTTGATTTTTCTTTGAATACGTCACGCCTTAGGTTCTTGAACTAATAGTAAGCAGATACATTCTCAGTTACGTTCGGAAGTATCCTCTCCAGGGTATTTATCCATTTTCTTAAGCCCTCACCTTTCATGATTATGCACTAAGACTCGTCTCATGTTGTGGCTAATGTTTAGGGACCTAAACCTGTAGTCGTGACGATAGGGAGATCGACGGGGCCTTAAGACAGAGGACTTGCTCACTTAAAGTCCATGCCAGCTGTGCAAGCCGGGAATTGCATGTGATGTCACACGGTGGGTAGGTCTTCAACTAAACCGCATACATTCGTGCATGCAGCAAAGGACGGTGTCCATAATCATTGTGTGGGGTTGCGTGGCGTCAGTAAGTAATAATGATGGGACTCGCGGTCGCGAGTGGATGGAGACATGAAACATCTGGGTCCGAGATTTCTAGGATAACATACTAACCAGCGTCACCGAATCAAGTGGGCAGGCACCCCCAAGTTTCAAGCAATGCTCAAGATGGCTCAAACTTTCACGTTGGGACTCATGCTGATTTGGAAAAGAATGTAGCTTTCTTGGTGCTGCGTGTGCTGGGACCCGTTGCCGACAATCCTTGGCTACATTTCACATACTGGGCAAGCTCTTACGCAAAGGCCTCCAGTGACTAACCTACCAACTCTACGTGTGTGTTGTCTGAATCCAGACAAGTATGCTGGAGTAAAAGTAACCAGTGACCGTCAGGGTTTGCACCCACTCCTGGCCAACGAAACAGATTGCATCTACAATGCCGCAAATCAAGGTGTTCATAATTTGCATAACCAGGGCAGGGAAGTTAGGGTATTCCTGCTGATTTGGCTCTGACTAATGGAACAGCTCCGGAATCTGAATATCCACTTTTCACTGTTGGATTTCCTGAGTGGTTCATACAACTCGACCCCTTAGCTGTTAAATCTAATGTTCTGGCCTCGTCTCTAGGTGCCAAAATCGCGAAAGCTGTGGTGTTTCATATCCATTTGACATAATGCAATACACTTCTAATGAAACTGGCAAGATACATTCTCAAGGCAAACAACTCAAAATTCTTACAAATCGCGAGGGGTTGACCCTCCAGGCGGGCAGCTTTACGAGTAAGGATGAAAAGCAAATAAAAAATTCCCTGGCTCTTGGGCATATGATCTAATTTCAGCCAGCTTTTGGAACTAGCTGGGCGGGTGATTAGTCTAATGGGCACAAGGACCGCATGTTGGTGGGCTGACTCAGGTGATAGAGGTATTTTCTTGTAGGCTTAGCCCATGCAAAGGGATGCCACTAATTTTAATTTGAGCTAGCACATGGTGTGAGAAGGCCTACATGCTCAAATATGCAGAGCTTCACAGTGGTTTGAAGGTGAAGGAATGGTCAGGCCAATTTACTCGCCCCAGGCCAAACAATAGGTACGAAACCAACACAATATAGATCTGCGTACACCCTATGCAATGCCTTTTGGAACTGCAAGCAAGGCATTTGTTAATTTTTCTATCCCATATGTCACATAAGTCGGTTCTCGTACGGCGCAGCGACACTTATTGTCTCGTCGTGATACGTCATTGGGACAGTCATGTTCTTGCCTAGCTACTCTTCTGGCTATTCGTTTTCTAATTTTATTATAGGGACGAAATCCAGGAACTCCTCCTATCCACTCCTACGCAGGATTTTGGACACAAGTACAGACGCAATGGTGGGGTTAGCATGCCATAACTCCAACGATATCCTTCTACTTTTATAGTCTAATATCCATTTATCTAGCATTACCCGAATATTCTGACAGTCCGATGCTGACGTACATGATTGTAATAGGATGGTGTTGCGACATGGATGAGTAGATGCAACAGTTGGTAGCAATATTTATCTGATGCACCCTCACTAGCGATTTCTGGGTTGTATTCCATGCTGATGAACTGGCGCGTCCTTTTTAGTTTTATATTGAGTGGAAGTTAAGATTGCGTACAAGTAACATTGCTTGGATGTGAATATTAATTCTACATCTATGCTATCCGCTTGGATCAGCCTTAGTCTCGTGGACTTAGAGGCGGACTGAAAAATCTTCCGGTTGATTTGTTGATTCCAATCATCTGGATCTGAATAGTAACCGGTGCAGCGGTGCTCTCATGGACAATGATTCGCAAGTCCCCGGCTTGATTGGAACATAACGGTACGCCACGCTGACAATACGTACTGAGGGACAACTTGGGATCCATTATCGAAATATGAATGTTGAAATGGTACCGGGGATTATTTCTATTTCAGGCTAGCTTAATCGGTCAAGTGAGTCAGTTGAAGTATTCTTGTATTTCCTTTTTTAGTAGTGGTTATTTTTCTGGAACCTCATTGAATGCGTGACGCTTGGCTTGGTGGTTAAATCTGATGGTTTCGCCATTATGTACCGGGAAGTTCACGTTTTCTGGTGATAGGGTCGGCTCTCAGACTACCGAGAGGGTATCTACTGATGTCTCGGGTTCGGCGCCGAAACATTGATGGACACTGAATTCAATTCCAACTACCGGAGTTATGGGTCGGCAGGTACCATAGGGTATGGAGTCCCATGGTTGTGTTCTTTCCCGGGACCACCTCCGCCTACTCTCATAAAAAATGTATGCAACAAATGCTTCTACCTGAATAGGGAAAGCTCTTGCTGATCATGTCGCCGCTGAACCGGATCTGAGTTGGCGAGGTTGAAAACGGCAACCTCAATCAATTGCCTGCTGATACGTGTACCTACTAAATTCCGATCTAGGCAGAGACTGCACCCCTTTAAGGCTTGGTGCTCGCAATGCAACACCAGTAACTTTACAAGTAGCTAAAGCTGCTAGACAGAAAACGGCCTCGTTGAGAGACATGTGGGATGTATGCCGGCATTCCCGGAAAGGGAAAATCCATATCTTCTAGGACTAGTGTCGGTCTACAGCTTGCCGTATTACATACATTCCACTCTGGAATTACTGGTGCTGTCCTAATTTACTGCCTTATATAGTACATGCAGCGCCGTTTTACGAACCGCTTCACATGATTCAAGATGAAGGGCTTAAGCAGCAAGCGTTTTTGTCCGCCAGCCAGGGATGCCGCATAATCCACTCATTCCGATGACGCCGAGCTGGGACTAACTCAGGAAAAATGTAACTTAAGACGATTGGTAGTGGGCTAACTGAATCAGACAACAAACCCTGGCAAGCTAATGCGCCGTTTAAAGTGAATACGTGACATGCGTGCATAGTGATCATGACGGCCTAGCTAAGAAGAGAGAATAGGGGTTCCCTGTCAGCAAAGTACTGTACTTAGGTGTTGTCCGCACTCAAATCAACGAAAGCGCTAAGCTGTTTAAGGCTGTAAGTTCTGCGCATAAGCATCAGTTGTCAATACCTTCGTTTTAGAGTTCTAATAGTATCCACTGACCGGACAATATTGCACATTTTCGCATACTCACAGAAGGCGAAAGTCGTTGGCAGATAGTGCCCCCTAGCTTCATTGCGGCAGGAACGATAGAGATAATCTACACTGGTACCCGTTAAGATCCCGTGGAATTGTATTGACGTCCGCGGAGTAATAAGCAAGAAATATCAATAATGCAGTTGATTGAGACGGGGCGCATACATGCATATGCATATGATATACCGAGGGGTGCGAGGGTTGAGTTTACGCGCATGTGAAGGTCAGAGTTTATTATTCTATCGTGCCGCCTCTGACACAAATGGGCGAGCATGGCGGCAATGACAAAGCACAACTTGGCCGAGGCTCAGTAACATATTTTGTGAGGAGCCAGCTTTCAACAGATGCAGGCTTGCTGTTTAATGTGGCTATGCTTTGATTGGGATTAATTTTCCAGAGGGGGGTACGGTACCGGTAATGCGCCTAGGCACTGACCACTAGAACAGGTAAGCCTGCGCTTTTGGGTCTGGTTTGGTTTACAATCACGCTCTTGGCGCTGATATTTATTTTACTTTTGTTTCTTTTAACGCAGCGAATCAACGGCTAGTCTGGACTATAGTTTGAGCGCAAGAGCAGACTGGATTGTTGCAAAGGATTAACCAGGCAACAGTGGGGCAAATTGGTACGAGGTTGTGACATGCAACTACCTCGGACTGGATTCAACAGAAGTGAGAAAAAAACACTCATGAAAATTAGGGAAAAACAGGAATATTGATGGTTACACCCGGCAAGAGCAGCTAACGCCTACCAGCAAAAATGGAAGAAGCAGAAATGGCGAGAAATATGCATGCAGGCATAGATGCATGAATGCGTGACTTCGTGCGTTTGCTACCTTGACTGTGTTCAAGGAGATTGTGGCTAGCTGCATTTCCGAAGTGAGTAAGCGATTCCGCAGCTGATTTGATGTTTGAATGAGGGACTAATATAATAGAAACAGGGGAGTGGCAGGAATAGGTAGCTACATTATATGGTGCTTTCAGTATGGCGGAATATAACGGATCGCAAGAAAAGTAGCAATGGAATAATTGAGATGAATGTTTCGAAACAGCATAGAATGCGATGGTGAACGAATGCGAGGTGACGGGATGGCTTGTCTCTTTATCTCCCTGGTCCCCGCTCCTTTTTTGCACCACACCAAGATGAGTGCCTGTCCTTTCCGACATTACATGCAGAATTGACAATTCATGTGGTAAGAGACATATCAAAGCACCTAGTACTCTAGCACTCTTTATTTCCGCAAACTCTGTGACGCCTGGGGATTACGCAATTACAGTGAGAGCGAGGGCGGATCTTTGTCACCATATTGGTGGCCATATTATTATCTTACTTATTCATCCATCCATTCCCCTGTAGTATACTGCTATCACCAGTTCTCATCTACTACCACCCCAGTCGTTTTGGAATAGTTTCGAATTCAAGGAATGCATGGAGGGGATGGTACCGAGAGTGAACCCATCGGAAATGGTGATGCGCGACTGACACAGCATAGTAGGGAGGTGCGCATGCATGAGTGAATGCATGCATCAGAACATGCGACGTGGAGGGAATACATCAGGGATATTAACAATAGGTAACATATTTGATACTGATCTTTTGATGAATTTATTGCAGCGTGCATATTGAAAGTACGCTAGGGCAACATACCTGTTACACACACGCTCAACATTTTGCTCACTTGGTTAAGGGTTGCGTTACATTACATATTTGGCTGAGCTAGTTAGCAAGCCACTCAATAGTTGATTGCGAATGAGGAGAGAAAGGAGCGAGTTGTGACCTGGATCGCGGTGATGTGTTGTCGGGTTTATCTATATGGCACAAGTAGTAGTAGAGCAGGTTGGGGGACCATGGGGGGGTGCTGGGGGGTAACCAGTGGCCGCGGAGGCGGATCTGGAAGCAGGTGATTACTTTTATTTATTTATTTATTTTTTTTGGCTATTGCAATTTGACTGCATTTTGTTTTTCCTGTTGTTTTATGTGTTTGTTCATTTCTCGATGCATGCGCATGCACAGATCATATGTCTGCTAAATGAAAGAGGAGGCTTTTATCGATGTTTGCACTACAGTAGTTTTCCTTTTGCCTCGCAGAGGACGTTGGCGTGTTCCTCTCTAGCCCATGTACTCGAGTACTCTATGCTTCAAGATGCCGGTTTTACATAAGTGGGTACTTGCTATGTATTTACTCGAGTACTTTTTGGGGCGATTGTACCGGGGTGACTTGTGAGGTGTCTAGGGGCGGTTTTTGATTTGGCTTGGCGGTGGATAATGTCGGGGTCGGGGGTAGTGTGGTTGGTCAGTCAGGGAAGGGAAAACAAGGTAAGAATGATTAAGAAATCGCGTCAGCAGTGATTGCTAATGGATGGCATGACGAATTGCGAGATAGGAGTAGTACATAAGTTTTAGAATTAGGGATAACATGCTATGATGTAGGGCATACCTGCTATGATGGAAGCATGTGTGAGAGGTATTTGGAATTTTTTTTTTTGAAAAAGCGGTGTGTGTGTGTGTGTGTGTGTGTGTGTGGTGTGCCACTACTTAAATTCCGCCAGTTAAAGATTTTGCGCGCTTGGGGGGGTAACTTGTACTGTACTAAGGTTTAGAAATTTTTTTCGGGCATCGGCTGCATAAAGTCAATCGCTAGAATATTTATCTGTGGCCGAAAGGTGCAACTTTTGTGGCTTTCGCGTTGAAATTATGTGTGCAAAAAGAGTCGCGCATTCGCATTTGGCATTTTTTTTTTTTTTTTTTTTTTTTTTCGCTCCTTCCTTCCTTGCTTTTCGTGGGCGCATGCCATGGTTTTTTTTTTTTTTTTGGTTGCACTTGCACTCATCGAGGGGGTGCGAGGGTGCGAGGGTACGAGGGGCTAAGAGCATAAGTGCGAAGCGCGCGATTGGTGGTGGTGTTGGTGGGAGGTGGGGGGGGGGGGGGGGGGGGCGGAATGGGTACACGGCAAAAAAAAAAAGGTTAGTATGAGTAAGAGTATGTAGCGAGTAGAGTCGAGCAGATGGAAAAAGTTTGGGAGAAGAGAAAGAGGAAACTAGGCAGCTAGCACTTTTTTTCGAAACGGAGAGAAACGGGGACGGAGACTTTGGGGGGGGGGGGGGGGGATGGTAAGTATGAAGTATGAGGTATGAAGTATGAGGTGAAGCATGAGCACATGTATGGTGTGTTTGAATGGATAGAGTGGTGAGGCTAGCGGTCGCGTGTGAGCGAATGTTGGGTAATGAAATGTAGGAGTGGAGCGGAGTCGAGTGCAATACAGCAGCAGCAGCAGGAGCAGCAGCAGCAGCGTAGAGTGACTTGATGTAGGTGAGTGTTGAGCGGCGGGCGGCGGGCATAAAGAGGGCATGCGCTGATGCGCAGCTCGCATGCTCTGCTCTGCTCTGCTTGCTCTACAGTACTAGTACGAGTACGAGTACATCCCTCCAGGCCAAGTGACCCGCGCTGCCCTGCCCTGCCCTGCCTGCTGCTGCTGCTTGCTGGGCGCCCACCCAGCCTGCCACACACACACACACGCACTCGCATCACTTGCATTCCATATTCCAGCGCATTCACCCAGCACCAGCGCCAGCGCCAGCACCAGCACCAGCGCAAGCTTCCACCCCCACCGACCTCGACCCCCCCCCCCGCCCCCCACCGCCCCCCCCTCGCCTCGTCCGCCGGCAGCCAAGCACAGCAGCAGCAGCAGCAGCAGCGAGTACTGCACTCTGCCCTTTCCGCTCCTCCCAGCGACCCAGCAACGCATCTGCGCTGCACGGCTCTGACACACACACTTGCCCGCATTCCTTCCCACATCCTCCCCCCCCCCATCCCACATAAAATATCCTGGCACCGCCCCCGGGCGTATTCCAGCATACCGACATACATAATTCCAAATTCCCAAATTCCCTTTTATTCCACGTCCCAACTCTCTCGCTCTCTATTCTTTTTTTTTTTTTTTTTTTTTTTTTTATTCTTGTCAACTTGAGCGTCTGTCACCACCCCCCCCTCCGCCCCAACGGGTCCTCAACGCCCCTACCCCCTACCCCCTACCCTACCCCGTCCCTCTTGAACTGTCGCTCGCTCAAGGATATAAGAGAAAGGAAGGGGGAGAAAAATAATAAAAACAAAAAACCGGATACAAATAGGGTACACGCCAACGCGCATCGGACACTCACCCCCCCCCCCCCCCCCCCCCCCCCCGTTACACGGAACACACACACCATATTCGCACCACGATCACGCATTCGCACACCCCCACCCACATCCAACCATCCATCCCTACTACATACATACGGCAAGGCCATTACATCCCACAACCCAGCACCACCGACACGGATACAGAGGTAGAGCATTTGCGGCCACCGCGTCGACTCCGAAAAACCCGAGCAAGCTGTCACCAAAACCTCTCTTGTCCGACATACCCCCGTCCGACAAAACTAGGCAAGGGAAGATTAAGAGGCTGGCAGCTGCACATTCACACGAGCGGCACAGCATACAGGACCAGAATCCCTTTTGTTGCTGGGTCAGAAGTATTCCTGATTTTCCTCCTCGCATTTGTGACAGTGCCAATATAGCCGAGAATCGCGACCGCATACTGCATAACCGCACGGATCAACCCCTGGGAGTAGCAGAGGTCAACCGGAAAAGAAAGTACACACCAACGCAACAACATAAAAAAAAAACAGGATACTTGACAGATTGGTCTGCCCAGCTAGGGGGGAATTGATTACGGGAGACGAAACCAAGCAGACAAAGACGAGCAACGTAAGAGTAGCACTCTACTCTCTCTCTCTCTCTCTCGCGTTCAGCTACTTACTAATTCCAGGAGGAATTCAAATTCTCTTGCTGCGGTTGGATCTGCAGAGCAAGAAATACAATACGACTCGGAAAGAGGGCACAATCGAAGCGGCGGTCAAGGGAATAGCCAAAGGCGGCCATTTCTGCATACGGCTTTCGCACCAGGACTAGTAGTTATTCCACTAGCAGCCATCAAGCCAACCAGCAAGCCCGAGAGACCAAATCCTGTTTCTTATCCTCATCTCCTTTTCTTCCAAGTACTTTTTGATCCATCTCCCTTTCCCTCAGTTTCTCTAAATCTTTCCTTGTATTTTTTTTTTAACTTGCATTTTTTTTTTTTTTTTTTCCTTTTTCTCGATTTTCGACATCTTCGCTGGACACCTCCAAAGCACCTCCGACGTGCACACCGAACAAGTACCGCCTGGTGGCAACGACCCGATCCCGGAGTGAATAAAAAGAAAATACAAATCAACGCAAGCTTACTCAACAAAATAACAACAACACAACACGACCTTCTCCTTCCACGTTTGATTTTTTTTTTTTCTTTCTTCTTCCTTAGAATAGACTGGGCGAGGGCAATTCCTTTTTCTTTTTCTTTTACGGAAAAAAGTTTCATCCTAATTGTCGCTACTAAATCACTTGTTCACATTTTTCACATTCAACACAATGACTTCGACACCGCCACCAGCTACGAACAACACTCACCCCCCAGCGACTGCCACTCCAGCCGCCGCAGCTCAGACACCAGGGCCCACCGGATCCGCACCGAAGCGAAGACCGTATGAGGACCCGACGGACGGCGAGAGATACCAGTTGTACGTTCACTCCCGCGCGCACCCGGAGCTGAAACAGAAGGACTTGGTCACATGGTTTGCACAGAACTTTGGAAAGGAAATCAACCAGAGCACAGTGTCACGGGCGCTGAAGCGGTACCGCGATAACCCGCCGGAGAACCCGGAGAGCGCTGGTATGGCCAAGAGTAAGCGCGGAGGAGGAGGTGGGGCAGCATCAAGTCCTGCCGCTGGAGGTACAGGGCGGGCAACAAGAGGCGAAGAACGGGGGGAGGTGCAGGCAGCACGATTGCAGTGGCGGGAGTGACTACCGTCGCGCAGAGTGGGGGGGAGGTGGAGGAGGAGGCAGCACGCGCTGATGAGCAGGTGCAGAGGGAGAATCAACAGGGTATTGGGAGGAACGCAGCGAAGGCTGATGGAACCGCTATCGTGGGGGAGCAGGAGGATGGCCACACGGTGCGCGTGGTGCCGTATCAGCAGGCCCCGCAAAGGGGACAGCAGCAAGTTAGATCGGGACCGCAGCCGCAGGCAGGTCAGCACCATCATCATACAATGCCGCCGACCGCAGTCATGCATCATGTGCTGCCGCATCCTCTGCCACAAGCAACACAGCCGGGACAGCCTGGGCAGCCGCCGCATGGAATGCAAGGACAGTTCCACGCGCACGGAAATCATGTGAACCATGTCAGCACCCATGCTGCGGGAGTTAATCACAACCACTTTGCCGCGCCAGGGCTCGGTGCCTCAGGGGATATTGACTCCGACTCGGACATGGAGGGGGCATTGGACGCCGCGGTGGGCAACGGGATGGAGGAATACGGCGGAGGTAGCTGGACGTCTGAGGACGCGGAACTCACCGCACTGCATAAGAGGTACGAGGTGATTTTGATGAGGTCCTTCATGGCAGGACAGGCAGACGTGACCGCAGACGGACAGCAAGGGGAGGGGGCGAATGTGGAGGGTGGCGAGGGCGCAGCTTCCCAGCAGCAACAGCAGGCGCAGCAGGGTGGTGCTGCCACTAGCGCATCGCAGGCGGGGGCGGGTGGCGCGGGGCGGACGGATGTGACGCAGCATCCGACGCTGAGCAGGGAGTCGTTGGTGATGTACCTCGTGGGGAGGAACGAGCTGGTGAGGAGCTTGCAGATGAGGGTGGCGGAGATGGAGAGGGAGATTGTGAGGTTGAGGAGGAAGGTGAAGAGGGGAGAGGAGGTGATTGGAAGATTGAAGAGGGGTGAGGGCGTGTAGGTGTTTTAAGTTTCTTTTGGGGAGCGGTGGGTAAGGGGGGTGGAGATGTGAAGGGACTTTTTTTTGTTTGTCTGGATTTTCTTGCTCGTTCGAAGGTATTGCAAAAAAACAAACCTGACAAAGTATTAGGGCTTGTTTTTTATTTTTTGTTGTATGTTATCTATTTATTTGCACTTGCACACGCGTGGTAACGTTTTCTTGGTGCTTCCGTTTCTTTTTGTTTTCTATTTTGCTGGACTGTTTTTGAATTTGTGTTTTTTTTTGATGTTTTATGCTAGTGCCCCGCCTCTTTTTTCCCCCTTTTTTTTAATTGAACGTTTGATCTACTTTTTCTATTTCTCTTTGCGGTTTTCTCTGTGTAGTGTATGGCTAGTTTTTTTTGACTCGTGTTTCTTTGATATACGGTATCTTTTGTCACTTTTTTTTTTTTTTTTTTTTTGCTATCTCACACACATAACACGCAACATACAACACACACACATATTATGCACTCCCAATTCTTTTTTTCTACATGTTTGCTAAAGTTTTAAATAAAAACTTGCAGTTTTTTTTTTTTTTTTTGAGAGAGTTTTTTTTTTGATTTTAGGTACATATATATATATATAAAATATAAACTTGAATACATATACATATATATATACATGCAGGGGAAAGGGTGTGAGGTGAGGTGAGGTGAGGTGTGTGAGGGGTGGGGAGGGTTGTGGGAATGGGGATGGGGATGGGGGCGGGTGTAAGAGTGTGTGTAGATATGGGAAAAATGGAATTGGGATTGGGATTGGAATTGGGATTGGGATTGCGATGGCTATGGTATATGGTATATGTATATAGGGATATATGAACATGTTATGATGTGATGTGTGATTTTTGTTTTGAGAAAATGGGTTTGGGTTTTGGGTTGTACCTGGGGATGAGGGTGGGAATGAGGAATGGGGATAGAGAGGAGTGTTTGGTTTTGTATAAGACTTGCGAGTTTAGTGTGTAAGGAAAGGAAAGGAGCGTGGGGAGAGGGGTTGTGGATATAAAAGAGAAGAAATAAAGGAAAGGAAAGAGGAAAGGAAATAAAGGACGGAGGAATAGAGGAGGAGGAGGAGAGGGGGCGGAGGACGAAAGTTTGAGGGTAAGGTTTCTTGTAGTGTGGGGAGTGGATTGACGGATTGGATTGGATTGGATGGGATGGGATGGATATTGGGTGAAAATGCTTGAGTGGGGGTTTTATGTATAAGGGGTGTGTGGTTTATCGGTGTTGTGATAGCTTATATTGGGTATATGCAGAAAAGGGTTATGATGTATGGGAGTGGGATATATGCTAGGCAACGAGATCGTTATGTCTCTCTCTGTGTTGGTAGATTAATTGGTAAGACGAGAACTTATGTACATATTATCTATCAAGAAACAATAGTGGCAATAGTATTGATGTAAGCATTGTAAAATGGTATGCAAAGTTTTGACGTCAATGGTTTAAACTAAAAAGCGTTTTGGGGATTTTTGGATATGTTAGTGCGTAAGCGGTAGAGGTTTGTTCGAACGCTAAACGGGTCACGTTAGGTTAACCGGCACATGAAAGTAAGGGGGTGGGGGGTGGGGGGTGGGAACTGTGCATTATAGAAAGGTTAGTGGGTTAGTGGGGTAATTAAGTTTAAGAAGGTAGTGTGGTCTCATAGTTAATGCTGTAAAATAACAAGTACGCCTAGCAGGAATAAGATTCCGCAGAGGTATTCGAGCACGGGATCCGATGCCGGATGAAGCTGTATAATGGGGACGCATTCGGAAAGGGTAGTGTAGGATATCTTCCCATTACTGGCATGAATTCCTGTCATTTAGAACGGACCCGCCACAAGCAAAATGCAGAGAGAGAGAGTTAGAATCCATCTCTACAGCAGGATATACGTTACTGGTGGCAATGTATTATTTGTATCTCTGCCTGATATGCATGTTGACCTCAAAAAACCGGAATTGTGAAGTGGATCGTCGTCAGCTTGCATAAAGCCAAGTACGTTGTCCAGTTGGAGGAAGTAGTGAAAATCCTCCCTCCCTAAAAAATTGTAGGGATATGCGGAGAGCGGAGATCCGGGTTGTATTGAAAATTAGCTTCACCTCAGCATTGTCTAGGATTTGTGGAATTTTATGAGTGAGAATGGGTATTGCTGAAGAGGTAGTAGAATGTGAGCGTTGATGCGGAAGTCTGGGGGAGGGTATGAATGGGATTGTCATGAATGAATATTCTCCAACGTGAGTGAGGTGTCAAGTTGGAGGTGTCGAAAACTTTCTAGAGCTGATCTGCTTCCTCCCTCACATGAAAATAAATGTACGGAGGATTGTCTGAGTAGTTGAGAACTATGTCGAGAAAGAGTACCAAACTGTGCAAGTCAACATCAGTATTAAAGCCATAGGATCATCATATCAAGCATAAGTAATTGTAAGGAATGAAGAGCATAACGACATCCGCTACGCAAGTCGCAAACAATTCCAATGCCGCTGATGACAAGTTCGTTTCATTTCTTGATTCCTCATTCCTTCAGTATTCCTAGTCAAATCGGAAAGCTCCTGGTAGCTTGACGGCGGAATTAAGAACATTCGTCCGATGTAAAATGATGGTGTCGGAAGAGTATAGTAGAGATAAATGATGAGGACTTTCCTGCTCACGACTTCAAGACCCCAATTGAATCCGGAGAAAGAAGCCCGGATTTGCATATTCCTGTACACTTAAGTCTGGCACCATACAGGATCAACAATGTGTAGTGGAAAAAGGCAGGATATAGAGAAAGAAAAAGATAGAAAATATTTTGTGTATTCGTTTGCTAGGTTGCCAAATCCGGGAGTACCCAGTCTCTCTATCTTGCAAGCATTAGTGAGTTCTCCAAATACTCTATATCCGCTTCCTATCCACATTAACCACCCCTTACATCCTAACACTTTGAGCTATACAGTCGCGCTTGGACCATTGATCTGCACCAATGCCTGGAATCACTTGAAGTTGCGAATTTGTGAGGACCTATGCAGCTGTCAGTATTTTCGCATACCGGGATATCCAGGTTGTTGTATTAAACTTGGATTTGGAGAATTTGAGACAGGTAGTGTGGCCATTGCTCCTAGACCCTTGAAGTGATAGCGGATCGGGGGAAACGTAAGATTATGGAAACTTGTCACGTAGGTGAATGCAAGACTTTCTCCCTCTCGGAGGAGTAATACTGTTTCATGAACATCATGGGAAATTTTGTTGTCGCGTGGATGCCTTGTATGTGAACCGCATACAGTGGAAACTCGTGAGTAAGGCTGTAGTATATACTTGCCACCGAAAAGGTAAATTTGTAGTAAATCGGATTCAGATGGCCTCCTTTCTAGCAGTGATAGCGAGTTCTTATTTGGTAGAATCTGACGACAATCAAGGGTGTACGGTATCTAGAAGTGATTTTATTAGAATTCATTTGCGTATGTAGATACAGTGCTGCAGGCTTGAATAAGAAAGTACCTATGTGTAAGAAGTATCCGCGAATAAGACCATTGGGACCAAAACTGACGTCCATGTTGAAGGCTGCATGCAGTCTTATTGGTGAGATGTACTGAGTACGGTGAGTAGTGCCGCATTAGCATAATATCTAGGTTCGCATATTCGCATGAACATACCAGTGCAATCCTAGCACGAGACCTGATCCTTGGATATGAACTAAGCCACACTTTCTGCATTAGGTTCATTGCATACTGAAGTCATTCTCCTACCGAAATTACTACATCTCCTGCGCCATTCGCCGTCTGCCGAATTGCATGTGCCTGCAAGCTTCTGGTCATGAGGAAGGAAGATGAGCTGCAATGTACGTCATGATGATTGTCAAAAGGTAATGGTCTTTCCCGTAAATCACTTAGTAATAGGTATGCCGGGAGGGATTATTGCGGAGAAATGATTGCAGTAAGCTGTGTTCTACATAAATGAATTCCAATGTGGGAGCTCCTGGTCAAATTGGGAAGAACGAAACTCGAATTCGCTTCGGTAGAAAATGACTACATACGAAAGAACCAAGTGTTAAAGGATATTCAAGAATACTTGTAAAAATAAGAATAAGGTGCTTGTACAAACCTTATCCCAAGTCTATGAAACTTCCACCAGCGTGGTAGGAATAAGCACCAAAGTGAGGGAGGTTATCAGTACCCTCCGTTAAGACTTATCTGAACCGCATTTAGCGGCACTTGCAAGACACACTATGCATGAATCTCATCAACATCTTCCAATCATTCTTTGGGAGGATTTTGCCAACTTGCCCCGAATTCTCAATCGAACTTGATGTGAGAAATGTTGGATGCGGAGATTATACCTCCTTCAAGCTCGAGTCTGAATTGAAGCTTGTTTTCCCCCGCAACACCGTCAGGAGCCTTGCATGTGCATAAACGTTGACTTGGCTCACGAATACTGAATTGTGATAATCGCAGCACGTGATTGTTAAATCCACCATGTACATAGAATAATAACACTTACCTGGTATGTTATCATCTGAATAGAGCATGCCCCGCAAGGCAGCCCTAGAAATAGAAACTTCCGTCTATTCCGGAAGTCATCTTTAATTTCGCTCACTCAACCAGTCAATGACTATGAGGCTAGGTTGAGCGCGGCAGCATATGTGCATTTGATTTTATCACAATACCGAAACTTGCTTGCCCTCCAGAACATGGTCTTGGAAAGAATTTCCGAGGTCGTAAGGAACGGTGGAGAAGTTACCGTGAAAAGATTCTTGCAAATAACTTCAATGACCACTGTAAGCAAAACTTCTTCAATCACTGGCTCGGGTCATTTTCCACAAATTCGGGTGAAAGTAGGTGAATAGGATGAAGAGATAGCTAACATTTCTAAATTATTCCTATCAACAAGTCGTATACAAGGGATTGTGCTCGAGTTGAAAGAACCCAAGTATGGAGGACGTAGATTAGAAAGCATGAAATCACCTGTGAATATTGTAGCATGCAGAGTTCGTTTCAATAGATCAAGGAGCGTATACGCAGCGTGGTGTCCATTTCCTTGTGTTGGGTGATGTTGATTCTAAGGAAAAGTTGACCCATTACAGTAGATGCGCACTTCCGACCACAAAGCCTATTTCCGATAAGTTCTGGCTTCGATAGGTTGGAGAGCAATCCGTTCACGGAATCGAACATTAACCCCCTCCAGTGAGCGGATTCAAGACGGAAGGCGAAGACAGACACTTCATGAAAGATCTCAATTCGAATCTGGGACCAGTGGGCACTGTTAATTTACACTGTACAACGGCAAGCTTCCGGAGTGGACAGCCTAGCATGGAAATCGGAGGATTGAATCTGAGGTCACTGGGAGTTGAGGTCGACAGCCAGTTAGCAGTGAAATTAAGATTCAAACTGGAAGCTACCTTTTACCTAGGTGTAGTGGTCTGCATAGGAATCGACTTCGGCGGGACTTCCGCGATGCTTGCATTCCTGAGAGCATCATGATCATTCAAGCCGCTTTGCGTGGAATTCGAAAGCTTGGCGCCAAGAGGAAGTTTCTGGTCCCCGAATTGCCATTTTGGGTAGCACAAGAAAGATGTATCTGAGGATGGGTGAATTTCTCACGACGAAGAACACTCAAAATATTCGACTTTAATCGTTCTTATTTCAAAATCTCTAACGGCATGAACGCCAGCGGGCCAAAGCCAACAGAATGAATCCATCAGCAACTCCTGATTACAGTGACTGCTTTGGCTTTTTTTGACTCTTTTATTAGAACTTTTTGCAGGGGGGTGGGAGGTCACATAATCCAGGCTCCATACTCCATTGAATACCCTCCAACGGCAGGGCATCAAAAGCGTAAATTGCGCAAACTTGGTGGCGCGGCGGAACGTTGAAGATACAGAGTTCCTGGAGCCAGCAGTGGCCACGAAGAGAAGATGAGAGGAGTTGAAATTTCATACGGGATTATATTTACGCAGAGTTTGAACACTTAACATCGTTTAGACCTCCGCTGCACGTTTGGGTATGCAGAAGCAGTTACAAGAGTATTCTATTGCAACAAATGCCTGGGTTGCTGAAGAATGTGACTAAGACGAAGGAGTAGTCCACTCACACAGAAAATTGGGGGACCATCGGGTGCATGGACGATTAGATCCTGTTCATGCAAGATATTTATTTATTTATTTATTTATTTCTTTTGTTTTAAAAAAAAAAATATCATTACTCGCATGCCACCTCGTGGGCGATGGCGAGATCACGCACAAAGGAAGATAAGGAAACAGCTAAACTAAACAGATTAGTGCAACCTAGCTAAAAGGCGCCGTTTCAATTGGGTTGAAATTCCAGATGACAGACCACACATCCCCAATTATCAGGAATACTTAGTTACCAGCTTCGGATAGTCTCATCCTGAGGTGAGACTTGTGATGCATTCCTGGATGTCACGGGATGAGAATGTCACTGCAGGCTCCGTCCGCTTCATCACTTTAGTTGTGTTACATGTGTCTGCTCCGGCACCCTAGATGCATGATAACCCTAGATTTGTTTGACAAAAGAGATAATAAACCTCTTTTGTTTGGAAATAGCCTCACTGCGTTAAGAATACCGTTTTTGACCTCGTGAGTTTGAGGGTCAGGCAGGGAGGTTCTGGACCCTCGAATCAATGATCGTGACGACCAATGGCCGTAGTGATACTACAGTACATATTCGCATCCAGTGATGTCTGATTGTCGAGCCACAAAAGGTCTGCTTGGGAAAACCTGTGGTTCCTAGATTCCAAGACAGAGAGTGCTCATTTTCTATAGTATTGGTCAGGAGGCGTGCGAGCAGGGAGATTTAGAAGCAAGTGGTGGAAAATCGACGTTCTAGATAGGGCCGGGAGAGGAATATCGGCACGAAAGAAGTGAGTTAATCATATTCCCTTGTTTATTCTCATGTCTTATTCGGTTGAATCCTAACGGGGTGTTATCATGAAACTGATATTCACGCAGAAACCGCTCGGACCGCATATTGCTTTTTCGGATATCGAAGAACGCTGAGTGAGGGATCTATCGTGACAGCGGAGTAGTAGTGATTGAGACAGAATTCAAGACATCACGACTGGGTTACAATTCGGCACGGACACGTTTCACAAGACGAAATGTCAAGGCCATAGCACATGAGACACCAGATTTTTTTTGATTTTTTATAGAACCCTGCTTGTAGCTATGATACTGATCATGGCAACATATGGCCCCGAGGGAAAAGCCACCAACAGGCCTTTTGAGTTAGCCACTCGGCGGGTGCAAGAACTTCAGGTGATACAACTGGGGCTACCAGTCAGCGAAGCCTGGTATGAATGACTCTTGTATTGATTCGTGCGCCGCTGTTTTCTTCCATGCCAACTTCCGGATGTTGGCAAGATAAACTTACTCTTTTTGGACTTATGTCCATTCATCTCACTATTGGTTTTGCTTAAACAAAAAAATCAACCCTGCTTGGGCTGAACGTTAGTTGACTGTTCTAGTCTCATTAGCAGGAAGATCAGCTGTGTCAGAGTCTATTTCTCGGAGAGTATCAGCTGGACTAGGACAATATTGGCAACCCACGGTATTGGGACCTATCCAAGATACTAGCGAGCCGTAAAGGCCGCAAGCTCTGTGCTCTGGATCAGCTAAGGTATGCTTTGGCACGATCAGCTTGAGCAGCCAGAGTGTTTTGGCATGAGACTATAACTTTAGATTGACATTAACTGTCCACAGCATGCTGAGAACAAGCAGCGCATGCGAGACTGATAATCGCATGTACGCAAGAATAGCATGTTCTGACATCAGCCTTCGTCTGGTTAGTACCAGACAAGAATGCTACCGTAACCATACAATGCAAGCGGTATACACAAGGGCTTAGGTAGTCTCGTTCGCGGGGCTGTGCTAGGAAATTAGCCTCCAGGTGCAAACTCAATCGGTTGCCCGTATTGGGACTAGTCGTGTACCTCTGCAATGTTGGTTTAGCAACGTGAATGGCTCCTTTGTAGGTGCTAACCACACTATCTTGGCAGGTTCATTTACTTGTATGTAACCAAACAAATGGTTGCATGCCATTTGTCTGATCGAGCACATCGCATCCTAAAATCAGGGACGAGCTGTGTACCTCTAGGTAAAATCCAATTGCGAGAACCCAAAGACCGGGGTATTAGCGGATGTATCGGGTGACCAGGGTATGAGCGGTGCTGGCGAATGGAGATCTGGAATGGGGAAAAGAAGGAGATGTCAAGAACTAGGATCTGCATCGGAGGCGATTTCAATATTGCCGATCTATGCGGCCGGGAATAGATCTGATGTGGTTAACGGCTGTAACTGAGTGGGAAATGAGCTGAATAGAGCGGTACGAATGAGCGATTGTTCCAGTTTCACCTTGGAATATTCCTGCTTCCAGAACGACACGGGTTATCCAATGGAAAATTGCAATACAATGCAGCGCAATTACGCACGTAAGCAAGAACATGTTCAAAGCTGAGTTCAAACAATTGAGTTACAATGCTGAGTTCGAACAATTGAGTTACAATCCAATTTTACATACGCTGGCTCTGATGCACAGAGCAATCGCTATTATAGCAGGAATAAAATAAATTAAGCACTTGATTAGTCCCGGAAACTCTATTCAGCGTCTGGTTACGAGACTACCAGGAATACTCCAAGTATTCTGCTTCAAGACTTAGTCTGGTTACGAGACTATTCAAGACTAGTATTCCACGAATGTTTAATTCTATTGGCTGGAATGGCAACCATGATCTTGGCACGCCGTTGTGTGTACTGTGACTGGAACATGGAAGCAGCAGGTTACTCTAGTCTGGTTGGCACGAAGGTTACTCAGGCACGATAATACGATAGATCTGGCCAGATTTTCCGGATTTCAGAATTTTATCAAGTCCGGAAAATCCGGTCATCTCCATACAAAATTTTATCTGGTAATAAACCAGTTAAACCGGTTTATTTTCGCGTTTTTTTGCAGAAAATCCGATTTTCACAAGAGGGTACTCAGACTACAGACCGGATAAACTGGTTTGTCCGCCGGATTCCATTTTATATGCTAATCTGAATACCGCTGATAACTAGCCTTCGTCTCGTAACCACTAACTAGCCTCATGGTCAACTAGAGCAGGCTCGTATAGTCTCGAGACTGAGCTCAATATTCGCTTTTAAAGGCAGTTCGCAAGCAATTGCATGTCACTTGTTTCGCAGGCCCAATACCTTCTAAGCATTCCCTGCCATAGGCCGGTAGCCTGTATGCGGGGTAACGTGACCCCCCACCCCCCCGAAAAAAAAAAAAAAAACTCTAAGCATTCCGGCGTCGACATTGAAACCATACGTTCCTTCCTTGTTGCATAAGGGAGCGTCTCTACATCCTCCAAGTGTTCTTCATTTGAGGCAATTGACAACAACAGAGGGCAGCAGTAAAACAACAGGATTCAGAATCCCGATCTGTCTTCGCGGCTTATTAGGTTTCGCTGGTGCGCCCAAGCTCAGGGCTACCGTTGCCTCCTGCTATGGTGAGCTCAGCCCCTAGAAATGTTCATCAATTCCTAGAGGTAGGCCAAAAATGCGAACCGTCTTACGGACATCGTCAAGAAGGCATACTAATCTACTTGTAGATAATAACTGATCGAGTGCGATAATTTCATGTCGAGCGAATTCTCTGTTGGCTTATCTAGGCTGCTCACTACCCAAATCAAATTCTGTCGCAATCGAGGAATAGTACGCCAGTTTACATATTTTTCCTTTAAAGAACGTCAAGATGGCGGGATTGACTGACGTTTACTGGAGCTCTCTTAGATGGATTCAACAGCAATTCTTGCATCTCCTCAAATCAAACCCGCCCCCCCCGCCATTCAAACTGAACCTCCCAAGCCCTCTGGTACTCCTACTACCCCCTATTCTACGCCAGCGCCTAACAACTCCAATCCCTCGGCGGTCGAAAAAGCAAAGTCACCGGAGGAGCCCTGCCGGCAAAGCCCGCTCCTCCAGCACCATCCGGTCCCCGAGCATCTACTCAGAGACTACGACTCTGATTTGGACAATACTTCTGATCACAGCTATAACTCGAATATGGAGTACGACTCCGAGTATGACTCTGGTTGGGAGTTTTGGGATTATGAATCGGATGAGAGACCGAGTGGCGACTCAGCCGGCCAGGAGAGTAGGAAGACGGAAGATCCTGAAGCGAATATTGCTTGACTCAGAAACATGCAGTACAGTGCAACTGTAGGATTTAACAGCTGCGGAGAATTTTGGAACGGTGGTATATCCAGGCCTATGAGGTTTGTGTTTTGAGAATTGGTTGTTATAATTAAAGGATTTTTGTTTGACCTTGTCTATTGTTTTTCTTGTATGAAAAATTTATTTTATTTTATTTTATTTTATTTTTTTTGATCACATAACCCGCATACAGGCTACAAGCCTATGGCAGGGAGTATATTTTGGTTGATGGAGGAGTCTTGGGTGCAACTAATACGATGAAGATAAAGAATGAGCAGGACTTTCATCTTACGAATTTGGGAGACAGATTGTGCTGTATTTTCTTTTTCTCATATCTCTGTTATTCCAACTAGAATGCGAAAGTCAACTTGGGGGAAAATGCATAAATATACACGATAGAACTTTTCACCTGTACTGATGGGGTTGTATGTTTTTTAGAGCTTAAATGTTCGGGGCAGGAACATACATTAAACTGTGATCTGTTTGTAGCGTTGCATAACCAAAATTCCTTAGGTAGACGAGGTGCCCTGCCATGGCGAACAGCCCTTGAGCTGCCTAGTATGTTTTAATGGGGCATACTTACAAGATGTACTTGCTTACTTTATGTAGCAACAATAATCCGATTATCAGATCTATTAGTACTTGTAAAAATCTAGGGAGTAGTATGTATGTACGTACTTGGGGAAGGTAGCCCTCAATCAACAAGTGTCACCCGCGTTGCGAACTGCCTTCATACGTACTTGTATCAAGAACCCCCATAGCCCGTTAATATGTATTACGGCATAGATGTGAATTCTTTTTTTCGCTGGCAACGCAGATTAAACTCGGGGACGAGACTCCGAAATTGATTTACTCGTACGAGAGGGTTGCTGTCGGGATACCTCAGTGTTACATGCATATTTAAGTCCCCTCTCCCCTCCCTCCTCCCCCCACAGCGGCACAGCCACGACTGCCAGCGCATCCTCTATCAGGCATGTTCAAAGTCCTCATTTGGCTTTTATTAAACAAATACGATGAAAATTGGCGGGTAAGCCTGCAATTTTATTCACAGGTTTGTGACTCCGGAAACGAAAATTACCCGATGGCTGTGTAAGAAAAAAAAAAAAATAGCAGGATTGATATGAATCAGTTATGAATCACTGGTATCTACGGCCATAGACTGAAGAAAACGAGGCATCCCGTCCGCTCTGCCATATCTAAGCTTCAGATCGCCAAGCTAGTACTACGGTGGGTGACCACGTGGGAATCCTTGGTGCTGTAGATTTTTTCTCCCCTCTTTCCTTTTTTTTTTTTTTAATAAGTTTAGAAGCAAGTGAGCGCATATCAAAGATTCATGCACAATACCAAGCAGAAATCTGGATTCATATGACTCAACCTAGGAAAGGCAGCATCTAGGATAAAGTCTAGCATTGGAGGATGAGACCTACGGGCCCTACGGGCCCTACAGTCTTTGTCGTCGGAGTTCTTAATATTTTGTCAGCTCTATCTATGTATGTATAGTCTTAATTAGAAGGTACTTAATGATACTCCCGAAATTCCTACACTATACTGGAATTTGTATCGTCATCTGTTACCGCAGGATCTCCGTCACGAGGCGGAAGCCCTCGTTACCCTGAACTTCGTTAGTTTTTTTTTTATTTCATTACTCGCGTGCCGCCTAATAGGCTATGGCGAGATCTTATATAGACTAAAATTCCTTACAAACTGATAAAGAAAAACAAAGAAGAAATAGGAATTAAAAGAAACCTGAAGAATTCAGTCCTGCCCTGCCCACTCCAGTATTTCCGCGATATTGACTCCCTTTCCCGGCTGCGTCAAGCACTCCGCCCCTTGTTTTGTCTTTCGCTTCCATGCCTGGCAATCCCTTGCTATGTGTGTCAAGTTCTCCGGGGCCTTTCCGCACCATCGGCACTCCGGTGAATCCGCCTTGCCTATGCCGTATCTCCATTCTTTGAGTCCCTTGTTTCCGAGGATGCCTGCTAAAACGGAGATCCTTTTGCGGTTGTCTATCTGTTGTAGCGGTCGATATGTCAGTTGTAGGCGATTTCTTTCTTTGGCTCTGAGGGTTTTGGCTTCTTGGCGGATCCCCGTCTCTGTGGCTATCTCTTCTTCGCATTGTAGGGCGGTGCCTACCTTCGCCGCCCTGTCTGCCTTCTCGTTGCCTCTTACTCCCTTGTGTGGAACTTCGTTAGTAGCTAAGTGTCAAACAAACAATAACTCCACGTCCTGTCGAATGAGTGGTAATCAATAATGTGGGATGCATTTCTGTTTGAATGTGTTGAAAGATACGAGCTGAGGCATGCAACGAGTTAAGCTGATGCGAGACACAAGCTGATGCTGTTGTCATGTTCAGCTGTTCTTACCACTGCATATGTCGTCATCTTCAGCTCTCATCATATTGCAGCAACACAGCCTCATATCTTGGCTCAGCTACTTTGGCAAATTCATGCTCATGACAACGTCATAAGTATTAATAAGTCTCATGACTACGTCATATAATTTAATGACTCTCGTGTATATAAATCATTGTTTTTCTCTCTCATGTTTAGCATTAATTAATTCATCAGTCCTCACTGCTTTATTGCCATCTCGGTTTTTAACAGAATGGTATGATATCAGCACGGTTCTCAATGCTTTCAAGTAACTCTAGACGGTGTTCACTTGCAGTCTTCACTAAGGGGAGAAATTGTGGCCGGCTCGCGTATACTCTAACCTTGACAGTTGTCATGATCATGGTTACAAAAAAGAAGTACAAAGAATGTGGCTCTCTATAAGCCATCACTTCCTCCCAAATGATCTGTCCCTATGCCCTTTCCTTTGACACAGCACGCAATTTTTCTCTCCTTTGTATCGCCATAGCCCTTAGGGCGGCATGCGATTAATGATATATATATAAAAAAAGAAAATCTCTCCTTTGTGATCAGTCTAATTTGCTGAGCCTAAAGGCAAGGTACCACCTCCCCGCTTCTAGCTTTTCCACCAAGACCTGTCCAATAGGGAACTCAACTGTCCAGCCGAGAATTTCTTAACTCAGTTTTTATACACCTCTCCGTATCTATCAGTCCTCTGTCCAGAATCCACGAAGTTTATACCTGGACTTATGTTCGTACCCCCTACCTCTCAGTGTTGCTGTCACGAAATTGACAGTCTGTTCTTCCTTAGGGATGATCGTTGACCATGTGATGCCGTCCCGTCGTGCGCAATTACGCCGCCAACTCACCCAGCGGGACGCGTAGATAGTTCCCGCACTCGCGACTGGGGGAGGTCAAGGTCCTTTCGGGATAGCACTAGGAACATTGACGAGATTTTGTCGAGGGTATTGTCCCGTTCTTCTATACTGTGGGATCTAAAATCGGTCAGAACCTCAAAGAAAGGAAAAGTTGCGTTAGATAAAGGAAGCGCGGACAAAATGAGCCGTATTGACAGGTAACAGCTGAGCGAGGCCTGCAAGATTAAGAGTTTTATTGTCAAGAGGAGCATCCAAAAGTTCTTTTGGTGAGTCATTTCCCTCTTTTTCTTTTTTTTTGCTTTATATCAGTGATCGCTTGCCAAGTCATTTCCCTCTAAGTCCATACACATCGAGCAGATTCCGTTTTTATTTCATTTAGACAGGTAACACGATAATCCACCAATATGTCATCGTTTGAATTGCTGGTGTTGTTATTAGCATCAGGTCATCTTATATTTTTTGAGGCCAGCATTCCACTCGTAACTGCCCTGTTTATGACGAAAGCTAGTATTCCAGTGCTTCGGGGTTATTCTGTCTTCTCTCAGAACCCGCTGTTGAAGAGGTTTTGTCCATATCTCCTACGTCCGGTTGCGAGGTCGGGTATTGCGATTAGGGTCGAGATTAGCATTGGCGATGACGTCCGTATCAGCAGCGCAAGTTGTTAATGGGGTTGGTTCACCTAAGGAATAAAGGCACTTGATGTCGATGCAGTGCATTTATGACTAAAACTTTTGTTCTGTTGCTCTTATGAAACAGAATTTCTCGGACAACCGTACATTTATCCAGTATTTTTTAGTGATATCATCATCGGGAAGAACCTACGGCGTCTCATCCGTTCCGACCTCCCTCTAATTGCCGCCTAGGCTTTTCATGATCGCGAAGGCTATGCTGCATTAGTTGTAAAATACCCCAACATCATTCATTTCGGCAATACCTCCCGGATTCCACAAGTATCACGGAGGCCACTCTTGCTCGGTGTTTCATCCTCATCTTCCTTTCCCTCCAAAGATTGCATGTTCTTGACCGTGGTGCTGCTACTTGCGTGACTCTCCATCGCCGCTGTGAGATTCCTCTGTGAATGTCAATCCAGAACTGCATGTTTCCTATGGATTTCCTTTGGTAGAGATTTGATGAAGAAGTCATGTCGGAACATTACATCCGTTGCCACCTGTTGCTGTTATCTTTTCGTTCCACTCATATGCATTTAGTCTCGCTACTGGACTGTATATGAATCACGCCACAACGCCAACTTTTGTGTAGCTTACGCCACGGAGTTTTTCTTGCAAACCATGCATCCCGTGCCTTTCTCACCTTCCTGATACTTCCTTATTCAGTTATGGTTCCTAAGTCACGTTATGCTATGCGTTCTCATGTATATAAACCTGCTGTTCTTGCTACTCTAAGGTCAATAGACTCACGGTATCTCTACATCTTCCCTTCGTGATTTAGCCTTCACCGTGACAATGCAGCCCTCGCATACTCTCCCGCTCGTGTAAGTCACGCATCATCTGCTTCGTAGTGAATGCCTTCTGCGCACAAGGATGTGATGTCTTTCTCTTGTGTGGATATGTTTTGTTCGTGACGTATATCAGTCGTTGTTTCCTAGTGCTAAAGCCCCTTCATTATCCTCATACAAGGTCCCTTAGATACTGGCCCTCCCACGCCGTAGTAGTAAAGCCGCTCGGGGCAAAGCCCTGCCATTTGTATTAGCAGAAGACATCCAAACCCTTTTACCAATCAACTTACACTTACATAGAAGCCTCTCACATTTACTGGATTCTCTATTCCTGCGCAACCTCTAATATTGAATCAACTGTACCGGCCTCAGCATCTCACCACTGCCACCATTATCAGCAACAGTGGGACGGGACAACAACCACAACAGGACGAGCGTTTGGAAGCGGCTCAACAACCACAACGTCCCCCCTAGTGAAACCTAGATAGATCGAAAGCTGAGTCTTTTGATCTAATTTTTATTCCCAAATACCATACTCCACAAGTTTCCCCCGTGGGGTGAAACTTCAAGGAAATCTTCAGCTCACCACCCCGTTGCCCCCGCTCCAAGCCCCAATAATACCCGTCTAGCCGCGCGCCAAGCACCAACCAAATGCCGCCGAAGTCCGCGATGAGCGACACCCTGGATCTGCCAATCCATGTGGACGCCTTCACACTGTGGAACAGCCAGGGATATTACAACCCCAAGGCAAAGGACACAAAACCGCCGAAGGCAGGGTCACACCTGATCATAAGGTTCCAGGAATATGGCATGAAGGTATTCGCCGGAGGGCCTTTCCCAAGCTGGGTCACGGTCCCAGGCTGGACTGCCGGACCACCACCACCGCCCCCCACACATGAAGCCCTAGGCTTCAGCACAACCTACACCGTGCATTCTGAAACGCCGGTGGAGCACACATCCGAAGCCTTCGGCTTCAGCACAATTGACATCGTGCATTCGGAGGAGCCGTCGCCCCCGGAGCACACGACCAGCACCCCCCGCCGCCGCCCTCGCCGCCCCCCCAGAGACCACCCCAGAGACCACGCAGCCCTCTAGGAGGTGCAAGGGCAAGACACCGTCGAACCTTGACAATTACGCCTTCAAACGTCAACTACGGCAAGGAGGCAAGGAAGATCGCGGCGTCCAACACTGATACCCCAGCAGCGCCCAGGGAAAATACCCCCGCTGCCAGCACCAATTCGAATCCCACCACTTCCCCAGAGCTCACCCCAGAGCCCAAGCAGCCCTCCAAGAAGCGCAAGGCTGTCACCACCAATTCGAATCCCACCCCAACCCCCGAGCCCACGCCAAAGCGCACCCCAAAACCCAGGGACACCACATCTAGCCCCAACACCAGAAGCGCTCCCCCACCCAGTCCCGATGCCACCACTAAGAAACCCAGCATCATTGTGCACGGAATAGCCCTAAGAAAGGACCTGGGGAACGTCCGAAGATGATTGGAGGAAGCAAACCGAGAACTAGGCAAGACTGTTGGGATTAGATGGCTGAGACGCAAGGAGACACTGATAGATGAAGGAAAAAAGACTAGCTCAGCCGTGATATACTTGAAGGAAGAGACCGAAATTCAGAGAGTGCGGTTGGGAGGGAAATGGTTGTACGAGTCAGACAGACGGAGGAGATTGGACTTGTCGACTTCTTGCCTTTGTCACCCGCATCCATCCAGCGACAACCACTTCGACAGGACGAGCACTCGGAAGCCACTCCGCAACCACAGCGTCCCCCCCAGCGAAACATACATAGATCGAAAGCTCTCAGTGCGCTGAGTCTTTAGATCTAACTTTTATTCCAAAAAACCCAACTCCTCAAGTTTCCCTTGGGGGTTAAGTTTTGAGGAGATTTCAGCTCCCTGCTCCGTTGACAAGCACACTACTACCCCTGACTTCTTGGCACTTCCACCATGGATCGAACCAATCGATTCGCGGCATTGGGCAGCCCGGCACCGAAAAACACATCTTCAGGTGCCAAGACAACACTTGCCAGAAGTACTCGTCTCGAGGCCCCACTGCTCCAGTCAATCATTGAAAAACTTGGTGGAGTTAATATGACTTGTATGCTTGAGGCAGTGGGAGATATCATTATTCATATCCAGAAATGTATAGAAGACCTTATGAAAAGACCAAACTTCGAGCCAACAGACTTGTTCCTAGGCTATCTCGGACACGTACACCAGCGCATAGATTTACTCGCAGCAGCAGCGAAAGGGGAACGTTGCAAGAACTATGCTCCCACACAGCGAAGTTATAGGCAAAAGGAAGGGGAAACACAGACCGAGCCAGAGACAATACCTCCGCTGTCATATGCAGCAATCGTCTCTCAAAGCATTCCACCAAATACACCCCTAGCACAAAAAACCAACCCACCTCCAGCAGCACCACCGAAAAACCGAACAAGGTCCACCGCTTCTCAATCCAAAAACGCAGCAAGGGGGTCCAGTACCAACCCCCCCAAGCAGAACAAGAAGCCTCCAACATCATCTCCGAAAGCAAGAACATCCCAGAAAGAAAGGCTCCCGCAATCTGGCCGGGCAGTTGTGGTGCATGGCATAGCGGTGACGAAGAAACTTGGGAAAGTAAGAGAGTGGATGGAAAAGGCGAACCCATGGATGGGGAAGATTGTTGCGGCAAGATGGTTGGTGAGAAAAGAAAGGAGGGAGGGAAAGAAGACTAGCTCGATTGTTATCTACCTGGAGGGGGAGGTAGAATCAGATAGTCAAACACCAGCGAAGGTACGGTTATCAGGCAAATGGTACCACTCGTGCTTGTATGACTGGGACAGAATAACAAAGGT